>OX456524.1:149664470-150264470 GCA_949748255.1 Eustalomyia histrio
GCTGAAATAACCCATTTTATCACACTAGATGTATATATGTATCTAAGCTGAAATAACCCATTTTATCACACTAGATGTATATATGTATCTAGGCTGAAATAACCCATTTTATCACACTAGATGTATATATGTATCTAGGCTGAAATAACCCATTTTATCACACTAGATGTATATATGTATCTAGGCTGAAATAACCCATTTTATCACACTAGATGTATATATGTATCTAGGCTGAAATAACCCATTTTATCACACTAGATGTATATATGTATCTAGGCTGAAATAACCCATTTTATCACACTAGATGTATATATGTATCTAGGCTGAAATAACCCATTTTATCACACTAGATGTATATATGTATCTAGGCTGAAATAACCCATATTATCACACTAGATGTATATATGTATCTAGGCTGAAATAACCCATTTTATCACACTAGATGTATATATGTATCTAGGCTGAAATAACCCATTTTATCACACTAGATGTATATATGTATCTAGGCTGAAATAACCCATTTTATCACACTAGATGTATATATGTATCTATGCTGAAATAACCCATTTTATCACACTAGATGTATATATGTATCTAGGCTGAAATAACCCATTTTATCACACTAGATGTATATATGTATCTAGGCTGAAATAACCCATTTTATCACACTAGATGTATATATGTATCTAGGCTGAAATAACCCATTTTATCACACTAGATGTATATATGTATCTAGGCTGAAATAACCCATTTTATCACACTAGATGTATATATGTATCTAGGCTGAAATAACCCATATTATCACACTAGATGTATATATGTATCTAGGCTGAAATAACCCATTTTATCACACTAGATGTATATATGTATCTAGGCTGAAATAACCCATTTTATCACACTAGATGTATATATGTATCTAGGCTGAAATAACCCATTTTATCACACTAGATGTATATATGTATCTAAGCTGAAATAACCCATTTTATCACACTAGATGTATATATGTATCTAGGCTGAAATAACCCATTTTATCACACTAGATGTATATATGTATCTATGCTGAAATAACCCATTTTATCACACTAGATGTATATATGTATCTAAGCTGAAATAACCCATTTTATCACACTAGATGTATATATGTATCTAGGCTGAAATAACCCATTTTATCACACTAGATGTATATATGTATCTAGGCTGAAATAACCCATTTTATCACACTAGATGTATATATGTATCTAAGCTGAAATAACCCATTTTATCACACTTGATGTATATATGTATCTAAGCTGAAATAACCCATTTTATCACACTAGATGTATATATGTATCTAAGCTGAAATAACCCATTTTATCACACTAGATGTATATATGTATCTAAGCTGAAATAACCCATTTTATCACACTTGATGTATATATGTATCTAAGCTGAAATAACCCATTTTATCACACTAGATGTATATATGTATCTAAGCTGAAATAACCCATTTTATCACACTAGATGTATATATGTATCTAGGCTGAAATAACCCATATTATCACACTAGATGTATATATGTATCTAGGCTGAAATAACCCATTTTATCACACTAGATGTATATATGTATCTAGGCTGAAATAACCCATATTATCACACTAGATGTATATATGTATCTAGGCTGAAATAACCCATTTTATCACACTAGATGTATATATGTATCTAGGCTGAAATAACCCATTTTATCACACTAGATGTATATATGTATCTAGGCTGAAATAACCCATTTTATCACACTAGATGTATATATGTATCTAAGCTGAAATAACCCATTTTATCACACTAGATGTATATATGTATCTAAGCTGAAATAACCCATTTTATCACACTAGATGTATATATGTATCTAGGCTGAAATAACCCATTTTATCACACTAGATGTATATATGTATCTATGCTGAAATAACCCATTTTATCACACTAGATGTATATATGTATCTAGGCTGAAATAACCCATTTTATCACACTAGATGTATATATGTATCTAGGCTGAAATAACCCATTTTATCACACTAGATGTATATATGTATCTAGGCTGAAATAACCCATTTTATCACACTAGATGTATATATGTATCTAGGCTGAAATAACCCATTTTATCACACTAGATGTATATATGTATCTAGGCTGAAATAACCCATTTTATCACACTAGATGTATATATGTATCTAAGCTGAAATAACCCATTTTATCACACTTGATGTATATATGTATCTAAGCTGAAATAACCCATTTTATCACACTAGATGTATATATGTATCTAAGCTGAAATAACCCATTTTATCACACTAGATGTATATATGTATCTAAGCTGAAATAACCCATTTTATCACACTTGATGTATATATGTATCTAAGCTGAAATAACCCATTTTATCACACTAGATGTATATATGTATCTAAGCTGAAATAACCCATTTTATCACACTAGATGTATATATGTATCTAGGCTGAAATAACCCATATTATCACACTAGATGTATATATGTATCTAGGCTGAAATAACCCATTTTATCACACTAGATGTATATATGTATCTAGGCTGAAATAACCCATATTATCACACTAGATGTATATATGTATCTAGGCTGAAATAACCCATTTTATCACACTAGATGTATATATGTATCTAGGCTGAAATAACCCATTTTATCACACTAGATGTATATATGTATCTAGGCTGAAATAACCCATTTTATCACACTAGATGTATATATGTATCTAAGCTGAAATAACCCATTTTATCACACTAGATGTATATATGTATCTAAGCTGAAATAACCCATTTTATCACACTAGATGTATATATGTATCTAGGCTGAAATAACCCATTTTATCACACTAGATGTATATATGTATCTAGGCTGAAATAACCCATTTTATCACACTAGATGTATATATGTATCTAGGCTGAAATAACCCATTTTATCACACTAGATGTATATATGTATCTAAGCTGAAATAACCCATTTTATCACACTAGATGTATTTATGTATCTAGGCTGAAATAACCCATTTTATCACACTAGATGTATATATGTATCTAGGCTGAAATAACCCATATTATCACACTAGATGTATATATGTATCTAGGCTGAAATAACCCATTTTATCACACTAGATGTATATATGTATCTAGGCTGAAATAACCCATTTTATCACACTAGATGTATATATGTATCTAGGCTGAAATAACCAATTTTATCACACTAGATGTATATATGTATCTAAGCTGAAATAACCAATTTTATCACACTAGATGTATATATGTATCTAAGCTGAAATAACCCATTTTATCACACTAGATGTATATATGTATCTAGGCTGAAATAACCCATTTTATCACACTAGATGTATATATGTATCTAAGCTGAAATAACCCATTTTATCACACTAGATGTATATATGTATCTAGGCTGAAATAACCCATTTTATCACACTAGATGTATATATGTATCTAGGCTGAAATAACCCATATTATCACACTAGATGTATATATGTATCTAGGCTGAAATAACCCATTTTATCACACTAGATGTATATATGTATCTAGGCTGAAATAACCCATTTTATCACACTAGATGTATATATGTATCTAGGCTGAAATAACCAATTTTATCACACTAGATGTATATATGTATCTAAGCTGAAATAACCAATTTTATCACACTAGATGTATATATGTATCTAAGCTGAAATAACCCATTTTATCACACTAGATGTATATATGTATCTAGGCTGAAGTAACCCATTTTATCACACTAGATGTATATATGTATCTAGGCTGAAATAACCCATTTTATCACACTAGATGTATATATGTATCTAGGCTGAAATAACCCATTTTATCACACTAGATGTATATATGTATCTAAGCTGAAATAACCCATTTTATCACACTAGATGTATATATGTATCTAGGCTGAAATATCCCATTTTATCACACTAGATGTATATATGTATCTATGCTGAAATAACCCATTTTATCACACTAGATGTATATATGTATCTATGCTGAAATAACCCATTTTATCACACTAGATGTATATATGTATCTATGCTGAAATAACCCATTTTATCACACTAGATGTATATATGTATCTATGCTGAAATAACCCATTTTATCACACTAGATGTATATATGTATCTATGCTGAAATAACCCATTTTATCACACTAGATGTATATATGTATCTATGCTGAAATAACCCATTTTATCACACTAGATGTATATATGTATCTATGCTGAAATAACCCATTTTATCACACTAGATGTATATATGTATCTATGCTGAAATAACCCATTTTATCACACTAGATGTATATATGTATCTATGCTGAAATAACCCATTTTATCACACTAGATGTATATATGTATCTAAGCTGAAATAACCCATTTTATCACACTAGATGTATATATGTATCTAGGCTGAAATAACCCATTTTATCACACTAGATGTATATATGTATCTATGCTGAAATAACCCATTTTATCACACTAGATGTATATATGTATCTATGCTGAAATAACCCATTTTATCACACTAGATGTATATATGTATCTATGCTGAAATAACCCATTTTATCACACTAGATGTATATATGTATCTAGGCTGAAATAACCCATTTTATCACACTAGATGTATATATGTATCTAAGCTGAAATAACCCATTTTATCACACTAGATGTATATATGTATCTAAGCTGAAATAACCCATTTTATCACACTAGATGTATATATGTATCTAAGCTGAAATAACCCATTTTATCACACTAGATGTATATATGTATCTATGCTGAAATAACCCATTTTATCACACTAGATGTATATATGTATCTATGCTGAAATAACCCATTTTATCACACTAGATGTATATATGTATCTAGGCTGAAATAACCCATTTTATCACACTAGATGTATATATGTATCTAAGCTGAAATAACCCATTTTATCACACTAGATGTATATATGTATCTAAGCTGAAATAACCCATTTTATCACACTAGATGTATATATGTATCTAGGCTGAAATAACCCATTTTATCACACTAGATGTATATATGTATCTATGCTGAAATAACCCATTTTATCACACTAGATGTATATATGTATCTATGCTGAAATAACCCATTTTATCACACTAGATGTATATATGTATCTAAGCTGAAATAACCCATTTTATCACACTAGATGTATATATGTATCTAGGCTGAAATAACCCATTTTATCACACTAGATGTATATATGTATCTATGCTGAAATAACCCATTTTATCACACTAGATGTATATATGTATCTATGCTGAAATAACCCATTTTATCACACTAGATGTATATATGTATCTAAGCTGAAATAACCCATTTTATCACACTAGATGTATATATGTATCTAAGCTGAAATAACCCATTTTATCACACTAGATGTATATATGTATCTAGGCTGAAATAACCCATTTTATCACACTAGATGTATATATGTATCTAGGCTGAAATAACCCATTTTATCACACTAGATGTATATATGTATCTATACTGAAATAACCCATTTTATCACACTAGATGTATATATGTATCTAGGCTGAAATAACCCATTTTATCACACTAGATGTATATATGTATCTAGGCTGAAATAACCCATTTTATCACACTAGATGTATATATGTATCTATACTGAAATAACCCATTTTATCACACTAGATGTATATATGTATCTAGGCTGAAATAACCCATTTTATCACACTAGATGTATATATGTATCTAGGCTGAAATAACCCATTTTATCACACTAGATGTATATATGTATCTAAGCTGAAATAACCCATTTTATCACACTAAATGTATATATGTATCTAGGCTGAAATAACCCATTTTATCACACTAGATGTATATATGTATCTAGGCTGAAATATCCCATTTTATCACACTAGATGTATATATGTATCTATGCTGAAATAACCCATTTTATCACACTAGATGTATATATGTATCTATGCTGAAATAACCCATTTTATCACACTAGATGTATATATGTATCTATGCTGAAATATCCCATTTTATCACACTAGATGTATATATGTATCTAAGCTGAAATAACCCATTTTATCACACTAGATGTATATATGTATATAGGCTGAAATAACCCATTTTATCACACTAGATGTATATATGTATCTATGCTGAAATAACCCATTTTATCACACTAGATGTATATATGTATCTAGGCTGAAATAACCCATTTTATCACACTAGATGTATATATGTATCTATGCTGAAATAACCCATTTTATCACACTAGATGTCTATATGTATCTATGCTGAAATATCCCATTTTATCACACTAGATGTATATATGTATATATGCTGAAATAACCCATTTTATCACACTAGATGTATATATGTATCTATGCTGAAATATCCCATTTTATCACACTAGATGTATATATGTATCTATGCTGAAATAACCCATTTTATCACACTAGATGTATATATGTATCTATGCTGAAATAACCCATTTTATCACACTAGATGTATATATGTATCTAGGCTGAAATAACCCATTTTATCACACTAGATGTATATATGTATCTATGCTGAAATATCCCATTTTATCACACTAGATGTATATATGTATCTATGCTGAAATAACCCATTTTATCACACTAGATGTATATATGTATATATGCTGAAATAACCCATTTTATCACACTAGATGTATATATGTATATATGCTGAAATAACCCATTTTATCACACTAGATGTATATATGTATATATGCTGAAATAACCCATTTTATCACACTAGATGTATATATGTATATATGCTGAAATAACCCATTTTATCACACTAGATGTATATATGTATATATGCTGAAATAACCCATTTTATCACACTAGATGTATATATGTATATATGCTGAAATAACCCATTTTATCACACTAGATGTATATATGTATCTATGCTGAAATAACCCATTTTATCACACTAGATGTATATATGTATATATGCTGAAATAACCCATTTTATCACACTAGATGTATATATGTATATATGCTGAAATAACCCATTTTATCACACTAGATGTATATATGTATCTATGCTGAAATAACCCATTTTATCACACTAGATGTATATATGTATATATGCTGAAATAACCCATTTTATCACACTAGATGTATATATGTATCTATGCTGAAATAACCCATTTTATCACACTAGATGTATATATGTATCTATGCTGAAATAACCCATTTTATCACACTAGATGTATATATGTATCTATGCTGAAATAACCCATTTTATCACACTAGATGTATATATGTATCTAAGCTGAAATAACCCATTTTATCACACTAGATGTATATATGTATCTAAGCTGAAATAACCCATTTTATCACACTAGATGTATATATGTATCTAAGCTGAAATAACCCATTTTATCACACTAGATGTATATATGTATCTATGCTGAAATAACCCATTTTATCACACTAGATGTATATATGTATCTATGCTGAAATAACCCATTTTATCACACTAGATGTATATATGTATCTATGCTGAAATAACCCATTTTATCACACTAGATGTATATATGTATCTATGCTGAAATAACCCATTTTATCACACTAGATGTATATATCCCATTTTATCACACTAGATGTATATATGTATCTATGCTGAAATAACCCATTTTATCACACTAGATGTATATATGTATCTAAGCTGAAATAACCCATTTTATCACACTAGATGTATATATGTATCTAAGCTGAAATAACCCATTTTATCACACTAGATGTATATATGTATCTAAGCTGAAATAACCCATTTTATCACACTAGATGTATATATGTATCAAATCTGAAATAACCCATTTTATCACACTAGATGTATATATGTATCTAAGCTGAAATAACCCATTTTATCACACTAGATGTGTATATGTATCTAAGCTGAAATAACCCATTTTATCACACTAGATGTATATATGTATCAAATCTGAAATAACCCATTTTATCACACTAGATGTATATATGTATCTATGCTGAAATAACCCATTTTATCACACTAGATGTGTATATGTATCTAAGCTGAAATATCCCATTCTATCACACTGGATGTTAATATGTAAGTTCAACTTTGACTTACATTGTTATATACTGTGATAGATATACATACATATGAACGACAAACATATTTAGTTATAAATATTGGCTTATGCACAATAATTAGCTGAAAGCTACTCAGTTGCCTTAGGGTTTAAGGTAAATATAGTTTTTGAACATTGTTTTTTTTTTAGCACCCAGTTCAAATTGCCCATTTATTAATGTAATTATGTTTCTTTCATTGCGTTAACTTTAACAAAAGTGAAAGTGGCTAATTAAGTAATACTTGTATAGACTTGAGAAAAGTTTTTTTTTTAATTCTATTCATCTTTATGAAATTAAAGCAATAAAATGGTTTATAAATATAAAATGTTAAATTATTTCGATGGAAAACAAAATTTGCAACAGTTTAAGTTTAAATTTTTGGTCTACAAAAAAGTTTTAGAAATGATAAAGAGTAAAAAAAAATATTTTTTTATAATAAAATAAAATTTCAAAGACAATACAAAAAAATATAAAACTTAACTGAAAAGAGGTCAATTATGAACACAAAATTAGCGTAAAACCTCTTGACTTTGATAATAAATTATCATTTTAATTAATAGTCTTACAGGATTGACCGTTAAAAAAAAAAGTTAAAAAAAATAGTAAAAAATAGGTAAAAACAGTAAAAAAAATAGTTAAAATAAATTATTATTGACAAATACAATTTTCGAAAAAGGTCAAAATGGAGAAAAATCGCAAAAACAAAAAAAAAAGTTATAAATTGATAATTGATGGACTTTAGAGATACAAAATGCAATCCAGCTTCATTCCCTTTCGTTGCTTGTGCTCAATATCACTAAAATTCAAGCTCGCGTAACTTCGTTTCCTGTGTTTGGTTTCAATTTCACTTATTATCCGTTTCATTTTTTTTCTTTCCGCTTGTCTAGTGTTACAATTCCACTCGTTTCCAGTTTTGTTCCATTTCGTCCCCTTGTCTAGTGTTTTAATTCCAATCGTTGACATTATCTAGTTCCAATTCCACTCATTCCTCATTTTATTTCATTGCGGTGCCCTTGTCTAGTATTTTAATTTAATTTTTTCCTCAGTCCACACAATATTTTGTCTTAATTATAGTGGCTTAATTTCATTGGATCCTTAAATTTGGCGAAAATTCAAATGTCAGGTGTCTGACGAAATGTCAGGTTTGTAGCCAAATGTCAGGTTTATAGCCAAAGCCGTTTGGCCAGGCCCATAAGCAGATGGGAGCTTTTTTGCACTTTGTAACCTTCATTTTACCACATTCCAAGCAAAAATTCCTAATTACTGATTTAGTATTGAAAGTTATAAAAGTCTGGTACAAAAGCCGGGAGTTGTTGAGTAAATAAGTATGTCAGTCAGTAACATTATTCTTTTATATATATATACATATATATAATATTGTAATAAGTTGTACAATTTCAATTACATCGTGTGCAGTAGTACAGCAATTGACATTATTTTGCCACATAACATTAAGACAAAGAGAGCCTTGGCTTTTGGCACTTGTGCTGCAAGTGAGTTTCACTTATAAATGCTTAATTTACATAAAATTTTAAATGAAAATCTTGAACAATAGTTAAATTAGTTTTTTTATACATTTACCCTTTACATTTTGGGTCAGTTTAAGAAAAAAATGGTAAAAATAGTAAAAAAAAAAAGTAACAATTGTAAAAAATGTAACAAATGTAAAAATAGTAAAAATTGTAAAAATAGTAAAAATGTAAAAATAGTAAAAATTGTAAAAATAGTAAAAATTCTAAAATTAGTAATAATTGAAAAAATAGTAAAAATAGCAAACAAAAATGGTATAAAAAATTCTTTGGGTCTGTTTAAGAAAAAAAATGGTAAAAATAGTAATAAAAAAAGGAACAATTGTAACAATTGTAAAAATAGTTAAAATTTTAAAAATAGTAAAAATGTAAAAATAGTAAAAATTCTAAAATTAGTAAGAATTGAAAAAATAGGAAACAAAAATGGTATAAAAAATTCTTTGGGTCTGTTTAAGAAAAAAATGGTAAAAATAGTAATAAAAAAAGTAACAATTGTAAAAAATGTAACAATTGTAAAAATTGTAAAAATAGTAAAAATGTAAAAATAGTAAAAATTCTAAAATTAGTAAGAATTGAAAAAATAGCAAACAAAAATGGTATAAAAAATTCTTTGGGTCTGTTTAAGAAAAAAATGGTAAAAATTGTAAAAATATAAAAAAAGTAACAATTGTAAAAAATGTAACAATTGTTAAAATAGTAAAAATTGTAAAAATAGTAAAAATGTAAAAATGTAAAAATAGTAAAAATGTAAAAATAGTAAAAATTCTAAAATTAGTAATAATTGAATAGTAAAAATAGCAAACAAAAATGGTATAAAAATTCTTTGGGTCTGTTTAAGAAAACAAATAGTAAAAATTTTAAAAATTGTAAAAAAAATAACAATTGTAAAAAAAGTAACAATTGTAAAAATGTAAAAACCAGCATGCAAACAAATAGTCATTTTTCCTTTTGTAACTGTCATATTGAAACACTGGTTTTTTTAATTATAACAATTACGGTGTTGATTTAAATAAACCTGAACTGAAAATTGTTAATTTTATATAAATTATGGAATTACATATTTTGTTATACGCATACGTAATATTACCATATTGTTAAAATAAATATTGCTCATACATTAGTCAGAGCGAATGTAACACTTTCAAAATTCCACCATTTAGGCCTGATTTAGGCCTGATTTTACGTCTGGCTAATTCAGGCTTTAGATCAAATAAAAATTTACTTAAAGCTTGGCCTTGGGTGAACTCAAATATTTAGGAAACAATGAGGAAGTAGAAAACTGACAACTTTTGTACTTTTGTAAAGTTCCAGCTTAAAAACTTAGTATGATGGCATTGAAAAATATTATTGTTTCATTGAAATATTCGGCTACACTTGACCAATAATTTTTAAATTTGTTATACTCTTACTAATCTTGTTTTTCATGGAATTACCCATAAAATGCCGCTCAAAGCTATTCAATATACAGTGAAAGTAGTTTTAATAAAAATAATAGATTTTTTGAATAAATTTATGTAAATATGTTTTTATTTATTTAGTTATACAATATTTTCTTTTTTTTTCTAGCTCTATTCATAATACACACTTTTAAAATTATTTTGACTAAAAGGCAGAAAATATATACTAAACCAAAATAACAGAAAAATATTAAATTAAAATTTTACAATATGTATATTAAAATAGTATGTTTCATAGATAAAACAAGACTTTAAAACATGTGTGCGTGTGTCATACATGGGACTAACTGAATGAACTAATTAATTGGATTTTTTTTTATTGATTTAAGGATTTGATTTTCTTGATTAATGACATTGGTACTAGATTTCTATATCACTGAACATGCACCAATTAACAAAAAAAAAACATTAAAACATAATGTTTTCAGAATATTTATAAAAAACGTGATAAGGTAAAATATTAATTTAAATAAGAAAAAGTTTATATAAACAAGCATCATATTAACTTCAATAAGATTCATATTTGATTTAAACATGTTCCGTGTACGGTTTCATTACCAATAGCAATAATGCTTTTTCAAATGCAAAATATTTTAGTACCATTAAATAATCATGAAATTTCTTTCATTTGCATTCATTCAACAGTTTTAATTAATGGTAATAAAAAATTCCCAAGAATGCATTACTATAAAAACTATAAATAAATAAAAATTTTGAAAGAGGGATTTTATAAACAAAAAAAAAAACATATTTTAATGCCTTTATGAAAATCATATTACGATTTTTCCATTAAAATTTATGAATAGGGTAGAAAATATTAAAAAAAAAAATAAAAATATAAAGTTTATAGTAAAAGCCTAAGGGATCTTACTCTATATAAGAGGATTTTTTGATAAATACAAAAACAAGCATCGATACTATATAATATAATTCATTTTTTATACCCTCTACATAGAGAAACAACATTAAATCAAATGGGAAACAGCTATGAAGAAAACTTAATAATGGAATGATAATTGTGTTAATAAGATTCAAACTTAAATTAAAAATGTTTGTAAAAAAAAATTATGTTGAATCAAAAATTTTATAATTGGAGGCACCTATAAAATTTTCTTTACTCCCTTTTTTAATAAAAGGTACTTTTTTAACCAAAGATACTTTTTTAATAAAATGTACTTTTTTAATAAAAGGTACTTTTTTAATAAAAGGTACTTTTTTAATAAAAGATACTTTTTTAATAAAAGGTACTTTTTTAATAAAAGATACTTTTTTAATAAAAGGTACTTTTTTAATAAAAGGTACTTTTTTAATAAAAGGTACTTTTTTAATAAAAGGTACTTTTTTAATAAAAGGTACTTTTTTAATAAAAGGTACTTTTTTAATAAAAGGTACTTTTTTAATAAAAGGTACTTTTTTAATAAAAGGTACTTTTTTAATAAAAGGTACTTTTTTAATAAAAGGTACTTTTTTAATAAAAGGTTATTTTTTAATAAAAGGTTTTTTTTTAATAAAAAGTACTTTTTTAATAAAAGGTACTTTTTTAATAAAAGGTACTTTTTAAATAAAAGGTAATTTTTTAATAATAGGTACTTTTTTATTAAAAGGTACTTTTTTAATAAAAGGTACTTTTTTAATAAAAGGTTATTTTTTAATAAAAGGTACTTTTTTAATAAAAAGTACTTTTTTAATAAAAGGTACTTTTTTAATAAAAGGTACTTTTTTAACCAAAGGTACTTTTTTAATAAAAGGTACTTTTTTAATAAAAGGTCCTTTTTTAATAAAAGGTACTTTTTAATAACAGGTACTTTTTTAATAAAAGGTACTTTTTTAATAATAGATACTTTTTTAATAATAGGTACTTTTTTAATAAAAGGTACTTTTTTAATAAAAGGTACTTTTTTAATAAAAGGCACTTTTTTAATAATAGGTACTTTTTTAATAAAAGGTACTTTATTAATAAAAGGTACTTTTTTAATAAAAGGTACTTTTTTAATAAAAGGTACTTTTTTAATAAAAGGCGCTTTTTTAATAAAAGGCGCTTTTTTAATAAAAGGTACTTTTTTAATAAAAGGTCCTTTTTTAATAAAAGGTACTTTTTTAATAAAAAGGCACTTTTTTAATAAAAGGTACTTTTTTAATAAAAGGTACTTTTTTAATAAAAGGCACTTTTTTAATAATAGGTACTTTTTTTAATAAAAGGTACTTTTTTAATAAAAGGTTCTTTTTTGATAAAAGGTACTTTTTTAATAAAAGGTACTTTTTTAATAAAAGGTACTTTTTAATAAAAGGTACTTTTTTAATAAAAGGTTCTTTTATAATAAAAGGTACTTTTTTAATAAAAAGTACTTTTTTAATAAAAGTTACTTTTTTAATAAAAGGTACTTTTTTCATAAAAGGTACTTTTTTAATAAAATGTACTTTTTTAATAAAATGTACTTTTTTAATAAAATGTACTTTTTTAATAAAAGGTACTTTTAAAAAAAAATTTACTTTAAAAAAAACAGGATTTTTGATCATATAATCGTATTCTTTTGTATAAATTGTTTTTGTTCTATCCTGCTGGCTCTTATAGAATTCTTCAATTTTTATTCTCTATAAAAAAAAAAAAAAAAACTTTAAAAAAAGTACTTTTTTTAAAGTACTTTTAAAACCTTTTAAGGGTTTTTTAAAGTTTTTTACTGCACTGTGTAATTAGCAATAAACTTAATTATTACACAGTGAAATTACACAGTGTTAAGTTTAAGATTTCTTCCTAATAATTATCTCACAACTTACGTAATATGTGTTCTTATTTTTAATGCCCCCTAACTTAAAATATAATTTATTGTTTACCTTTATTTCCAATTTGATTTTCTTACCTACAACAAAATCAATTCATTGATAGTTACACTTGAAATGGGGAGGGAGATGTGTGTGTTGGAGGATACATGTCTCTAAATCCCTTCTAACTCTACATTATAATAAAAGTATTAAATTACTTTATTACAAACGCAAAAATACCGCAATCTTATGTTAGACAAAAAAAAATACCTTTTTCTTTATTCAAACATTAGACTAAAGTAGGTCCAACCCCCAATATTTACTATAAGATTGTTATTTTCTCCTTTTAATACTTTGGGGAATTTTTCTTTTTATCCCTCTGTTCTTTTATCGATAGGCTATGTTTTTAAGAAAGTGAGGAATACAACAGAGTTTATTGTGGCAGTTGATAAGTTTCCTTCACATTAAAATTCCTTTAGTGGTTGTAAAGACAAATTGTCTATTTGTTGTAGTTGGACTTTTTAAATTTTTCCATTCATTTTTCTTAAAGGGGGTTTTCAAAAATGTTTGATTAGAACTTAAAATTTTGTTTGTGTAACAAATTGTTAAGAACCCTAATGGATTTGTTACATAAGGTAAATTGTTTGTAGTAATGAACACATTAAAAGGGTTGTTTGAAAATTAACAATTGGTTTTTAAGAAATTTTTGTTAAATTAAACACTTTAATGATGATAATAAACATTTTTGTAAACATTTATATTAAATGGGTTAAATTTTAAAAATTGAATGTACAAAAATCTTAAAATATATACTAACATAGTGGTAATTTGTTAAATTTAAAGGATTCAATCGCTAAAATTAACAGACAATTGAGGTAGAAGTAATTGGAATTTACAGGTTGGTTGAAAAGTTCCTGCGCTTACCAAGAGATGGCACTGCTAGCTCCAAACTTATTTTTTTCTCAAGTTGGTATAACTGTCCTGAGAACACATGCAAAGTTGAAAGTCATTCTGTCAATTCATTCTTTGTTTAAAAGCCATTTGAAGTTGACGTGTCATTGATTTTTTTAATATGGAAAAATTTGAATATCGTGCAGTCATTAGATTCTTTCTTTTGAAGGGTTTAAAAGCAAAGGAAATTTAGGAAAAATTGTTAGAAGTGTATAAGGAGTCCTCACCTTCAAAACGCACCGTTGAATTTTGGGCTGGTGAATTTAAACGTGGTCGTACCAGCCTTAAAGACGATCCACGCGAAGAACGACCGAAAACTGCAACCACAGCAGAAATCATTGAGCAGGTACATAATATGGTTAGTGAAGATGCAAGTTTGACTAAGCGTGAAATTGCTAATGCCAGAGGCATCTCAGACGAACGAGTACTCCATATTTTACATGAAGAATTACGTATGAAAAAACTGTTTGGAAAGTTAGTGCCGCACACATTAACAACTCAACAAAAACTGGATCGAAAACAAATTTCTCAGCGTAATTTGGAGCGTTTTAAGCCGAATAAAACCGACTTCTTGCGTCGTTTTATAACTATGGATGAGACTTGGATCTACCACCATGATCCTAAATTGAAACAAGAACGTTTACAGTGGACTGAAGCTGGTTGTTCAGCACCAAAGCAGGTGAAGTCACAACGATCAGCAAAGAAGGTTATGGCATCAGTTTTTTGGGATGCAAAAGGAATTTTGTTGATTGATTATCTTCAGAAAGGTAAAACAATCAACTCTGAATATTATTGCAGCCTTTTGGATCAGCTGGATAAAAAAAATCGTGAGAAAAGATCTGGTTTAAAGAAGAAAAAAATCATTTTTCATCAAGACAATGCACCTGCTCACAAAAGTGTTTTAACGATGGCTAAATTCAAAGAATTAAAGTACGAATTGCTTGAACATCCACCGTATTCACCCGATTTGGCTTCCAGTGACTACTATCTCTTCAGAAATCTCAAACAATTCCTTCGTGGAAAGCAGTTTTTGTTGAATGAAGAGGCCATAGCAGCCGTAGACGGTTATTTTGCAGAGCTTCCGGAAAACCATTATAAGGATGGGATAAAATTATTGGAAGATCATTGGAACAAGTGTATTGAGCTTCTACGAGATTATATTGAATAAAAAAATATATTTCGTAACAAAAACAGTATTCTTTCATTTCGAGCGCAGGAACTTTTCAGCCAACCTGTACATTACGATAAAAATGTAATAAAAGTTCAGTAATTTCCTAAAAAAAAAAATTGTTATTTAACTTATAAATAAAGAAAATTTCCATTAAAAAAAACTGTTAAACAAAATATGTCTTAATATTATTAATTTGGAAATTGAAGAATATAATTTGAATGATAATGGATAGAAATAGGGTAGAGACAGGGTTGGCAGGCAATACCGCTAAAATACCGTTATCGATTTAATACCCTTTCAACTGACTAACGTTACCCCTAAAATACCGTTACCGAAATAACTGAAAAATCGTTATCATTAAAATACCGTAACAGAAATAATAGAAAATACCGTTGTCGCTACAATACCGATACCGAAGTAATTGAAAAAATCGTTATCCCTAAAATACCGTTACCGAAATAACTAAGAAAAACGCTATCCTTAAAATAACGTTACCGAAATAATAGAAAATAGCAATACCCTTACCGATAACCGCATGATAGAAACCCACCATTAAATTTCTTAAAAATAGGAAAAAATTTTTCAAAATGTTGCCATTATTGCAAATGACATTCGTGAAGTACAAACGTGCGAAATTTATTGTGAACTTAATTTACGCATACACAGAGAAAACAGGTTCATTGTGACAAACGAATTACTTGGCAAACAAATTTCTTGGCAACCGAATGGTTTGGTTGTAGCCACCGATGTATTTGTTTGTCGCGACCAAAATTCAGTTAATGCAACATAATTTTGGTTGAAAACGAATATTTGAATTGTAGAGGGTGGTTAAATTTTAAGGGCCTATGTTGAATGTGAACCACACCTAAACGTCGTTTTTTCCGCATTTCATTTGACATTTCTCAATTTCAGACTAACTCAATTTGAACCCTTGAAAGATACAACATCGAGCAACGCCTTAAAGTTTTTCAGGCTAATTATGAAAATGGGCGTTCAAATCAAAATGCATTTCGTGCACTTCGTGATTTTTTTTGGTCAGCATAATCGACCGAATGTGTCCACAATCGGGAGAATTGTGGGCAAATTTTAGCAAACCGGAAAACATTGCTGTTGTTCGCGATAGTGTGTCATGAGGCCGCCCAAGCATATACCGTGAATGGTGTTCGCTATCGCGAGATGATAACAAACTTATTATGGCCAGGAATTGAGGATATGAAGCTGGACGATATGTGGTTTCAACAGGACGGTGCCACTTGCCACACAGCTAATGAAACAATGGCTCTTTTGCGCGACAAATTCAATGGCCGTGTTATCTCACGTGGTGGCGATGTTAATTGGCCGCCAATATCATGTAATATGACACCGTTGGACTTCTTTCTTTGGGGTTATTTGAAAGAAAAGATGTACGTCGATAAGCCAGCAACAATTTAAGAGCTTAAGAATGAGATAATTCGGCACATTAACGGCATAGAACCTCATTTATGCCTCAGCGTCATCGAAAATTTGGACCATCGGATGGAGGTGTGCCGCAGAGGTCTCGGCGGCCATTTGGCCGTTGTTTTGTTCCATACATAATTGAACCATACCATATTATCATAATAAAAAGAAATGACAATAATTTCCTAAATAATTTGTGTTTTATTTAAAATCAACATTGGCCCTTAAAATTTAACCACCCTTTATAAGGAGTACATTTGGTTGGCACAACTAAATAATTCGGTTGCTGCAGTTGGCAAGAAATTCAGTTGTAACGATGAATCGTTTTTCTCTGTGTAGTTCATGAAGCGCCATTACACCCTCCCGAAGTCACCGTGCGGCATGAAGTTACGTCAGAAATGGTGATTGGACCTTACTTTTTCGAAGGAGATCAACGGTAACGCTATTGCGGTTAACGACGACCGCTAGAGCCATGCAGACTGAATTTTCCAGACCAGATATGGAGGACATGTGGTTCCATCACTTGTTATACTACACGCGACACAATGCATATTTTGAAGGATGCTCTCCCAGCGCTTGTAATTTTGCTTTTCGGTGATTTGCATTGGTCAGCCAGTCCCAATTTGACTGTCTCGCATTTCTTCCTCTGGGAATATTTCAAGTCGTTGGTGTATACCTTCACCTTGGAACGATTTAAAAAACAATATTCAAGACGAATGTTATCAAAAGGAGCCCAAATTTCTATCAATGCCGACGACGGCCATTTTTGGACATAATTTTTCACAAATAATTAAAACAAAATTTAAAAGTGCCAATAAACATAATCAGTTAAAAACAAAAGTTATAGCGAAAGAAATTCAGATGATAGTTTTTGCCCCACCCTGTACCCTACATTGGCCTACACTTTTCGTACAAAGCAAACGCATTCACCCTTATAAATATTAAGTCTAGAGCACATGAGTATAGCCTGTAGTTCAGCTTGAAATACCGTTGGCCACTTGCGCATTGGCTCCGATATCCGCGTGTTGGGTCCAAAGACCCCCGCTCCCACACACACCGGAGTCCATTTCGACCCGTCAGTGTTCCAGTTTAGACGACTACTGGACCGCCCGCCGCCCATTACGTCCTGCTTGAGATGACAACCCCGAATTTCCTACCGAATCTTAATTCAGTGTTAACACGGTCCGACGGCATACCTAAGAAGTCCTTGTTCCCTAAAAAATTCAAGATATTCGTATGACCCTTAAAATTAAAAGAACCACCATCTTTAAAGCTTAATCTACGTGCAGCCAATGATGCTAAAGTTCTAATGAAGATATTTTAGGGTATTAAACCAACAATGGCTTACATGGCCAATGTTGGGCTGGTCCGCATAGCCCCCCTGTGATGATTAAACAAGCTAAGCGTTCGCAAACTTATGTCCCAAACATTTTTCAGTAAATCTTAAAAAAAAATGTAATTTGCTGTTTTACAGATAAATGGAAATTTTTTGGAATAACAAAACATATTATAAAAACCATTAACACCTGTGAAAATCGTTTACCTTATCTTTTAGTATATAAAATATTCAAACTTTTATCAACACCAGCAGCAAAAATGATCAAAAACTGTAAAACTGTAGTTTATATGTAAAATGAAAGAAAATTAAGCTTTTAAACCTTATAACGAATCATATAATTATACTAAAATTTAACTGTTAACAAAATATCTTGTTCTGTGAATTCTAGCATAAAATACCGCTAAAGCGGTGGTTGTATTTTAAACAATGTCCCTTTTTTAACTGTTAGGTTTTTCCTTTTTTTTTTTTATTTTTCACATTTTAAAAAGTACTTCCGAGTGGTAAATACAGAAAAACACAAATGGAAATAGAAGACACTTGTCAGTACACTAAAGTATATGTTTAAATTTCAACAACAATAGAATGTGCTTTAGCGTTAACACGCTCATGCACGTGGCTGCCTTTAGGCATTTTTAATCAAATCTTTAAAGTTTTCAATTTTTAATTAAAAAAGTTTTATTATTTCAATAGAAAACATAATTAACAACATTTTTAGTCAACTAATTTTATAGTAATCAGCTTAGAAAAGAGCAAGAGTCGTATTTTAAATTTTAATTTGCAGTGTAAAACTTATACAAAGTGTTTGGCACACAAAATATTCAGAACTTATTTTTATTTTTTATTTTTTTTTTATTTTTACACTTGCATTTTCTAAATTCCATTAAATTATTTAAAAATAATTTACTAAAAATTAGCTTCAAAATTGTCCTACTTTTTGGAAATATCGAAAAAGTCGTTTAAATTTGATTTCAAATCAGCTGGTCTGTTGGTATGGAAAGCTTCATATAAATATATACAGCCATGGACAGTAAATTAGCACAACGTACATAAAAGTGTTATAAAAGTTTTTCTTTGCCGTGTAATTTCTTTCTTACGTTAAATTCTTTTAATTTTGTGTTGTTTAATCTAATTTTTACAAAAAAATGGGTCGTGGTAAAGATTGTACACCAGATGAGAGCCGCCTGAAATTGCCGAAACTTTGCATCGATTATTTCTATGAAAGCAAACTCAGTTCATGCAGTAGAAAACAAAAAACAGAAGCCACGCGTCAAAAAAACAACCCAAGCTGTGGACCGTGCTATTGTACGGAAGTCGACGAAAGACCCTTTCATGTCATCGCGCGATATTGCAAACGAAATTAACTCGCAATTTGGATTAAATTTATCAGATCGACTCATACGAAGACGCACAGCTGTTTGGGAGAGCAAGCCGAAAAAAACACTTCTTTAAAAAAAAAAAAAATATTGCAAAGCGTTTATTGTTTGCTCGAACCCACAAATCTAAAGACCTCTCATTCTAGAAAAAAAAATACTTTGGAGTGATGAAACTAAAGTAAATCCTATAGAACCGGATGGCAGTGTTTTTTCATCGACCAAAACGTCAGGCATCGAACCCACGCTACACTCAGAAGACCGTGAAGCATGGTGGGGGAAGCATAATGGTCTGGCGATCATTTTCATGGCACGGTGTGAGCCCAATTGTAAGAATAAATGAAAAAATGGACCGATATCAGTACTTAGACATTCCTAAGAAGCAAATGGAACCCTATGCTTTTGAACACATGCCCGTTTCATTCACTTTCATGCACGACAATGACCCCAAACGCACGTCGAAGCTTGTAAAGAAGTGGTTTTTTAAAGAAAACATTTCCGTTTTAGACTGGTCGGCTCAAAGCCCAGACTTGAACCCGATTGAAAATCTCTGGAACGATGTGAAATGTGCAATTGCTCAACAAAAGTACAAAAACTTGGATGATCTTTGGGCTGGAATACAGACTTCTTGGTACTCTATTCCAAAAGAGCGCTGTCAGAATTTGATTCAAAGCATGTCCCGCAGATGCCAAGCAGTGATTGAAAATAAAGGTTACACTACTATATATTGACCAGGTAAACTTAAAACATTAACATTTTTATTATTAATTGAAATATATCCTTTTAATTCCAGAAATTTTTATTTGTGCTATTTTACTGTCCAGCTAAAATCTGGCGTATGAGATGTTGTAGACCTTAATGAGCAGATGATTGGAAACTTCGACCAAGTTTTGGAGTTTTTTTTTAAAGAAGAATATTCATTTTAAGTTTCTATGTTTAAAAATTTCTTTTGCTTGAACTAAAATACAATAAAAAATACGATTGTTTTTATGAAAAAGCTTTGTGCTAATTTACTATCCATGGCTGTATAGAACAATTCATATTACACAATATTTCCTTAATATTTAAACTATGGAATCAAATGACAACAAAAAAAATTAGCAAAAATACTTGTAATTCTATTAAAGTTAAGTAATTTTGCTTGTATTAATTGCAACAAATAAAAAAGTTTTTACAGTGTTGTTTTGTTGTTTTGTTTTATACGACTAAAGCCAATTATGTTGTTAAAAGTGAACAACAATTTGTTCTAAAACTTAAAACTTTTATTGCAATAAGAGTTTTTGACAAAAAAAAAATTATACACTCCACCATTACTGATTATTTTTTTAAATTTTTTAAATTGATTTCCCCCTCAAAAGGGTATAAAGTGGACAATCTACAGAGAATTATTTTCAAGAGAGCAGGAGAAAAAAATCAAATTTTGGTAATTTTAAAAAAATCATTATTGTAACAGAGAAAAAAAATATTTTAAAAATCGACAAAAATATATTTAAGCTTTGGCTTATACAGAGTGGGGCAATAATTATCATCCTATTAAAAATTGCTACAATTTTTGCAAATGTTATCGTATCTCAGTTTTGGTTTTGATATTCGTGAAGTAGATACATGTGAAATTTATATTGAATAATAGTGTAAATACTTTGATTTCTGTTTTATTTCATTTTCTTGTTTTCAATATTTTTCATTCAAATTTTACCTTTTAAAATAAGAAATTTTATAAAAAAAAAAATAGAAATTATAAATTTTTTAAAATAAAAATAATAAATATTGTTACCAAAACATCAAAACCAGAATATCTTGAAACTGGACGCCGAAATAGATGATTTCCATCGAAATTTATCATGAGTGACGGGGGGCTCTTTTGGCCTCAACGGTAGACGTCAAAAAACAAAATTCTCAGTTCTGGGGGACGGAAAGTCCTCAAATAATTAATTAGGCACCATAACACCCTCTCAAAGTAACCGTGTGGTGCGCAGTTATTTTAGGGTTCAATTCCCACCAGAGGCTCTGGTCTGTTTTCGCTACAACGAGCCGAAGGCCTTTATTGCTAGTGCTCGGTTAGGGTATTAATATATAATTTGTAATTATATGATTAATAAATAAAATAAATAAATAATAAATAATGACAGTTTTTTGTTTAATTTAATACACAATATTTCTTTATTTCTTCTACAGAGAACGTTTTCAGATGCGAAAACAAATTATCAGAATGTGTTTAAGAATCATATCGAGTCGAGTGAAGTCTTGTCAACGGCGCAACGGAATGACCCCATGTTGGCAAAGAAGAAAACAGAAGGTCTATCCGCGAGCATATATCAGATGAAAGTCCACTGATGAAGACGTATTGGGCCCCCAGTAGAATAGCCTACAGGTTATATGCCATTGCTTATACCGTATATGGTAAAGTGCAGACGGCAAAGCTAAAACTATTAAAAAATGACAGATACTAAGAAGCTTTTTAAAATCCAAGAGCTTTTAAGTTTTCCCACGGTAATTTAATTAAAAGATTCGTGGCAAAATTTTTGGTCTGGTAAATCTCTTAAATCACGAAAATTCTATAATTCCATTTATTGTATTTTAAATCTTCGGATTTAAATGTTTTTATTTAAATAGGAAAAATTTTAAAATTTGGGGGTCCGCCAGCCAGTAAAAATTACTCAAGGGGTCCGTGAAGTGAAAGTTAGTGGGAACCGCTGCTAAAGAGACATGCTGACTGAATTTTTCTTTTCAGAAGTTGACAATCTGGATTTGGTGAGTATGTGGTTTCAACAGGACGGGGCTACTTGTCATATTTGGAATACTTCATCCGGAAAGATTATTGGCTTTATAAATAGCTTGAACCTTTAGGGTGGTTATGGTCGCGGTGCGCAGTGCCATTTGAAATAATAATAATAATAAAATTTAAGTTCAAGTAAAACACTTTGCTAGTTTTCAAATTAAAAAGATATTCTTAAAGTATCCTAACAAAATCCTTTGAATTTTTGACCAAAAAATTACGACATATTTTTGCGAGTTCCTATGCATTAGAGGATTAATATACGATATTTCCTGCTTGCTTCCCTTTTTTTAAATATAAGTTATTTTACTATTTTCAACAATCGTTGATTTAAACTTATGCTTAAAAAAATTATTGCGCTAATTAAAACTTTTTTTTTTTTTTTTTAATTCCTGTTATGCATGCAATTCATTACAATCAAAAAGTTAAATTTTAACATGAACGTTAATAATAACAAAACCCAAAAAAAAAAAAAAATTATTTGGTAATTTAAAGTTTGTGCAAAATCCAGCATTAATATTTTATTCATCGACAGAAGGGGGGGGGGGGGGGTGAACATTTAAATGTAAATTAAAAGAAAACACAGAAAAGTATTCAATTCACAGACATGCCGTATCTTTTATACCCTGCAAATATGTCTTGTAAATGAATAGTAGATTATATAAAAATGGAGTAGACCTTTTGGGGGTAATGGGAGATCCTCCCATCAATATTTCGGCATATTATCTATGCTTCAAGGGTATAACAATATATGTAAATATCGTATCATTGTATATAAATAAAACATAAAGAAAAATTCAATTTATTATTAAATCCTATTTTTATTCATACACAACTTTGAAGCATTTTTAATGGAATTTATCAAATAAAGTATTTTACTAAAATATTCACAATTAAAATTTGCAAATAATTATTCACAAAATATTTTAAAAATTTACAATATACAGAAATATGTTTATTAATGCATTTTCAGTACCTGTAATGGGCGATATAATATTTCGAACTAATTTTTATTATTGCAATAATTAAAATATTTTTAATTCAGATGTCAGACGTATTCTGTAAATAAATGTCAAGAAAACAAATGCTGCAAAAAATTTTATTTGCTAAAGATGGGATCGTATATGAATATATATGGTTATATATGGATATATCTGATCGATTAAACACATGTATATGGTCTTATTATTATATTGTCATGTATCATATATGTTCGCATCAGAAATTTGAGCCGTATATAATCATATATGAACATATATTTGAATATATCTGATCGTATCTGACAATACATATATGATATTATATACATATTATCATATATGTTCGAATCAGAAATTTGAGACCGTATATGATCATATATGCTCATACATGATATGATCATATACGATCCTATAACCTCAAATTTTAGATCTGAACATATATGATACCATATATTGTCTTATATATTGAACTATATATGGCCATACAATATTATATACTATCCCATCTTCACCTGGGTAACCATAAATTTAATTTTTAAGCGGTATATAATCATATATGCTCATACATGATATGAACATATACGGTCCTATAACCTCAAATTTTGGGTCTGAACATATATGATTATATATGATACCATATATTGTCTCTTATATCGAACTATATATGGCCATAAATGACATATACATATGTTTATGTTTTAAACGATTTTTAAAAATTTTAAGCTTTTCTATAAATACATAATATAAAGCTTTCCATGCCAACTGCCTTGTTACAGTTAAAAATATGTCGGAATAATGTCAGACTTATATAACACGAGCAAAAAAAAATAGATCTTCCGTAATATTTAATCACACTATTAAAATTAAAAAATTAAATTTAATTTAAAATTTCAAACAAGTTAAAAAATGTACAATAATTCTTTGTATTTTAACTAATAAATCGTTTAAAATCAAACTTTTTAAATAAACTACAGTCAGTTACTGTGAAATTATTTTGAGTGTATCCAATTTGATATTTTCTAATATCTGTTGTACTCGTAATATCTATCTCATCGTATTTGGTTCGAAAAATGGAGCCGAAGTAAAGCAATTTGAAAATTTAGATTGTATGAAAGGTGCCCCGCCCTCCCTTTTATTTCCTCCCATATTTTAGCTCCTTACTGTTATAAAAAAGATAAACAAAATTAAATTCGAAATTTTATTCGAAAGCAGAGCAATATCACTTAAAAGTTTGGGTTAAATTAAACGCGCCACTCCCCATTTTTCCCAATCCCTCCCACATTCAAAGCAATTTCAAATTATGGGTTGTATGAAAGGTGCCACGCCCAATTCCCTTTTTTCTTTTAATCAGTGTTGTTTAAATTCACCGTGCCAAATTTTGCTCGATTACGTCAAACATGAGGTGAGCTAAACCGTCATAAAATTTTGGGTTTGAATGAAAGATGCCCATAGTTTTATTCCGCGCACATTTATTCAAAGATTGAAATTTGAAATCTGTTCAGAAGTCTGTTAAGTAGTCCAAATTTAAGCTTTAAAAAACAAATATCACCTTAATTTCCATTAAAGTCCATATAATTTTATGACTGAATATTGTGTGTCATTAAATTTGCTCAAATGATAACAATTAAATGCATCATACATTTTATATTTGCAGTTTTCTTTCAAACCAGCAATTATAATAACAAGTGAACACTTGAGCTTTGCCGTAGAAAAAGAGAGATAAGTTGAGAATGCTGTTGAAAATTAAAATGATAATGATGATATAAAGATAGACAATCCCTTAAGTAATTATTCTTAAAAGGCTTAATAGCAGCATAAAACATAAAAGGCATATCATAAACCCAAGCATATTATTAAAATCAACAAAAAAAAAAGATGCAATATTTAAATTTGATCATAAACTGCATAAACTATATAATAAGAACATGAATAGGAAGATAGGAAATTTTTCCTAATGTGTTGCTTTCTTTGGAAAGAAGATAGAGGAGAGGTGAAGAAAGGTGGTGAAAAATGAAGGGCTTCATACATGGTAATATTGGCGAAATTATTGAAGTTTTATAGTTCATAGCTCAGATATGTTATTTTACTTCGGTGGGGTTAAGTGCTATGGAAACAACGAAGGAGGACGTTGCGATTAGTATGAGGGATACAAAACTCATGCATTATTATTTTTCTAAATTTATGTTTCTGTCGCTGAGAATCGAACCCGCAACCTTCCGCTTAACAGTCACATTTAGATTTCAGCAACGTTATCGTTATTTTAAGGATAATGGTTATTCAATTATTTCGGTATCGGCGTTTTGAGGGTAAATGTTTTTCAGTTATTTATTTCACTAACGGTATTTTAAGGTTAACGGTGATTTGGTAGCCGTATTTTAGGGGTAACGGTATTTCAGTTATTACGGTAACAGTATTTTTAGGGTATCGGTATTTCAGTTATTTCGATAATCGTATTTTAAGGATAACGTTATTTCGATTATTTCCGCAACGGTATTTTAGCCAGTAATGGAAGCCAGTTGAAAAGTTTTCTTAGTCGATAACGGTCTTTTAGCGACATTCCCTGTCACCTCTGATTATAATGAAATTGTTTTTAAATTAATGAAAATGTTAATTAATGACAATCTTTTTAACCAAAGCGAATGCATCAATTAAGAAAAAATTAATTAAACAAAATATAATCAAATCGATAAATATTACTAAAATCTAGGATCGCTGCATTCCATTTCATTCCCTGTGTTCAGTTTCAATTCCACTCGTTGTCCGCTCTATTCCCTTGTCAAGTGTTTCAATTTCACACATTTCCAGTTTAATTCTATTTCGATACTTTTATTTCAGTTTCACTCGTTCCCCATTCCAATTTATTTAAATTCCTTTGCCTAGGTGTTTTAATTCCACTCGTTCCCACTCAATTCTATTTCGTTCTCCCTGTTTAATTTCACTCGTTCGCCGTTCTATTCCATTGTTTTCCCATTCCATTTCCATTGCATTTCCCAAGTTTACTGTAACAATTTCCCTCGTTCTCTCAAGGCGGTTTGAACCGCAGCACTTTTTAAGGTTTTCCTAATCAAAAAATTAGTTATATCTGAACGAAAAAGTTCTCAGTATCCGATTTGTCAATGTTAATGAAGTATTTTAGAAATACATTTATTCTTATATTACGCGATATATCGCATTTTATAATTTTTACACACAAAAATAGCTTACACATTTTTAGTGTAAATTTATTTAAATTCGCAAATTTTTAGTGTAAATTTGCAAATTTTTAGTGGAAATTCGCACATTTTTAGTGTTGATTTACATATTTTTAGTGTTAATTTACACATTTTTAGTGTTAATTTATACATTTTTAGTGTTAATTTACACATTTTTAGTGTTAATTTACACATTATTAGTGTAAATTTACACATTATTAGTGTAAATTTACACATTATTAGTGTTAATTTACACATTTTGTATACAGTAAACATAATGAATGTAATCATTTTATTTACACATTGGAAGTAAATTTAACCAATTTGTGGTAGGAGTACAGTATCCTAACATAAGTTGGGAAAATTTAAATACAAGTTAATTAGAGCGTAACTTAAAAATGACTTAAGATCTGAAAACCGCTTTCTGGCAGCCTTGGCCATTCGAAGGTTAAAGTTTTTCTTTCAAATACCACAAATACATTATTTACCTCATGTATTGTTTAAACAAATTCAAAATCCTTTAAATTTATCCATATAACTGGCGTACAATATTTCATTAAAATCCCGCATTTAACCATAAATGTAGTTATTTATATTTATTTATTTAATTCGTGTACAAATTTGTACATTTTATATCAATACATTACATTTTCATGTACAATTCCATATACTTTACACCACATAACATAAACAATTTTCAATAAAATTCAAAACATACACAACATCAATTTCAACGATTTTTATATAAAAAAAAAGATGTAGTTATGAAAAGTACAAAACAAAAACAAAAAAAGAAATTCATACATACCAACCATACCGCCAGATGAAAAGAAATGTTTAAAAAATAACTTTCATATACAGTCTCTATTCATAGACGAACATTGAACTAACCAGGCTACAACGTGCTCAATAAATGCACGGAATTTTCAAACAAAATTTTAAAACTTTGTTCAAATGTTAAAATTTAACCAGCAGTTAAATTAAAAATTGTATAAGAGGAAACAACAAATAAAGAAACAGTTAGAAGCTAACGAGACATTGGGAAAATGAGGTTTAGTTTATAATACGTGTATTGAAGAAAAACTTTAATATTATGGCTGGGATTTTTTTTTTTTCTCTTTATACATAATGTAGAAAAGATGCCTGTCTACACCTTTAGAATGTTATTATTTTATGGTAAAGAAAAAAAATTGTTATAGTTTTATCAAACACAGTGGGACAAGTGATGGGTGATGATTTAAATAACTTTATTTGTTTGTAGTACGTATACGTAATAATTGTGAACTTATTAAATTAAAATTACTCATACGTCACCTTATCAGTGTTAACTTGCATTGAGAGTAGTACTTTTGGTACTATTTATGGTGCTTTTTGGTGACACAAAACGCCAAAATTTTATTTTTAATTTCTAATTTTTGCACATATTTTCCACTACTTTAATTAACACTATCAAACGAGACAAAGCGCCCCGCTAGACTAATTGAAATTCTCATTTGTCTTCTCTGGTGGAAGGTATAAAAAAATTTGATAAAGCCGAATGTTTTTACTTTTTACCCTCATCACTAGTCAATCGATGTCCTTTAACTTTGTTATGTATAAAATTTTATTTCCAATGAAATTTAAACCTTGTTTTAGCACAAAAAATTAGACAACAAATCCATTTTTTTAAATTTCGCTTTATCACACAATTTAGGCCATAATAGCCAAAGAAGGTGCAAGTTTATCTGAAAAGTTCAGGCTTAAAGAAAATCGAATTTCTACACAAACTATACCCCTCACTAAGATATAAATAAATAACCACCCGAGTAAAAAAAGTGTAGATATAATCATATGTGGCCTTATCTAATAATATATTATCATATATAAATACATACACTGGCGGTCACAAAAACCACACCATTGGCAACTGTTCAGCAATTTCGATAAAAGTTCAAAACACCGCATACCTTTTTTTCTTTTTATTATGGGTATTTGCCTATTTACCGTTATGTAACGAATCAAACAGAGTCTGGCAATTTTTTGCCGCGTCACTTTGTTCATAAATCCTTTTTTTTTGTAAGAACGTAAAAAATTTCCACACGGCATAAGGAATTGACCCGTGACCAAAAGGTATGAATTTTTGTTTTAAAGGATATGGGAGTTTCTTATCGTCACATAGCACATACAGTGGGATACTCACATTCAACCATTGTAAGACTCATAAGAAAAACAAAATCATTTGGACCCGTTCGCAAGGACGAAAGGATTAGGAAGACCTCGGAAGACTAACACCCGAACAGACGGCATAATACGAGGAATAAGTTTGAAGGATCGCTTCAAAAGTGCAGTGGAAATAAGGGAGGAAATGAAGAGCTACCACAATGTGGATTTAAGCGCGGACGCTTTGTGTAGAAGGCTTCGGGAGTGCGGACTATATGAAGACGAGCCCTTTTTGACGAAGCGGATGAAATCAAACCGCTTGGCTTGGGTCAACAAATATCGAAACTGGACTCTCGACGACTGGAGAAAAGTTTTATGGTCTAATGAAAACAAATACAACTTGCTATGCGCAGATAATCTGCTGTATGTTCGTCGTTCAGATGGTGAAAGTTACAAGGATAAGAGTGTAGTTAAAAGAGTAAAGTTTCCAGAAAGCCAGATGGTGTGGGATTGTTTTTCCTACTTTATCCGGAGTTTCTTATTCCATATTCACGGAACCGTGAGCGCTGAAAAATATGAACAAATTATTAGTGACCACCTTTTCTTTTTTTTTCTTTTCTTCAAATTTCTGTATGGTGCTGTTTTTATGACCGCCAGTGTATGTCAGTATGCATTAGCATATATAATTATATATTAAATTATTTTTTTTTTTTTTAATTACCTTATATTTTGTCATATATAACCATAACTGGTTATATATTGATCTTTATAAAATTATGTATGATTTATTTGATAAAACATATTACTATATATAATTATATATGGGTTACACGGGAATGTGTATATTTATATATGAATTATACAGAACCATTTATAATTATATATGCTATCTAATATATATATGGGCCATTATCAAAAATATTGTTTAATATGGTATGAAATATAATTATATATGGTTTAATATATGTTCCAATAAATATTTTTTGATATGGCATAAGGTATAATTATATATGATACAATATGTGCAAACAAATTTAAGATAAAGTTATATATATAGTTCCATGTCTAGAGTATTTTTGATATGGTATAATTGCGCTTTAAATATAATTATTTCTGATTATACACAATTATATATAATATAATATCTAGTTATATAATTGTATTAAATCAAGACCAATTTAGTATCATTAATTCAGCCATGATATTTTCCCCAAATTTTCGAATACAGGTTGGTTGAAAAGTTCCTGCGCTCGAAATGAAAGAATACTTTTTTTTTATTCAATATAATCTCCTAGAAGCTCTAAACACTTGTTCCAATGATCTTCCAATAATTTTATCCCATCCTTATAATGGTTTTCCGGAAGCTTTGCAAAATAACCGTCTACGGCTGCTATGGCCTCTTCATTCGACGAAAAATGCTTTCCACGAAGGAATTGTTTGAGATTTCTGAAGAGATATTAGTCACTGGGAGCCAAATCTGGTGAATACGGTGGATGTTCAAGCAATTCGTAATTTAATTCTTTGAATTTAGCCATCGTCAAAACACTTTTGTGAGCAGGTGCATTGTCTTGATGAAAAATGATTTTTTTCTTCTTTAAACCAGATCTTTTCTCAAGATTTTTTTCATCCAGCTGATCCAAAAGGCTGCAATAATATTCAGAGTTGATTGTTTTACCTTTCTGATGATAATCAATCAACAAAATTCCTTTTGTATCCCAAAAAACTGATGCCATAACCTTCTTTGCTGATCGTTGTGACTTCACCTGCTTTGGAGCTGAACAAATAGCTTCAGTCAACTGTAAACGTTCGTGTTTCAATTTAGGATCATGGTGGTAGCTCCAAGTCTCATCCATAGTTATTTGTTTATTGATAGAAGTCGGTTTCATTCGGCTTAAAATGCTCCAAATTACGCTGAGAAATTTGTTTTCAAACCAGTTTTTGTTGAATTGTTAATGTGTGCGGCACTAACTTTCCAAACAGTTTTTTCATACGTAATTCTTCATGTAAAATATGGAGTACTCGTTCTTCTGAGATGCCTCTGGCATTAGCAATTTCACGTTTAGTCAAACTTGGATCTTCACTTACCATATTATGTACCTGCTCAATGATTTCTGCTTTGGCTGCAGTTTTTGGTCGTCCTTCGCGTGGATCGTCTTAAAGGCTGGTACGACCACCTTTAAAATTACCAGCCCAAAATTCAACGGTGCGTTTTGAAGGTGAGGACTCCTTATACACTTCTAACAATTGTTCATAAATTTCCTTTGCTTTTGAACCCTTCGAAACAAAGAATCTAATGACTGCACGATATTAAATTTTTTCCATATTAAAAAAAATCAATGACACGTCAACTTCAAATGGGTTGTAAACAAAGAAAGAATTAACAGAATGACTTTCAACTTTTCATGTGTTCTCAGACAGTTATACCAACTTGAGAAAAAAAAGTTTGAAGCTAGCAGTGCCATCTCTTGGTGAGCGCAGGAACTTTTCAACCAACCTGTAATTATGTTATATATAAGTCCCGATGATACAATTACACGAGAACTCCGGCAGACCGTGTTCATATCCTGGCGAAGGCATTGTTTTTTCAGAATTTTAAAAATTTTTTTATTTATTGTTTGATCCAATCTGATACAATTAGATCTGACATTTTTCGGATAAATTGGGATATTAATTTATCCCTAAATATATTGTTGGGTCTTATTTGATCTGTCATTTTTCGGATCAATTTAGATATTAAGGAATATAAAATTGGGTATGATTAAATATTGTGCTAGATCAATTTTTTTTAATCGGGAAGTATTTAAATTTAAGCGTTAATACATTAAAAGTTATGACGATTTTCGCTTTTTAAAAATTGCTAAATTTGACACAAAAAAAAATATGCCTTATATGCTGAACATTTTAGTCAGATTTATATATTTTGCTAACAAATACAAAATTTGTTTTAAGTCTTCCTATTTTCAATAAATCCCTTTAAATTGTTTTGAAGTTAAGGTGCTGTCCTTTAAAAGTGTCGTGTCATAAATCCTGTGTATTCTCCATGTTTACTTAAATTAAAAAAAGTAAGAAAAAAAATTTCAGTTGAAAAAACTTTTCCTATGATATCGAATCAAACTAAAAATACATTTTCATAAAAGAACATATTTCAAAGAAATTTCGTGTTGATTATCAAAGTCTTTTAAAAAAGATTAATATTTTTACAACTTTTAAAAAAATTTAGTTTCTTAATAAAATAATTATTTTATTAAATTTTTCGAAAAATTGATTTTTAAATTTTCTTTAATTAATTTCGAAAATAAAGTTTAAAGGTTAACAGTGTCTAAAGACAGCCTTATGAATTATAGAGTTAACAAAATGAGGTTTTCATTTAAATTATAAGAATATCCTTACATTAGTCGACAATGTTTATTCTTTAAATCTCTAGTGCTTAAAAAATTGTTTTTAGCTCATAAATTAACGAGATGACAACATTATCAAATATCTAACACTGTTTTTTGTGTTAGTAAATTTTGAGTACATTGGTACGTATGATTGATATTCAGTCATAATTGAATATTACGTATACGTACCATGTACCAACATATTTAATAAAAATGCATACTTTTTGAATACAATTGATCTATTACCATTCATGGTAACCTAAGAGGGGGCTGGCTGGCTGTCTTAGTTTTCAGATTTCACTAAGAAATTTTGATTGAGATTTTGATTGAAATTTTTCGCTTAACATTAATGTGAACTTTGAACAATGTGTACGTAGTATGCTGTGGTTATATACTGCACACAACCATGACAACTACATTGTATGTATGTTCCACGGTAACTTAAAGATATAATGGTGTATAAGGTTAATAACCATGCCAAAAAGTTATTGAAAGGATAAATTTACAATACAGTATACTACATGCTGTTACGTACTTACTATACATACGATGGAGAATTTATAATTTACTACAAAAAAAAAAAAAAAAAATAACACATCAAATTTGATATTTAGTAGCTTAACGCAACAACTTGGTTGTTATTGGCCACCATCACATAATCTCGTAATATAAAATTATATACAGATTTGTCGAGAAATTCTTATTAACTAAAAGTTAAATTTAGAAATAGAAAAATTCTTATGTACATTTTTTTAGTTACTTAACACTTATTCCTTGTAAATGTCCATAACTTGACTCTATACAAATATGTATACGGAAGTTTTTATACCTGAACTCAACTTACAATCAGTACATACAAATATTTACACTTCGTGTTACTTGAAGAGGGAATTTTTTGTATCAAATTTTGAATACTAAACTTTAAATAACCATCAATATATTTTTATAAATATGTATATACAAATTTTATATATTGTAGTATTTGCTACCGCTAATACCTTAATAATTCTCATTAAGTTCAAAGAACTTATTACTTATAATGAGAAAATTTGGTAGCCTAAAGTAAGCTAGAATCCATTTAAAGTTTTAACCTAAACTTCGCCCTGCCCCCAAAGTATACCCGATAAATCGATTGGAATCCCGTTTCTAACACCTGCTGTTGTGCAAATGTAGTAGGTTTGACCCAACTTACTAGCCGATCATTCTCGTGAGTTACTTAGAAATATTTACTAACCGAATTTACAACATTTTCCCCCCATTTCACGATTTAACCCGACTCATTGGCCGATAATTCTGGAGAGTTACTTAGAAATATTTACTGATCGATAATTCTCGTGAATTACTTTTCTAAGTAACTTTACTTAATCAAAAATCGAAACGTCAAGGTATTTAGTCAGCCCGACTCACCCGCCAATTATTGTGAGCTAGTTTGATCAAACAGACAGAGCTGCCGATGTTTGGAGGAACCGCAACTTCTTTCAAGAGTTGCCAAAGACGAAGCTGCCGAAGTAGTTTAAGATCTTGTTAAACAAATCTGGGTGCGATAAAAGATCGTACAGTTGAATTGAAACATTCAAAACGATCGTGGTTTTATTTCAAATGAAGCAGATCATTAAGAAACCCAGTTCCACGGATATTTTCCCAGCTGGAAAAAAAACTGCATCAAAAACTGGCCAAAGTTGAAAAATAATTAGAAACTTTAAAAATAACTCCTTTGTATGGAATATATTTTGAAAATGACCGAAATATTGTTGGTATCAAGATTTGTAATAAAAAAACAGAAATCCATAACAAGGATAAATATCAGTATAAATCGATAAATATTGGTGTAAATCGATAAATAACGATACAAAACAATAAATATAGATACAAATTGATAAATATCGATATGATTTATAAATATTGATAACAATTAAAAATATATATACAAATCGATAAATATCGATAAAAAAAAATTGATAAATAACGACAAAAATCGATAAATATCAATAACATCGATAAATATCAATAACATCGATACATATTAATAACATCGATAAATATCACTAACATCGATAAATATCAATAACATCGATAAATATCAATAACATCGATAAATATAAATAACATCTATAAATATCGATAACATCGATAAATATCAATAACATCGATAAATATCAATAACATCGATAAATATCAATAACATCGTAATTATCAATAACATCTATGAATATCAATAACATCGATAAATATCAATAACATCGATAAATATCAATAACATCGATAAATATCAATAGCATCGATAAATATCAATAACATCGCTAAATATCAATAACATCGATAAATACCAATAACATCGATAAATATCAATAACATCGATAAAAATCACTAACATCGATAAATATCAATAACATCGATAAATATTAATACCATCGAAAAATATCAATAACATCGATAAATATCAATAAGATCGATAAATATTTATAACATCGATAAATATTAATAACGTCGATGAATATCAATAACATCGATAAATATCAATAACATCGATGAATATCAATAACATCGATAAATATCAAAAACATCGATAAATATCAATAACATCGATAAATATCAATAACATCGATAAATATCAATAACATCGATAAATATCAATAACATCGATAAATATCAATAACATCGATAAATACCAATAACATCGATATGTATTGATACAAATTGATTATAGTAAATGTCAATAAAATCGATAAATATTAACAAAAACCGATATTTATCGACAAAATCCATAAATGAGCAGTGGTTTCCCATAAATATCACTAAAGTCGAGAAAAAAAATTTAAAAAATATAATCAAATCAATATATATTGATAAATATTCACAAAATTAATAAGCATCGATAAATTGGCCTTCGATAAATATTACTAAAAATCGATACAGTTTAAAAATGATCAATGAAAAAATTGATATTGATCAACTAGTGCTAGTTCAGGGGACTGATATACAGTGGTATTTCATATTATTAAGCTATAAAAAATTCAGAAATCGATAAATATCGATAAAGTCAATACAATCAATACAAAAAAAAAATAAATATCGATACTATCAATATGTATTGAAAAAAAAATTTATCAATAAATGAACAGTAGTTTCCAAAAAATATAATCAAAATCGACAAGTCATTAAAAATAGCAGAGATAAAAGAATGTGCCTAAAATCGATAAATATCGATATATCTCACTAAACTGTCGCTTCCGACTAATTTCCCTAATATGCATACTTATTGATAAACAAATCTATTTAAAATTTAAAAAAAATCCGGAAACATTTTGAGAATGATAGGGATTTTGAGAATAATAGGAATATTGCTGAATTACACTAGTTTACAAAATTATGAAAATTTCTTCTAACATATTTCTTTCTGTACGAAAACCACAAAATTTAGTCAAAAATGAATTAAATGAAAAAAAATTAGACTAAACTGAAGAAAAAAAAATGTCCTTATTCAACTAACTTGCAGTAAATGTATAGGGTTATACTACTTTTGATACTAAAACTTTAGTGTTTTAGTTCCCCCCCACCTAGCACACTGAATTTTGTTTAGTCTTCGGGTAGCTTTAAAAAGGTGTTGTTTCATTAAAATTATATACAAATATTAGCTACCACATTATAGTTAAGATAAGCCACCTTAAGCACTCTTTTCGTCATTTTGAATAAACATTTTTGTGGTAAAAGTTGAACCGAAACTGACCTCACTTTAGCATTTATGTAGGTACATTGTGAAACAGTATTTTGTTTTAATCATTCCCTTTTGTTATTCCTTAACACTTCACACTAATGGAAATTGTATTATGTTATAGAGTTATCTTTATGCACGTGCCGTTGGCGCTGATGTTTTAGGAAGTAAACTACCTTTATACGATACATAAGTATATGAAAATTGTTTACATTATTTTGTGTCTAGTCTAATGGCTTTTGTAAATCCCTTCCATTCAAATGTGGTGGTTTTCTAAAGCTTTAGTTAACATATTCTAGATTTGTGTGTTTGGGGTGAATACAAATGTGTATGTATGATGGTTGTTGTTGTCTCTAAGTATGATTTAATGTTACTGACCCTTATTGTTTTGACAAAGACTTAAAACGATTTGTTTTTAACGTGGGTGTTATATCTATTTTCTTAAAAAGTTTCTTTAAAGATTTTTTTTACCTGGCAAAGGATAGATACAGGTTGGTTGAAAAGTTCCTGCGCTCACCAAGAGATGGCACTGCTAGCTCCAAACTTTTTTTTTCTCAAGTTGGTATAACTGTCCTAAGAACACATGCAAAGTTGGAAGTCATTCTGTCAATTCTTTATTTGTTTACAAGCCATTTGAAGTTGACGTGTCATTGATTTTTTTTTAATATGGAAAAAATTTAATATCGTGCAGTCATTAGATTCTTTGTTTTGAAGGGTTTAAAAGCAAAGGAAATTTATGAACAATTGTTTGAAGTGTATAAGGAGTCCTCACCTTCAAAACGCACCGTTGAATTTTGGGCTGGTGAATTTAAACGAGGCCTTAAAGACGTTCCACGCGAAGGACGACATACATAATATGGTTAGTGAAGATCCAAGTTTGACTTAGCGTGAAATTGCTAATGCCATATGCATCTCAGACGAACGAGTACTCCATATTTTGCATGAAGAATTACGTATGAAAAAAATTTTTGGAAAGTTAGTGCCGCACACATTAACAATTCAACAAAAACTAGATCAAAAACAAATTTCTCAGCGTAATTTGGAGCGTTTTAAGCCGAATAAAACTGACTTCTTGCGTCGTTTTATAACTATGGATGAGACTTGGATCTACCACCATGATCCTAAATTGAAACAAGAACGTTTACAGTGGACTGAAGCTGGTTGTTCAGCTCCAAAGCAGGTGAAGACACAACGATCAGCAAAGAAGTTTATGGCATCAGTTTTTTGGGTTGCAAAAGGAATTTTGTTGATTTATTATCTTCAGAAAGGTAAAACAATCAGCTCTGAATATTATTGCAGCATTTTGGATCAGCTGGATGAAAAAATTCGTGAGAAAAGACCTGGTTTAAAGAAGAAAAAAATCATTTTTCATCAAGACAATGCACCTTCCGGAAAACCATTATAAGGATGGGATAAAATTATTGGAAGATCCTTGGAACAAGTGTATTGAGCTTCTAGGAGATTATATTGAATAAAAAAAATATATTTCGTCAGTATTCTTTCATTTCGAGCGCAGGAACTTTTCAACCAACCTGTAAACATTAGTATTTGTAAATAATCGAAATAAGTGTCTTTCTACAATTCGTCATCGATAGATGACCGGAACCCTAACCTTTCAAAATAAAATTTGTGCATTAAGGGCTTAATTTTGATTTCTTTGCACCCATTTCCATTAAGATGTCTTTCCTATATAATCTTTACCCCGTTGTACAACCTAACCTCAATCTTCTTGCAGCCATTAATTATAAATTTTACAACTATTATGCAAAACCTCTGGCATGAACTGCAGATGTTTTCGTCAGGACACACAAATTCATGCATATTTTAATGGAACGTCATTAACTTAATATTGCATTGTCACTTGGTCTTTAATCAAAAATACTTCAATCATAAAACTTTTAAACAAACACAATAAGTTTCTTAATAACATCTCTGAATAAAAGTTTTTTAAATATATCGCTTTAAAAAAAAAAAAAAAACAAACAAACAATTGTAATTCATCATTGTCACACCATCATTGCGCCAATAATCAGAACATAAAAAAAAATTGAAAATGGAATAAGAAAAATATCTGATTACGTAAAAACTTAAACGATATAATATTTTGGCATAAAGAAAAAAACCTCCTTCCTCCTGCCAGCAGCATTACAAGCGAAAAATCAAAATTAGTGGGAAAAACAAATTTTCTAGTAAATAATGTAAAATGAAGGCCATTAGCAGAACAAGAAATTTTTATGTAAAAGTACAAATAAAAACAACAGTGATTTCCTTTTTTTTAACTCAAATTCTTTGGAAAACGAAAAAAAAACAACGAAGTTGGCGGCTATTAACAAAATTACTAGCAAAATTCTATTATTTATAAGGGAAGGAACCTTAAATGAAAATTTCATATTTAATAATCAACTAAAATTACTGAAAGTCTTAGGTTTAAACAGACTGCTTTTCTTCGGCTCTCAACCCGTTCCCTTTGTCCCGTTTTTCATCAATGGTTTTTTAGAGGTTTTTCTCTCTCTGGGACAGTTCGCTAATATATATCGAGACAACCGTGGGAAACAAAATATTTCTCTAAAATACATAATCTCTGTTTTTAGGATACTTTAACACTCTAATTTATGAATTTCTGTTTACAATGAATAACAAAATATGTTTTTGGACATAAAAACTAAACAATAAAGTTGTTATCTAAATTTAATTTGTATCGCTGTAATAATAGCGATAATGGCCTATATAAATTTATATACCAAGAATTGAAATTTAAGTGTTGTTACTGTAAATGTGATGACAATTTCCGTTGCTCCAAAAAATTCGGAATTACTGGAAAACATGTCGTAACTTTAATAGATTTTAAAATTTATCCACAACTGCAACAAGTATAAATAATATACAATCCGTCAAATTTCCTTAAAATCCACTTATCCGTTTTTAAGTTACGATGATGTCCTTAAAGTGTATCCTGCGAGTCCTTGAAATAGACTTTTTTTATTTTATTTTTTTAATTTAATTTTTTATTTTATTTTTTTAATTTCATTTTTTATTTTATTTTTTATTTTTTATTTTTTTATTTTATTTTTTTATTTTTTTTTAATTTATTATTTATTTTTCTTATTTTTTATTTAACTATTTTATTTTTTTATTTTATTTTTTATCTAATTATTTTTTTATTTTTTATTTTATTTTTTTATTTTATATTTTTATTTTATTTTTTATTTATTTAATTATTTTATTTTTTTATTTAATTTTTTTATTTTTTTATTTTTTATTTTTATTTTATTTTTTATTTGTTTAATTATTTTATTTTATTTTTTATTTAATTTTTTTATTTTATTTTTTTATCTTATTTTTTATTTTATTTTATTTTTTTATTTTATTATTTTATTTTTTTATTTTTATTTTATTTTTTTATTTTTATTTTATTTTTTTATTTTTATTTTATTTTTTTATTTTATTTTATTTTTTTATTTTTATTTTATTTTTTTATTTCATTTTATTTTTTATCCAATTATTTTTTTTTATTTTTTTATTTAATTATTTTATATTTTTATTTTATTTATTTAATTATTTTATTTTATTTTTTATTTAATTTTTTTATTTTATTTTTTTATTTTATTTTTTATTTTATTTTTTATTTTATTTTTTCTTTTATTTTTTATTTTATTTTATTTTATTTTATTCTTTTATTTTATTTAATTTTTTTATTTTATTTTTTTATTTTATTTTATTTTATTTTTTTATTTTATTTATTTTTTTATTTTATTTTTTTATTTTATTTTTTTATTTTATTTTTTTATTTTATTTTTTTTATTTTATTTTTTTATTTTATTTTATTTTATTTTATTTTTTTATTTTATTTTATTTTTTTATTTTATTTTTTTTTATTTTATTTTTTTTTTTCATTTTATTTTTTTATTTTATTTTATTTTATTTTTTTATTTTATTTTAATTTTTTATTTTGTTTCTGTCCAAAATAATCATTTTTGTATAGTTCTAAACTGTACTCTGTACTAAATTATATTTTCTTATTTATTAAAAAATCTTAAATTTTCTTTAATGTCAAAATTTTATATTTATTTATTTTATTTTATTTTATTTTATTCAAATATTCAAGAACCAAGCCCTCTGGGCCAAATATGGTTCGTATACTACTAAAAAAACAATTTACTATATAAAAAAAATAAATCTATATAAAATGCCTAAACTAAAATAATAACTAAAATATAAAATTTAAAATAAAATTTAAAATTTAAGGTCCATAATGTAGCAATTAAGAAAAGATAAAATTAGAGTTATCATAAATTAGAGAGGGTGTTACATACCGAAATACTGCACTAATTTGCATTTAAACGTAGCCTTTGAAAAAACGAAATTTTTAAGGTATCTAGGAAGCGAATTCCAATTTCTAGTTATCCTCACATTAAAGGATCTTTCATAAATGGATGAAGTTATACGATGAAAAACTATTTGAGGGTTTCTACTCGATTTTGTGAAATTAAAGTTCTCAACAATATAACTAGGACAATTCGTCTTAATCACCTTGTGAAATAGCAACAAAATTCTCAATTTTATAAAATTTTCAAAAGAAATACCAACAAAATCTAATACAAAAGGAGTGACGTGTTCCCTCATTCTTAATCTATAAACATATCTTATGATACGATTAAATGTAAGATGAAGGCGTCTAAGTAAAACACTATTAGTACCCGTGAACACCTCTAAGGCGTATAATAATTGTGACATAAGAAGACCACTAGCAACACGTTTCCTCACATGTAGAGGCAAACATAAATCTAGAGACCACAATCGCCTTAAGGTAGCATTCACACGAGCACAAACGTAATCAATGTGCTTTGAAAAACGTAATTGATCATCCACAAAAACACCCAAACACTTAATTTCAGTGACGAAATTTATCCTAACACCTCCTAATGATACATTCAAATTACTGGAGTCAAAACCAAAACACATTGCCTTTGTTTTGCCAGGATTAATTTCCAACCCATTAGTATCCATCCATAGAGAAATCCTATTAAGGAAAAACTCAATGTTCGCTTCCAAAACATCAAAAAATTGCCTTTCCCCAGAAAATAAAATCTGTACATCATCCGCATATATAAATGTTTCAAAAGAGTTATTATCAATGACATTAATAAAATCATTTAAATACATCATAAATAAAATGGGGCCAATTACAGAACCCTGTGGAACACCACTGGTAACCTCCAATAAACTAGAGTTCCTATCTCCTACAGAAACGAATTGTGACCTTTTACCAAGATATGAACATATAAGTTTACATGCAGATTTAGAAAAATTAAAAAAATTACATAATTTAGTTATCAGCCTTGAATGTAAAACTTTATCAAAGGCCTTTAAAAAAGGAAAGCAATACACTACATTTTTTCTCATTAAGCTTACGTCTTATTGAATCAGTTAACCCAAGAAGAAGAGTTGTAGTACTATAATTCCGTCTAAAACCAGATTGGTTAGGATGAAGCAATCTTTTAACATTAATATAAAACATCATCTGATCTTTTATAATGTGCTCAACAACTTTTGAAAGAACGGGTATCACAGAAATTGAACGAAAATTTTGTAAAAGATTTGAATTACCATCCTTTTTAATCGGCACAACACGTGATATCTTCCAATCACCAGGAAATTTGGAAGTCATAAAAATTGTATTAACAATATGAGTAAAAGAAACACAAATATAAGGATAAATAACCCTAAAAAATTTCGGTGGTATACAATCATAACCAGTAGCATTCGAATGTATCCTATTAAGCGCGCAATATACATCATCCGCTATAACAGGTTGAAACTGAAATGAATCTTCCAAGGGAAAAATAAGCTCATCAAAAACAGATGTGGATGGTTCACATGATTGATTAGAAATAAAAAAATTATTAACAATGTCAGGGTCAACATCCCCAACTTTATCGCTCGAATCTATACCACCACACGTCCGCAAAACATTCCACATCTGCTTAGTATTAAGCCCTCCGAAGAGGCGTTCATGTGCCTTTCTTTTCGCATTCCTAATTACAGTTTTAGTCCTATTCCTAATTCTGCAATATATTCTCCAATTATCAGAAGAACTCTCCTGAAAATACGCCCTATATGCCAGATCACGTAGAGAGATAATATAAGTAATCTCCCTTGACTTAAACCAGGAATTATCATTAAAATCTTTTAACTTACGTTTAGTTATCGGTACTACTTCATGTAATAAATGTACATTATACATAAAATTAGCAAGCTGAGCATCAACATCATTAGTACAAAATAAAGAATCAAAACTACAAGCATTTTCCCTTTTCGGGTATACTTCCCCTGTAACTGTACTGTCATTTGTTTGGTTAGAATCCAACAAAACAATTTAATTTGCATTGATTTTAATCAGTATTTAGTAGAGTATTTTCATTTTCTTATTTTATTTTTCTGCTATAATTTAATGCTTTTCAACATAAATTCACTGCTATCTTCTTAAGTGATACTGTAGTATGTACTGTTGAAAATTTGTAAGAATTCAAAAAATAAAAATTAATAGTTTGAAACAAATTAAAATATTCAGATGATTGTTTTTGGTAAAGATTTACATAAAAATATTCAGTTATTTAAGTTTTTTCTGTTAAATAGTTTTGTTGTAAATTGTAATTTATAGGTAGAAAATGTTCCCAATGTGCAATGATACTGGGTAGATCCTTGAAATTCGTACTTCATAACTTGACTGCTTTCTTAGATATATGGAAGGAGCTTTCAACAATGGCAGAACTGATGAAATACAGAAAGCTCTTTGGGATCTGGGTTTTGAGAATTTTTGTCAGTATTTGGACAGTGACCATGCAGTGAGGGTGTTCTAAAACTATGTGAAAAGTTTTGAGATCGAAAAAATCAACTCTAGTATGCTTAGAACAGGGTGTTTAACACGATGTCAAATTTGCCTAGTGGTATGCAAAAAAATGGTCCTTCGTATAAATTAAATAGTGACTCTCCCTATTTTAAGTATGGAAGTGTTTTAGTGTTCGGTAAACTTCTCACAAACTACCCCACTGGACTCTCGAATTGTTAATGCTGGGTACTAGCGAGAGGTCGAAATAAGTTAAAATAGTAACTCGTCAGGTTGGAGTAATTTTACCCATTTTGGAGATTCTGGTTATTAGCTCAGTCATTGCTTATCCGGACGACGTGGTGATAAGTCACATCATGACTAATGAATTCGAGTAATGCAGAACTGGTGTTGTTTATCACTAGAGCAAAATCGATGTTTAGACTACTGCGGCTTTCGGGCTGCGAACTCGGAACCTCCGAACAAGCTAAATATCTTTGCATTCTCTTAAGACACGAAACTATCGTGGAATCTCAACACCGAGCTCAAGATGAAGGTTGACTTCTACTCCTGCATAATGATGTTTGGTTCAAGATGTTTTTAACACGACCATCGTTCGCCTAATAGTCACGACTGTGTAGTGTGGTGGACGGCTACTACCGAGCATATGGTTACGAAGCAGCTATACAGGGTTAGGCGCTTGGCTTGTATTGAAGTTATTGGTGCGATAAGGAATTGCCCTTTTGAAGCTCTTAATCTTCAATTGACCTTTTTGGGTCAGCTTCTCTTCTGAGGAATGGGACAGGAGGTATGCAGCAACAGCAAGATAATCACACAGGGTATACATCGACTTTTCAAGGATGAGTTGTGGGGTAAGCTCTGTGGTCTTTTCTGGTGATTGCGACATACAAGGCTGCTTTAGGTTACCTGATCCAGCTAGTGTATTTCAGGCAGGGATTCAGACTACCAGATCCGTGGGTATTTTCGCCGATAGCCAGGCCGCGATCGTGTCCCTGATAAGTGAAAGGAAGAACTGTCTAGACAAAGTAGCTAGTCCCTTAATACTTTGGAATGGATCCGAGGTTCCAAAAACTCTTAGGGTTATGAGCAGGAAGTTAGCGAGTTAGCAAGGGCAGGCTCTGCCTTAAATGTTTCCACAAAGATGTTAGTCCTCTAGGGAATATAAAATGTGGGATCTATAAGCACTAGCAAGGGGCAGAAGGCGTGGACTGGAAACTTGTAGGAGGGGCGAAGCTCATGATCTGTAGCGTACTAAATATATCATTAAAACGAGTATGAGAAATGTTTCAAGACTGAGAGCCGTGCTGACTGGTGACTGGCTAATAGGCAACCACGGTTGCAGACTCGGGCGGGTGGTCGATGTATACTGTCGTAGATGTGGCACACCGGAAGAGGACTCAGTAGGTCATTTACTCGGTGATTTCCCTGCAATGCAGTGTATCCTACATAGAACTTTGGGTGATCATTTACTGGAAGATCTGTCGGTGATATAGAACGTTGGTTTGCGTGATCATATCATTTATCTGAATTTTTCGGCAGGCAGATTTTGACGAGACCTTAAAACACCATCTTTGTGTCCGACCTTTGCAAGGATTAAAGTTCAACCCTTATCTGGCGACAATATTTAAACTTTGGGTAACATTAATGAAATGAGTTGGAGAAGACTTAGAAATTTCTTCAACAGGACAGAGTTTCTAGAATAGATAGGGACGGGAACCATCGCGACATGAGAGTGACCAAAAAGCTGACTTTCGGGCTTAAGAGTTTGTCTTATTATAGGACATGAGTTGACTGTGAAGAGTATCTTCACTACTGATACTTGCTTTTCAACCAAACCAAACAAGTACTTTGTGTTTTCGTTCGTGATGTGGAAAAAACAACACAAAGTAATGAATATACAAAGTAATGTGGTACAGATTTTCAAATAAAGTTTAAATCATGCAATATGTAATTCATGATCGGTAAGTCAGTATTTTATATTTTAAAATAATGCACAAGGTAACGAATAATCATTACAAGGTAATGCAGTTATATATTGTATCATAGTTTTGCTGTACTGTTAATGATAACAAAATATGTACATTTTTTATTGACATTTCTTCAATTTAACTTTATTTTACAGTTTATTTTTAACAAGAACCCATACTAAACTCATTTCATTTATACAATTTATTATCAACAAAAATCATTTCTCTTGTTTTCTTTTTTATCAATTTCAAATGCTCCTCAAATAAACCCAATGGCCAGTTTTATAAATTTTACATGGAATTGGAAATTTTGTGTTATTGCCAAAAAAAAAAAAAAAAAAACGAAAACCATATAAAAAAAAAAAGATGATTTATTCAAGTGGTCATCAACAAACAACATGTTTTTAGACCTAAAATATATTCCCACTTAATACAAAAATCTATCTATTATTTAGATTAAACCAAACCAGGCCAACAACAAGTAAACTTCATTACTTCATTATCTAGTGACAGTAAATTTTGACACATTTTGTACCACAAATAACCAGGAAGACCCTTAGTTGGGATTGTTGCACAGGCTGACGACCTAACAAAATGTGGGAATATACACATACGAGTTTATATAAAACAGTGGTATATTGCAGTATACAGGCCGGCCGGCCACAACAAATATCAAAATCAAACAGAGATGTGGATAGACACTACATATAACTCCCTACAATTTGACAGTGATAGTCATAACTTAATATTATTTATCACCACCAGACAATGTCTTAATGCCGCATTATTTCTAATAGTAATTAGCTTTGATTGGCACATTTCTCCCATTTATTCACATCTCTGCAATATTACAAACAATTCGACCATATTATCCATATTAAATAGTAGTAGGCATAAACTGTGGAATATAGACAATCAAAAAATCTCCTCACTAAAACCATTTGAAAAGTGTAAAAACGTGATTTTCATGACCAAATTTGTATACACAGAAAAATACAATTAAAATAGATTGTGCTCGTATGTAAACACATTTGCATTGCATGCATTTTATACTTCATTTCAATGGGGAAAATGAAGATATTTTCAATTTATATTCATACTTAGGAGGATATACAGAAAAGTTTGCTGCATTAATCTACTATTGAACCTTGAATTAATAATGAGCGTTTTTCACACACAAGAGGCCGCCACTAGTATATGAACCAAAAGTTTCCAATGTCTGCCGCTAAAACCTATTGTCTTGGGCAGCTTGTGTTATTTGGTTGAATCGTAAACAACAATTCAAATTTTGTACAAGATAAAGTGTTTTTGCGGTAAGTTCTTCTTCGTTATTTTAATGTGAAAAAAAGTGCGGACGAAGATAATCGAAACTAAACTGAAAGTTTACGGCGAGATTGCTCTATCTGAACAATAATGTCGGAGATGCTTTTGATCTCGAGTTCAAAGACAAGGAACGGCCGGGTAAACCCAAAAAGTTTAGTATCGAAGAATTGGAATCAATGTTTTATGTGAACGAATGCCAAACGCTTCAGGAGTTGTTACAATCATTGGGAGGGGATGAGTCGACAGCCAGCAAACGATTAAAAGCCATATGATTGATTCATAAAGCAGGAAACTAGGGGTCATACGGGTTTTCGCTTGTGAACAGCTCATCGAACGCCAAAAAAAGTAAGGGTTTTTGGCATCGAAGAAAAGTAGATCCATTACGACAACCCCAAGCGCAAAGGGTCATGGGTTTTGCCCTGCCAACCATCAACATCCTTCGCAATGCCGAATATTCATGGCATGAAGCTTATGCTCTGTATTTGGTGGGACCATAGCGGTGTGATCTACTACGTGTTGCTCAAACCAAAAAAAAAACGATCATGGGGAAACGCTATCGGACTCAATTTATACGAGCTGCTCAAACCGAAAAAAACGATCACGGGGAAACGCTATCGGACTCAATTTATACGTTTGCGTACTGAAGCAAAAACGGCCAAAATACGAAGGCATGGCAGCGCTCGTCCACATGTTGCAAGACCGGTCAAGACCTTCTTGGAAACACTGAAATGGGAAGTTCTACCCCACCCGCCGTATTCTCCACACATCGCTTCTGCCGACATCGCTTCTGCCGACTACTTGTTCCGGTCGATTTTATATGAACAATGCAAAAAATGAGTTGATGATTGCATTGCCTCAAAAGACGAGTTGTTCTTCCAAAATCGGTATCCAAAAATTGCCAGAAAGATGAGATAAAGTTTGTAACCATCTTTGCGTAATAAGTCCGTAAATTTTCCCTGAATTGAGAAATTGTGGGAATTCTTTTTAACCCTGCTTAGATAACGTTATTTTAGCTTTCATAACATTAGCATAGAAAACGTACGTCTCGCAGACATACACAAGTCCATGTGACATGGACTTGTGTATGATCATACATGGCCGTACATTATCATATGCGTTCATGCATAGTTCATTATACATAAGACCATATGATATCATACAAAAGAAATTTGAACCTTGGAGCATTAGCCCATGTGTCTCGCATTCTACTCGCTGTATATCTTAGAGCAATAGCAGACATCTCCAGAATTTATCTCCAAGATCTCACGCATTCGTCTCGATATCCATTGCTTGCTGACACTGCTGCTACTCTTCGAGATCTCTTGTATTCGTCTCTCGTAACGTAGACGTTGCTTGTTGTATTCGTCTCTTCTACTTTGTACATATATGTTATTGTGCAGTGGTGAGCAGAGTTGCAGAACTACCCAAGACACCGCCGTAAAATCCGAGTTCGAGTTAACGAAACCTCCACCGAGAGTGGCCGTCATTTTTAAGAGTCCCTTATTAAGATAGTTGTAGCAGCTAAGTACAAGGTTGTTTAGTTAAATCATTTAAAATCAAGCAAGGAATCGTGTTCTTCTTTCACAGGAAACAAGCCTTTGAAAAAACTGGACAGACTGAAACTTTTTTCCGTTTGGGTATTTTGTTACATTCGGTTTTAGCCTTTTTGCTCAATTTGCTCAATTGACGTTCCTATTCGTACGTCAATTACTGAATGCTTCCTCTCTGAATCTAACTGCAGTTTTACACGTCTGGTGAAACCAACTCCTATGTTTGGGCTATGGGATTCAAAAGACTGAAGAATTTTTATACCGAATTTTGAGTATTAATTCATACTGTATTGCCCCAAAAAACAACTTTTAACTGCCATAAAATCTGACTACACCAACACAGCGCCACACTTTAGGAGGTTTTACTACGCTAACCTTATTTATTAATCCGATTCAAGAAACGATCACCGGAAGACCATGGCTCTGATTTTTTTTTAACTAAAGTCTCTTCTTAGAAAATAGATAATAATTTTAATCTGAGGACTTACAGGACATGGCCAAAATGTGCTAAGATTTATATCGTACCTAGAGCTCCCCTAAAGGTCCAAGAATCCTACCAGGTGAAATATTCCAAATGTCGAAAGGCGAGACGAGACTATCACCCAAACATCTGAGTCTCCTAACACAAAGCCTGGGATATTCGCAGAGAGCATGCTCCGACGTCTTTTATTCCAATTCACAGTGTCCGATTGAACCTTCTTGTACCGGAGATCGCAGTGCCCAGGATATGCTTAAAAAACATCCTTTTAACTCGAAAACGGATAAACAGATTGTAATTAAATTTGGTAATTCGAATAAACTTAATATGAAGTAGCAAAGTGTATAAATTATAGCATGTTAAGACATGTTTTCGTCAAATATTGCAATTTTGGAAAATCAAAAATCATCATCATACTTAAAAAAAAAATTCAAATTCTCAGATTAATTTTCAACGATATAAAGAAATTTGGAAAATGTTTTGAAAATTTAAAATTACTGATTTTTGAGACAATCCTACAACTTTTTCAACTACCCACGCTTGTATACAAGCAAAATAATTTGAATCTCTGAGGGTTCAACGTGATGTTATTGAAAGCAAAAAAAAATAAAAACATTGTTTTGATACAATTAGAAAAATCAACAACTCCTACAATCAAGTAGCATAGATTTTTTAAGGGATATTTTGGCAATGATGACACTTAACTTCTTTTTTTAAAAGAGTTGAGTCTCAACTATCAACATGAAAAGTTTTTCTAAAAAAAAAAACAACAAATCGTTTACAATGTTTTGCCAGTGTCAGGCGGAAAAAAAAACAACAAAACTACAACAAACATGGTGTCAGTTTTAGACATCATGAATTTTTCGTCAGTCATTGTTAAATGTATACATATTTTTTTGAATTCTCTCTTACTAGATGATATCCAAATTAAATGCAATTTTAATGTTTGTTGAATACAAAAAAAAAAAACTTTTTTGTTTTCCAAGTTTTATAGTTTTTTTTTTTTAATATAAAGATACCTGCTACCCATTGTAATTGGCGCATTTTTATACGCTTTTTCAAATTGGTGTTGATGCTGTCTTTTGGTGCTGATGCTGTCTGCCTGCACCTGGTACATTTAAAAATTGTTTTTTTTTTGGATATTTTTCCTGTGATGTTTTTTTTTAGTTTTTGTTATTCTATAAAAGTTTTCCGTTTTTTAATATTTCCTTTCCGTTGCTGTTTTTTTTTTTATTATTCATATTTAGCCAAGCAACTTTTAAAAATGCACATCACATGTGCATTTTATGACTGTGCTAAATTGTGAATAACGCTAATTGTTGGGTGTTTTTTACTATTTTGAGTGCTAGTGTAGCAGAGTTGCCAACTATATCATTGCATTTTGTAATGTCAGATTATAAGAAGATTTATTGGTAGAAACCCAGCAAAAATGAAGCTGCTAAAGAAGCAATAAAAGCATCACTACTATGGCAAAGGCATCACCGATGAATTAACATGAATTTAACATTAGCTCGTCATAGGATGGAAGTATTCAAATGTAGCTACTAGCATTACTCATAATTTACTTTAAGGAAGCAATGACAATGCAATGATTAGATATTCTGATGCATGAGTGGAAAATTTTGAGATGAAAATTTAATTCATAAGAACGCAAAAAAATAAGTTTAAAGAAGCGAAATTTATGCATTGATATACAAATACTCTTTATTAAAACAAATAAATTTATCTGCATTAGCGAAAAAGCATTTTTGAAAAATTTTAATAAATTTTTAGACAAATTTTAAAATATTTTTGGATAATTTAAATTTAAATTTTGTACAATTTGGAAACATTTTTAGATTATATTCCTTATTGAGCCAAAGATCCTTTATTTATAAAAAATTTAATTATAAATCTTTATTTATCCCAATATTTCGTCACCACATTGGGTGACTTCTTCAGGGGAAATTATCTTTTTTTTTTATAATTAATAAATTAAAATTATAAAACTGAAAACTTATATATAACAATTTAAAAAAAAAAATAAATAAAAAAAAATAAAAAAAAATAAAAAAAAAAATAAAAAAAAAATAAAAAAAATAAATAAAAAAAATAAAAAAAAATTGTTATATATAAGTTTTCAGTTTTATAATTTTAATTTATTAATTATAAAAAAAAGACAATTTCCCCTGAAGAAGTCACCCAATGTGGTGACGAAATATTGGGATAAATAAAGATTTATAATTAAATTTTTTATAAATAAAGGATCTTTGGCTCAATAAGGAATATAATATAAATAGAGAAGATCGAAGAAAACTAAAATAATTATTAAGAAACATTTTTAGACAATTTTAAAATATTTTTGAACAGTTTTAAATAATTTTTGCACAATTTTCAAACATTTTTGTGCAATTTGAAATAATTTTTACACAATTTCAAAATTATTTTGGTAAATTCTGAATTAAAACTGGAAATAATATAGTGTTAAATAAAATACATAATGTACAGATTGCGTCGTCATAAATATTTAAGGCTGAAAAAATGCAAATGACAGGCCAGCTAGTTCAATTAAAGTTTAAAAAAATCGGTTTTTCTTGATTTTTCAAAACTTTTATAAAAATTGCAAAACTGCATAAATTCTAAGCCTCATGAAATTTTAAACTAAAATATAAAAAATGATTTAATAAAAAAATTAAAATAGTTCATCAGAACTATTTTCTAAATTTGAATAAATGTTTTAAGATATGCATCGGGTTTATATCCAGATCACTGCATTTGAAATATGAACAAATGAATTCTTTTGGAAGTGCCTTAGAATTACACCACAAAATCATAAAAGAATGTCAACTAAAGTTTAGGAAGCAATGAAAGAAGTTATAGTCACAGAATGACTACCATTTTTTTTGCTGGGTATACAAGTTAATAATGTCGATTTTTTTGCTTGGAAATATATTTATTATAATGCATGGTTTTCACTATGTCATTTTTAATGTCAATTTGTCCAAATTGTTGGCAATTGTATAAAACGGGTTGTCATACGGTGTCATCTGAGTTTGCAGTCAGCTATGAACACGAACTGCCGTCTAAAATGATAGACAAGTGAAAACGTCAAATTTTAGTTTGTCAACAGGTATGGCAGCATTTTTTATCTAAAATTAAATTGACAACAAGTTGTCAATTTTTTTTTTTGTTTGGCAATCGCAAAGCTGTTATTTTTTTTGCCGGAAAAATAAATTTCAATGGCAATTTTTTAAATAAAAGAAGAGTGGACGAGTGAGCAAACAGAGAGGCTCATTCAAGAGGTAGAAGCGAGGGAAGGTACTTGGAATTTCCTGTCCAGAGAATATCGGAACAGAAATCTACGAGATGCTCTCTGGCAAGAAGTGGCCACGTTCCGAAGTGGCAACGCAATGGCCATTTCTTTCTTTTTTATCATATTTAAATTTTGTCCACTTTTTAGCTTTTTATTTAACACAAATTAATATTTTCTAATCAGCTGTTCGCTCGCCAAAAGTTTACACATCACATTTGACTTTTGTAATGAAAACGGTGTGTCAGTCAACTCACGCCAAAATTTGACGTAAGTCTTTGACAAGCTCTGCTTTATCGATTTATTGTCAGTTTTAAGATGTAATGAAAACGCATTTGACACAAAATGACGAGAAGTCATTTGAGTCAGTTTTTGTTGACAGTTCATATGACATGATGAAAACCAGGCATAGCAAAATAAATTGATACATTCTTTAAAGTATTGTCCATCGTTAGCCACTACTTTTTCCCATCTTTCTGGTAGCATATGGATTCCGCGCTAAAATAACTGCTCCGGTTTTGAGGTAAAGAATGAATCAAGCCAATTTCTGATACCCTGTTCTGAAGTGAAGCGTATTCCAGTAAGGGCGTTCTGCAGCGATCGAAACAGTCAGAAGGGGCAAAGTTTGGTATATAAGGCGGGTGAGCCAAAACTTTCCATCCACTGTTTTCCAAATAGTTTTGCAACATGTGGCCGAGCGTTTTTCGTTTATTGCTCTCTTCAAACGACATTGATTTGGCTGGTTGGCCGAGTTTTACATATGCGGGTTTTCGTAATGTATCCATTTTTCATCACCAATAACATTACGATGTAAAAATTACTTCTTTTTGTAGCGTTCAAGGAGCATTTCCGACGAAATCGCCTTTCAACGTCTCTCGGCTTCAATTCATATGGGGCCCTATTTGCTTGCTTTTGAATGAATCCCAATGCTTTTAAATGTAGGAACATAGCTTGTTGTATTACTCCCAATGATAATGCAAGTTCTTCTTGCGTTTAACAACAATCTTCGTTGAGTAATGCTTCCAATTCCTCATGTTCAAACTTTTTCGGCTGACCAGGCCTCTCCTTGTTTTCTGTGTCGAAATCACCACTTTTGAATCGCGCAAACCATCGTTCACAAATTTTTTGAGTTGGTGCATCGATAACTTTCAGTAGCCGTTTTCTTAAAATGAATGAAGGTTATCAAACTTCCCCGCAAAATATCTTTTTTAGCCACAAATTTCGACATTATTATAGCGATTGAAAAAAAGGGTGTGTTTACACTTTGGCGTCTATCGAATACTGAATTATAATGACAGATATTTATCCTCCAAAATAACATATTTGTTATTATTGACACAAACCATACGTGATAGTTGTGCCATCTGTTGTCCAAATCGACATTATAAACTTGTATACCTTCAACTTTCCATCCTATTGTTAAATAGTCCTTACTATTACATTCATTTAGCTATTCATATGCCAAATTCATCCACCCAAAATTAGTGTTATTGGTTTTTTAGATTCAGTTGCTAAACAATATATGGCTAGAATTTCATTGCAATGAAAATGAAAATTCTAGCATTATTATAATTAAAGCGGCCAATAGACTCTCAAGCATGCTATACAGCATGGCTGGATGACTCCGTGTATTTGTTTTTGCAATGGCCATCAAGCAACGCTATACATTATCAAATGCTGGGCATGTTGTACAGCATGTTTGATCGTCTAAAACCCCTTTCAAGATACTTATTTGCTAGCTTTTTTATTATAAAGCTAATTTCTATAGCAATTCAAATAAACTATACTTACAATTTTATTTATGAATTAAAATTGAATTGATTACGTACCTGGAAGAAAACGAAAAAAAAGAGCAAATTAATATTGTAATATCTTTAAACTATGCAGTAATTGTTTAAGAGAAATATAGCCCTTAAAGTAGGCTACACTTTTCAGATTATTAAATTTAGGGCTTATGCTACACTCCTCTACACTCAAAAAAGTTAAATACCCAATATTATATTTTAAATTTGTAAAATCAAGGACCTTTTGTATGCAGGTTGTGTTTTGACCTTTAGATTTTTCTCCCTCATATATTTTGAGCGGAGCATTCCCCTGTCGTTTAAAAAAAATCAATTTGTCATGTTGCAGTATGGCAAGTTTCAACTATCTTGGCAACTCTTTTTACTATGTTCGTATATATTATCTTTATATCTCTATCCTTATCTCGTGACTATTTTCTTTTTTTTTTATTAATTTTCATCCAAAGTTAGTAAAAACTAGAAACCCATTTAACTTGTTGCTTATGAAGGGGTATGAGCCGTAATTCTAAGTAATTAGAATTTAATGTTTACTTTTGTGTGTTTACTTTTTCATTCTAATTACACTAAAGCACAAAAATGTTGTGTACATAAAATTATTCCTTCATATACAAGGCGTGACTATGAAATCAATATAGTAACTCCGAAAGCATGAATGTCAGCGTATGGATTGCTTTACAAAGAATGGTCTTATCGTCGAGATGATTTTGGAACTTTGTCCGATTTTTATTGTGTCTTTATGAATCAGTGTATAACTGCGGTGGTACGAAGTGTTTTGTGGGCAAACCAGATGGGTGTGGGGCACGATACCTACTCAGTTTGAGTAGAACTGACTGTCGTAGTCTCAATGGTCTGATTACGAGTAACAACGCTTGTGCTCGCAAATGGCGAGGATGGCAACTGCTTATGGTCAATCATGTCTGAAGGAACAAGACACGACAGAAAATATTGTCGGTTACTGTCTAGCTTTTTTCCAGAAATAGATGGAGCATTTCGGGTAGTGACGTCTTGTTTATAAATTATGTTTATAAACATCCTGATTTTCTCAGGTTTATAAGGAAGACAGAGAAAGTCTAAGCTGGGCCTTCTCTTCTCTTTTCTTCTCAAATTACAATTTTATTTCTCCTTTTTTGTTTTTTATTTTATTTTTTCTTTTTTTTTTATTTTTTTCCTTTTCTTTTTTTCTTTTTCGTTTTGTCTTTTTCTTTGTTTTCCTTTTCTTTTTTTCTTATTTTTTTTTCTTTTTTATTTCTTTTTTTTTATTTTTTTCCTTTTCATTTTTTCTTTTTCTTATTAGCCCCAGCATCTTTTTTCTTTTTCTTATTAGCCCCAACGTCTTTTTCTTTTTCTTATTACCCCTTAACGTCTTTTTTTTTCTTTTTCTTATTAGCCCCAGCGTCTTTTTCCCTTTTTTCCCTTTTTCGCCTTTTTCCCTTTTTTTCCTTTTTCACCTTTTTTATTCTTTTACGTATTATTTTTCATATTCTTTTTTCCCTTTTTTCCCTTTTTTATTCTTTTTTCCCCCTTTTTTATTCTTTATTTTTTTTTCTTTTTTTCCTTTTTTTATTCTTTTTTTATTCTTTTTTTTTTTCTTTTTTTATTCTTTTTAATCTTTTTTTTCTTTTTCCCCCTTTTTTCTCCTTTTTTATTCTTTTTTTCTTTTTTCTCCTTTTTTGTCTTTTTATTTCTCTCTATAGGGTTTGGTACAATTGACAATTTTTAGTAAATTTTTAGACAATCCACCCCATCTCAACAACCATTCAAGCCCCGTTAAATTTCGAACCCAAACATTAGTTAACTTTCAACTAGTGTAAGATCGGGCATGCCCGATTTTAACTTTTTTACTCGTTTGATATGAAAATTATGAGAAATTTGTGATAAGAAAGAGGCGTAAGTATCTGATAATTTTTTGTCTAAATAAAATTTGCCAAATTGTCAGAATAAGAAAAAAATTTCTTTGAGAAAATTAAATTCCTTTAAATTTATTTTCTTTTATTTGATCTTGAATATTTTATTATATTATTGGAAAATAAATAATCATTGTTATTTTTATACAAACAAGATCTCAAGCTCAATTTAAAAGAATAATATAATAAAATTAAATTCCTTTATGAAAATTTCATTGCAGATTGAAATGATTCTTTTGTTTAAACATAAACAATTTTTTTGATTTGATTTGATTGCATTTTGTAAGCTAGTGTTATATATGTAAAATGTTCTAAACACTTAAAAAGGATTTTCACATTATCACACTAATGTTGAAATGACTTTGTAAATAATGATAGTTTTTGGTAAATTTAATGGTTAAAATCGTTTAAGCAAATTGGAAATTAAATTCAGATTAGATGCAAAACGAACTAATATAATTTATTTGTAGTATATGTGGTTTTCCATAACAATTGTCTCGCTGCAGGAATTAATTTTAAACTTATAGTATAGGGTCCGCCATCTAACGTTTTTTTTTTCAACTAGTGCTTATTTCGTGAGTGGTAACACTTAGCTCATGTCGGATTTGACAGATAATTAGTTTTATCCTTCCGCTGAACGAATATGGTTGTGTATACGCTTGAACAACGCTGGGAAATATTGCGACATTACTTTGAAAATCATGTTAATGTTGCAGAAGGTCATCATTTCAATGTTATCTTTTCAGATGAAGCTCATTTTGATCTTGGCGAGTATGTAAACAAGCAAAATTGTCGCATTTGGGGCACAGAAAACCAGCACGCATACATTGAAAAGCCGATGCACCTAAAACGAGTCACTGTTTGGTGCGGATTTTGGTCCAGAGGCATAATTGAGCCATTTTTCTTCGAAAATGAGCAAGGAGTGGCCGTTACAGTCAATGGCGATCGTTATCGGGCCATGTTGAACGAATTTTTGTTCACAAAAATTGAAGAGGAGGATATTGGCAACATTTGGTTTCAACAGGACGGCGCTACGTGCCACACAGCCGAAGCTACACTCGATGTTTTGCGCCCTGTTTTTGAAGATCGCATTATCAGCTGCAGAGCTGATGTCGTTTGGCCACCTCGGAGCTGCGATTTGACACCGTTGGACTATTATTTGTGGGGTGCCGTCAAAGATAAGTGTTACGCCGACAAGCCAGAGACAATTGACGCTTTAAAGGACAATATTCGATAATGTGCTTAAAAATTGGACCGATCGTGTAGGCTACTGCATGGCCAGCCGAGGCAGCCATTTGAATCAAATTATTTCCATTATTAACCGAAAGGATTGTACTTTCAAATAAAAAAAGAAGTTTGAGAAAATTTTCAGTAGTTTTTTTTTTATAGCATTTTCAAAAAAAAAGTTATTTGCCGGACCCTATATTTATCGTCCTATAGGAACGATTAAATAGAGTATTACTAGGAAAGTCGTCAAAATGGGAGTTCAAGGGGAAGCAGCTTCGCCAAACTCTTTGCCTAGAAATTTAGTTCTTTCTGGAATTTTTTTTTCGCCTTCGCGAATATGTCCGAAATTGTGTCCCGACAACAATTTTTTTAATTATTTTTTTATTATTTATTTTTTTGTTTTTGGAAATGCTTTTTTTAAGGCCGACTGGTTTTGTTTTCCGCAAATATCGGCTCTAACAGATTTGTGCTAAACCTCAATAGAATAAAAAAAATCGGTGAAGAATTATGGACTGAATAGTTATTTGCTCAAATAAAATGTTGTTGGGAACACTCTGGAACGGTTAGCCAGCAGTTATTATTCATTTAGAGTTTTAGCTCTTAATTATTATGTCTCGTTAGCTTAGTGGGTAGAGGTCTTGTCTGGCGATCTTAGAGGTCTGGGTTTAAATCCCGCCGTAATCAAAAAAAAAAATATAAAAATTAACTTTTTTAATTTTATTTTAGAAAGTCTATTTTTAGACCACCCAATTTTTGGTTTTGCCATCATTTTGCCAACACTGGATATTTTGGCTCCCCAGTGAAATGCTTTTTGAAAAGCCGTCTTTTTTTGTCTCATAATGTTGTCATTTTGGAATTGATAGGGAAAGCACTTTTAAATTTAACAGTGTCTTTTATAAATATAAATAAATCTATTTTAACCTGGAAGACAGTACAATTTCCTATTCAATTTACAGATTTTTTAACGTATTATTTGAAGTGTATGCTTTTATTCGATTAAACAGATTTTTTTTTCAAATATTTTTGCCAAACAATTTAAAAACTGCAAGTAAAAGCGTTTGTTATGCTGTTATATAAGAGATCTTTAGGTTAAAATGTCAAATAATCATAATACTGTATTCTTATGAAAAAAAAAGTTCAATAAAAGTCAACAAACAATAACCAACTCTCATACATAAACAATATTTAAACTGATAACAAAAAAAAAACGCTCTCTGTTTAAAATAATTAACATATTCTCACATTTACGAAAACCTCACACAAAAACTGTTAAATTATAACATTCACAACCAAATAACATATCACGTATATGTAAAATAAATTTACAATAGCATCCACATAAATGTTAATAACAGTTACAGACTACATAAAACCACAATTATAACATGAATATAAGCTGTAATGTAGTTAGTAGTGGTAGCAAGAGTTAAACATTGATTGTCATATTAAAAAAAAATATATCCCTAAAAGAGATTTATAACAGACCCGATTTGGAAAGGACATGACATCTTTAAATATTTATATTTATTTAACTTAAATTTACCCTAACAATTTTTTTGACATTTAACAGTAACAACGAGAAAATACCAAAAATATTATTTCCCTAAGGAATTAAAGCACAAACACACACACATGCACACTCACATTTACAAACCTATACCGACACAAACACCAACATTAAACAACAACAACTTTACTTGAACATAATCATAAAGTATTACAAGTTTTTTTTTTCAAAGAAATAACTTCAACAAAAAAATAGCAGTAACAATACGACAGCAACAAAAGGTAAATGTATACTTTTACAGAATGTATCCCCAGTAAAAGGCACCGATTTTGATCGACAATTTAGTTTTGAGATGGGCAAGCAAAATCTATTGTAGTACAAAATTAATCAGGTATTCCTATAACCATAACTTCGGAATTCATCCATAGATTTTTTTTTATAAAGATGTAAAATCCAAATAAAACATTTTTTTTTGCTTCGTTTTCTTGCGCATTTCAGCGGTATTTTTTGCGGACGTGTAGTTTAATAAAATTAGTAGAAAAGTTAGTAGCCGCTACTAAATTTTAGTAAACTTTTTGTAAAGTGGAATTTAAAATCAGCAAAAAATTACTAAATATTTTTAATATTAGTATAAAATTTTTAATTTATTTTTTTTTTATAGAGCATCAAAATTTTTTATTTTATTTATTTTTTTCAAAAAATATTTTAGACAAAATTAAAAAAAAAATCAAAGACTTAAAAATTGTAAAAACATAAACGAATTTATCATTTTGTTTTTATTTGGTAATTTCTGTTTTGAAAAATATTTTAGTAAATTTTTTTACTTTTAGGGTCATATTTTAATTGTTTTAGGGCTGATTTTTAAAACTAAAAAAACTTTTTAGTGCTATTTTAAGTGTTCTATTTTCAGACATGAATCGGTATGTTCACTTCCGATCCCTTTTTTTTATCTATGTAACATTTTAAGACAATTAAAGTTTGTAGGTGTAAGTTTAAATTAGAAATAACATTTCCTTCAATATCCACTTTTTTTAAAATTAGTAAATTTTTTTTTGCTTATTTTAGCAAATCGGTTTTCAAAAATTTGTACATTGATTTCTGAAATTAGCAACAAAAATTTGTAAATATTCTGTAAAAATTCTGTTATTTGTAAAATGTAAATAGCAAAAAGATTTGCTAAATAATAATTTCTTTACTAAAAATCAGTACAAAAATAGTAAAGATTACAAATTTTTCTACACACTTTTTTTTTCTGAGTGTCTTTTCTAATCTTACAAAAGGCAAACACAAAAACAAACCTGAAAATTTTTCACCTATCACATATTCAAATTTCATCAAAATCGTCATTTAAATTTTGGAAGTATTTCTTTGTTAAAAAATCCCCTAAACTTTTTTAAATTTTAAAATTTTCCATATTTGTGTTTAGGTACTATTTTTTGTAAATTGGTATATGTGTTAATGTGTATGTGTGTTTAAAGCAAGGATGTTTACCAATACATATACATACACACACACACACATTAATTTAGATAAACATAAGTACCTACAATATATGACATCGAGTTAAGAGAATTAAATGTATTTGTTACATATTAAATAGTGTAAAACATGAAAATATTTTATAACACACGTGTGTGTGTTGCACACTATGTCCTTGGTCGTACCCAATATACCATATAGCAATCAAAGTGCAATACAACTTGAGAATAAGCTTATATAAATAGTGTGTTTTAAGCTTTTCTTAATTTCGTTTATTATAATGTTTATAAAATATGAATTCACAAGCAGTATTTAACAGTGTTTGAGAAAAAGATTATTATACATAACTTTTTCTAAAGTATGCTTATAAACAACGTACACATATTGAACAACGCAATTGAAATAGAAATAGAAATATTTTTCAATACATTCTAGTTTTGTTGTCTTTGTTTTACGCTTATAATGCATACAACAAGTGCAGTTACGTTTTTTTTTTAATTTGTCAAACGTGTTTTGCGTGTACATTTCGTTTTATAAGGTGAACGTGCAATTGCATATTAAATTTAATTATTTTTATATTTTTTATTAAAAATGAATTATTATTTTTTATATTTAAAATGAATTATTATTTATATTTAAAATAAAAAAAAATAAAGAAAATAATATGTGAAGCTTATTCTACAATTATGTAAAAAAGCTTATAAATATATTGAGTCACATAAGCATTTCTATACTTAAGTTAAAACAATATTATTTTTGTAGGCTTTTTCTACAATTGCAAGAATAAGCTTATAGTAATCATACACACGTAATATTTTCACAAGGGTTCCGTTTTGATTTTTCTACAATTGTTACGATAGCCTGTTTCAATATATTCTCAAGTATTTTTCAAGCTTAAGGCTTGTGTTTGTAAGCTTATAATAATATTTTTCTCAAGTCATTTGGTATGTTGGGTATTAGAACAATCTACCTAAACTTCGATTAACAGTTGTAGCCACATAAATGCGGGTAATTGTACGAATGACAAGTCAAGGTTGAAGTGTTTGTGATTTTCAAGAAAGCCAATTTAGGTTGGTAAACTTTTAATTTTTAATACAGTTGAAATCCCGATGTTTTCCTACAAAATTTACAAATATAAACAGGTAAAAATTTAAAAAAATTGCAAGTTTGATATAATTTTTTTGTTAGTTGGACACTTAATTTGGAAAGCCTCATATGATTTATCATTTATTTAATCCTTTTTTTTAACCAATGATCCACAAACACTTTTTCACATAGATGCATTTTTTGTTTGTTTGTTTGTTTGTTTTAAGGTAAATTTAACCACATTTAACAACAATTTATTTGTTACTTTTATCCACACAACAACTTCAGGCATTTTTGGATTATTTTGTTTCCCTTCAACCACAGTTCAAGCATAGCTATACAAACAAAACTGTGAATGTAATTGAATTTTGTAAAAGGGCTTAACTTGATTTTTTTTTCTGATTATCTAATTGTGCTGATTTTTCAAAAGTTTTCGACTTTAAACAAAAATGACATATTTTAGGTTTTGAGGACAACAATTTTTCAATTCTTCTTAATACACACTGGCACCTTGTTTCAATACAGGGTGGTTTGCACGGCATTTCAGGGATTAGAATTTTTGAAGAAGTTGATCGATTTCAAAAAATTCCTTACTTGTTATAGTAGAGGTGTAGGACTTTAAAAATCATCCACCCTGTTTATACAGACTACGCCACATGATGTCTCTTTCTATTTCTTTATACAGACGCCACATTATGTCTCTTTCTATCTCTCTCTCGATTGCTCTCTATATTTGTCTCTCTATATTTGTCTCTTTATATCTCTCTCTTTCTCGCTATATTATTATAAATAATTGTTGTAATCAATTAGATATGAATTCCTTCTTTGAATTTTAAACCTGTTTTAAATAATTTACTTTTATTAATGTAATAGTTTTAAGATACTATTCTGCAAGAATAATATTGTATTCATAGACTTAAATAAATATCTTTCTATATATCTCTATATATCTCTCTATATATATCTCTATATATCTCTCTATATATCTCTATATATCTCCCTCTATATACCTTCCTCTTTATATATCTCTCTCTATATATCGATCTCTGTATATCTCTCTCTATATATCGCTCTCTATATATCTCTCTATATATCTCTCTATATATCGCTCTCTCTATATACCGCTCTCTCTACATACCACTCTCTCTATATACCGCTCTCTCTCTATATATCACTCTCTTTATATATCGCTCTCTCTATATATCGCTCCGCCTATATATTGTATTCATAGACTTAAATAAATATCTTTCTATATATCTCTATATATCTCTCTATATATATATATCTATATATCTCCCTCTATATACCTTCCTCTCTATATATCGATCTCTATATATCGCTCTCTATATATCTCTCTATATATCGCTCTCTCTACATACTGCTCTCTCTATATACCGCTCTCTCTCTATATATCGCTCTCTCTATATATCGCTCTCTCTATATATCGCTCTCTCTATATATCGCTCTCTCTATATATCGCTCTCTCTATATATCGCTCTCTCTATATATTACTATCTCTATATATCGCTCTCTCTATATAGCGCTCTCTCTATATATTACTCTCTCTATATATTACTCTCTCTATATATCGCTCTCTCTATATATCGCTCTCTCTATATATCGCTCTCTCTATATATCGCTCTCTCTATATATCGCTCTCTCTATATATCGCTCTCTCTATATATCGCTCTCTCTATATATCGCTCTCTCTATATATCGCTCTCTCTATATATCGCTCTCTCTATATATCGCTCTCTCTATATATCGCTCTCTTTATATCGCTCTCTCTATATATCGCTCTCTCTATATATCGCTCTCTATATATCGCTCTCTCTATATATCGCTCTCTATATATCGCTCTCTCTATATATCGCTTTCTCTATATATCGCTCTCTCTATATATCGCTCTCTCTGTATATCGCTCTCTCTATATATCGCTCTCTCTATATATCGCTCTCTCTATATATCGCTCTCTCTATATATCGCTCTCTCTATATATCGCTCTCTCTATATATCGCTCTCTATATATCTCTCTATATATCGCTCTCTCTACATACTGCTCTCTCTATATACCGCTCTCTCTCTATATATCGCTCTCTCTATATATCGCTCTCTCTATATATCGCTCTCTCTATATATCGCTCTCTCTATATATCGCTCTCTCTATATATTACTATCTCTATATATCGCTCTCTCTATATAGCGCTCTCTCTATATATTACTCTCTCTATATATTACTCTCTCTATATATCGCTCTCTCTATATATCGCTCTCTCTATATATCGGTCTCTCTATATATCGCTCTCTCTATATATCGCTCTCTCTATATATCGCTCTCTCTATATATCGCTCTCTCTATATATCGCTCTCTCTATATATCGCTCTCTCTATATATCGCTCTCTCTATATATCGCTCTCTCTATATATCGCTCTCTTTATATCGCTCTCTCTATATATCGCTCTCTCTATATATCGCTCTCTCTATATATCGCTCTCTATATATCGCTCTCTCTATATATCGCTTTCTCTATATATCGCTCTCTCTATATATCGCTCTCTCTATATATCGCTCTCTCTATATATCGCTCTCTCTATATATCGCTCTCTCTATATATCGCTCTCTCTATATATCGCTCTCTCTATATATCGCTCTCTCTATATATCGCTCTCTCTATATTTCGCTCTCTCTATATATCGCTCTCTCTATATATCGCTCTCTCTATATATCGCTCTCTCTATATATCGCTCTCTCTATATATCGCTCTCTCTATATATCGCTCTCTCTATATATCGCTCTCTCTATATATCGCTCTCTCTATATATCGCTCTCTGTATATATCGCTCTCTCTCCAGAGGTTATCTTAGGCAGATTCAAAAAAACTTTTTTTAAAAGATGTTTCAAAAAGACTTAAATCAATTTTTTAGTTCATTGAAAGGTCTCTATTTCAGTTCAAAATATTTATTTATTAGGAGTAAATTAAATTTTGTAGTTAAAAGTTTTATTAAATCAATGATTTTTATGAAAGTTTATTTTCTACAATCTTATCAAAGATAAAAATTAATTAATAAGCAAATTTTAGTTAGTTCGCAAATCAAAAAATAAAAAGAAAATTTACGCAAATCCGAAATAATTTATATTGATTCGTTTTTGGGAAATTACATTGTTACAGATAGATGGATGAATGAATTATTTTTAAAGATCTGATCTTAGGACACAATTTTTTTTTATTTTCCGACTTAAATCCTTTTTTAAAAAATCATAATTCAAGTGTATTATGTGATTAAATTTAATATGTTTAAAACAAAGAAATACTTCTATTGTGGTTTATAATAAAGATACAAAAATAGAATTATTTTTTATATAAATATGTATTTCAACATAGAAAAGCTTTTAACAATATGTATGTTTAAGTTTTTCCAAAGAATTTACAGCCAGAAATATAAACTGTTAAAATTTAAAGAAAAAATACATTTTATATACATAATATTTAGGTATAAAACAAGGACATATTTAATACTTTATTTAACTTTTTATAAACAAAAAATATATCTACTATATGCACTTATACATTTACACCTGATCACCTTTAAAACAGTTTTAACTTATGATAAAGTTGTAACCTGGACAAAGTTTTTCTAGTTTTTTTTTTTTATTATTTTAATTTCATTTTTTCTTTAAGTATTTTATAAATGTTTTTTTTTTTCTTTCTTTTACAAAACATGTTAAAAAGAAGTGATAGTTTTTTAACAAAAAATAGAGAAATAGAAATAAACTGAAGTGCAGCTTAAAAGTTTCTTTCTATGTTCTTTCTCTTTTTCAAAACTTCGAAATGTATCATTTTAACTTTGTTTTCAACACTTTGACCATTGTACTAAGCATATTTTGTGAAATTGCTTTAAAGCTGGTTGGTCATCAATTTAAATTGCATAATTTTGTATTAGTGTTTGTTTGTGTGTGTGTGTTTTAATTTATTTAATACAAGTACCCTACACCAGGGTATTGTTAGGTTAGATTGAAATGGGAGGAATGGGAAGTGAAAACACTCTTTACAACCAACTCATGTCCAAAAAATAGAACATACACTTTAACCCTAAAGTCGGCATTTTGTGCGCTTTTATGTCGCGTCCCTATTTAAACAGGAACTCCGTCCTGTTAACGAAATTTCTTAGTCTCCTCCAGCCCATTCCACTAAGGTCAGCCAAAGTTGGAATATTGTCGCCAAATAAGTGTTGAACCCTAATCCTTGCAAAGGCCGGGAAGTCAGAAAGATAGGGTCCTAAGGTCTCGTCATCCTTCACACAGGCCCTACAAATCACCGAGTCCGCACAGCCCATATGGAATAGGTGAGAATATTTACCTTCTTACCAAGTTACCTTTTACCGATTTTTAAAATTATTTTAGTTTCTCCCCACCCGGATCCCCCAAAGAATTGTAGTGGTCTCATCTACTGTCGGATTGTTCCATATTGTTCTATAAGCAATAACAGTCAATTCAAGTCTGGTTTCGTGATCTCCTGGTTTCGTAATCTCCAAGTTGGCTGCGCTTTATAATCTCAATACTGTCCCTGGTTGATAAGTTATTGATGACCTCCTTTTGCCCGAGGAAGAGAAAGAGAGAGATCAGTCACTATGATCTTACAGAAATCTAAGAGATTGAATGGATAACTACTTGCCCATCTGTAAGGCTCCTTATGTTTCCGGTGATCCCTTCAATAATTATTTAATGCATTCGGTGGTTTCCCTTATATCTGACTGAAATGCGGTATTATGATTCGGAAGGCAGAAGCATTTTCCAACAGAAAGGTTGCAGCTATTGAAGTCACACCCAGTCCTTCCATCCGTATAGAAGCGAATTCCTGTATTGTCCCTTAAAAAAGTACCATCCAACCAGAGTTTTCGGTTTGAGATATGTGTACGGCAAATTGCAGTTTTTGACCTCTCGGAGATGCTATTACAATGCAATTTTGTGATATTGAATTCCGGTAACTCCTCCAATATCCACTGGTGGTTGGTCTTCCGTTGACCACACATCTATTCACCACTTGCATTCAGCCGAATTATATCAAAGCGGGTTTAAATCTCATTTAGACCCAGGCCCCCACTTGATGGACCTTAGTGATACTTCTCTCGATGTGTTGTTTCCAGTATAATTCCTTGTCGAGAATTACTCCTCGATAATTCTCCGTTTCGGAAGCGCTCATGGTTTTGCCAAGGAAACGAGAATTATCATAACTTATGATACTTGTCTTCCAAGTAAAAATGCATATCTCAGTTGTATGAAAATTGGAGTGCTTGTGAAGCTTAGTTCTTTACGACTTGTCCCCCACATGGTCTGCTTAGAAGACAGGTTGGAAACCTCATTGGCTAAAATCGCTAAGACTGTTCATGGTGATCACCTTTAGGAATTCCACCCTGTGCAATTCCAAGGCACAACATATATCTAATACTGATACCGTTGATCTGGCAGTTAATCCATCGGTTCACAAGCAAATGACCGATCCAGTCTACAAGAACCCGGTTTATGTCAAATTATTTTAGGAACTGGATAAATGTTTTGCTCGAGAGATTATCAAATGCTCTCTTCATATCAATAAATATGGCCGTGGTGTACATATGTAGATCAAATGATCTCTCAGAATGGTAAACCACCTCATGAGTGGCAATTTCTACTGAACGTTTTGCTTGAATTTAAGCAGCTCTCTAGGGATTTGATTCTTAACCAAGCCATCCCATTAGGATAGAAGGGACCTTTTTATGTTGACTGCTGGGTTAATGACAAGCCACTAAAAGATTGGTCGACACTACCCCATTCCAAAAATATGCATTGGTTGTCCTAGATTTGTTTCTTAGAAGTTTTAATACACCCCGGGTTCAGTTAAGGTCCTCCTTAAATTTTTATTAAACCTATCGTCACAAAAAATAAAATTGCAGTTTTCCTAACTTCTTTGTTATATTGTAGATTAATAATTGTCTACTCCATTTCCTTTCATTGCATTAAATGAATTTTGAAAACTTAATTAAGGATTGTCTTCAATTACTTCCCTCTACCAACTTCGAAATATGTATACAATTCCTATTCCCAACCTACCAATTGCTGTCAATTAAATTCAAACGACAAAAACTTCTAAACATTGAACTGAACTAACACAAAAAAAAACAATATTTACACATTTTATTTTCCTTACTTTTTCCGGCTTTAATGTTTCTTCTTACTGGATTCTACATTTCTTGTTTAAAAACAACCCGTATGTGTGTTAAAAGTTAAAAGAACTTAGAACAGGTTGCTACAACCTAAAAAATGAAGAAAATTAAAGAAAATTTGTACAACAACTAACAAATAGTATTTAAGTTGTTGTTAGCATAAAGAAAATGTTCTTGATGATGGGGAGGAATACAGGGAACAAAAAAAAAACTAAAGCAAATTGAAAACTTGCACTACTTGAAACTTAGTAAATTTGAACATAAAACTAACAAACACAACATAATTTACTAAACAAATATTGTTGATGAGTTCATGTTGTTTGTGTTGGAATTTGTGTGTTTGTGGGCCATGAAGGAGGAAAGAATTAAAGGTTTAAATAACACAATTGTCTTAAAGATTAAAAGTTTGTTTTTCTTTAGGATTTAATAAAGTATTTTCTTGTAGTTAAAAATGAAAATAACATCAAGAATTACAAATAATATTAAAAAATGTGTTTCAAGTTTTTTAAAGATGGTAGAAAAGATGGTATTTCAAACATAGATTACGCTTTTCGTTGTAGTTTCATTGAAAAGTATACACAGCGAAAAATTTTGTCAGTTTTCAACTGAAATTCGGCTAATTTAACTAAAATCGGTTGGAATTTTAGCTGCTACACCCAAACTGAATCAATTGGTTTTCGCAACCAAAATGGATTTTTCAATTCGGTTGGAACTTTATTTTTCTGTGTGTATAAAATGTTCAGATCAGGTAGATCTATTGTGCACCCTGGTTAAGGAACAATCTTCCCATATTAAGCGACTAACTGTTTCAATTAGATAGAGCTTTTTGCTTCATTATTTTATCGTCCTCCATACAACATCTGGATAAAGCTTACGAGATGCGAGATGGCAGGAGATCAATGAGGCTCCATCAACGCCTAACACAAGGAGAAAAAGTGTTCCATGCTTTTCTCCTCTTGTGAAGCTAACCCTAACCACTGTGCGTGCCTTCCATTTGAGACTAACAGCAAACTGCTTTACCATCTCATATAAGGATGCACGGCAGTTATGGTAAGTTAGCATGCTGAGAGACATTGACCTCAAGAACTTGTTCGAAGATAAAACCTTTTGAGTTCTTGCAATTTCAGCCACATCCTTCATTTTGTCATAGAAAGTTTTTTATAAAAATCTTTTTAACTCTTAATTCCCACATCGTAAGAGTGGTCTTATAAATTGACTAGTTACTACTGCTCTGTTAAATTCCGGTCTATCTACCATTCTAAGTTTCCCAAGTCGTATATTCCTCCATCTGATCTTCATAGTTGTGCCTATAACCTTTCTTAGAGAGTTATCCGTTTAGCATCAATGAATAGCAGCTGATAAATCATTCACAACTGTATTCAAATGCATTTTATTATCTATCATCATCCTAGATTTCCTTAGCCTGGATTTTTCTAAACCTAAAAAAGATCAGGAGCCAAATTACGGAGCCAAATTACAGTATCGAATGAAATCGTTCGAAAATAAGTAACTATAATAATCCTAATAATATAAATAAAATACCAACTTTAATTGTGATTTTTAAACGAGGGCCGAACTATAAAACCCCTGATTGAAAGATTTCGGTCTAAATACTTTATTTTCAGATGGAAAAATTGCTATCACAAATGCCGTTATTCGACCCTTGGCATTTGTTTCCCTCCAAATTAGCAGCTGATTATTAAACTATCGTTCCTGTTTGATCTTTGAAGAATCCTCTATGCCTCCACCTTGAGTCCCTCGATTTGCCGTTGGACAAAGAGTCAGATCATTTCGGTCTCAGCATTGGCAGTATTCGAGAAATAGCTTAGGAAAACTTTAATGTGAGGTAAATGTATTTCCCAATTTCAATCATATCGTACTGTAAACTTGATTTCAAGCGAAATGTAAACGCAACCAAAGAGATTTGACACCTGTTCCCTCCAATTTAGCAGCTAAGTTTTGACATATCGACAAGACTAACATAGCACTTGCATTCCTGTTTGATCTTTAAAGCATCGTATTACCGTTGGACAGAGGATGCGATCCTTTCGGTCTCAAAATTGCCAGTGTATGGGGTAATAGCAAATAACAACTTTGGTGGCAGGTACTTTAGCTACTTTGTTTGGTAATTCCTTCCTTGTCATATATTTTAAATAAATTTAAGAGCAATCATAGATCTTAATATCGCTAATAAGTCATGACTTACTTACTGTTAAGCTAGCATACTATAAACTAGACTACCAGACGGTCTGCCCTCATTTACATATTTATAATATGTAGCATTATTATCTTAAAAATGTTTTTAACTCTCCTTTACTTCCTTCCTTTTAAAAAAATCTATTTTAATTTTCAAAGAAAAACAAACAACAATATACCAAAAACAACAATTTAAATTGTAATTACGTAAAATACAACTTTTGAAAACAACCCTCACAGGTCTTATAATCGTTCCCCCTCCAAAAAAAAAAAACAAAAAAGATGACTTTTCTTCTTTTGCAGCATGATTAATTGTTGAATTTTCTCAAATATGCGCTTTGTTTAACATTATATTAATTAATCAGCGCAACAACACAACAATCGCAATAAACACACCAGACCACTGGAAAACAATGTTGGCCATTGTTACTTTTTTTAAAACTTTTGTAGAAAAAGTATTTAAACAAATTTATTACAACCATAGAAATGTCAATTCTGTACAACACCACACACCTTTTTTAGCTTCTCCCCAACAATAAAATGATACTAAACAAAGAGTTCAGTATCATTACTTTGTAATGATAAAAACTTGCAGTATGCATTGCCTTAGAATATAAAATAATGTCTTACTTGTAATGAGTTTAATAAATAGAATTTTTAAATGTTTCCTTTACTTAATAAAACGTTATGATAATACAATTTTTATTAGCTGCCTTTTGAGAATTCAATTTTAAAACCCTTATTTTAAGGATTATCAGCGCAACCACTAATTTTTATATTTATTTATGAGCAGGCGCGTAAGCATTACTCCTAACTTTCGGGAGGTCGCGAACAATAATGCGACTACAAATGAGAACTATATTTGGAAGACTGAAGATTTTACGTTTAGATTACCCCACACATTATTTGATAATAAGAGTTTTTGCTGGGTTTTGTTACGAATGCCGCAAAAACAAAACCAAACCAAAATAATTTATGTAAATACATTTTAAAAGAGCTGAAAAACAAAACTGAAATAAAGATGTGATTAAAAAAAACATTTTTTGTTTCTTTTTAGCATTAAAACTTTAACCTTTTGCTTTATATGTAAAAAAGAAAATTAGTCAAACTTATTTTTATAGTTTTTTTTAAACAAAGCGAAGAGAATTATATGTTAAAATGTTAAAATAGTTTATAACTTGTTCATATTAAGTGCGTTCTCGTACGTTAAAGCGGATACCGAAACTTAAGGCTGGATTAGCCAGACGTAAACGTATCTCTGTATTCACATTTAACTCAATAAATTTGCTACACAGAGATACGTTTATATTCAATTTTCAAAAAAATTGCTCTCACTTACCCAGTTATCGAGTACGAAATCGACTTTGGGTAAAGGCTGGACCCAAAGTCGATTACGTACTCGATAACTGGGTAAGTAAGAACAATTTTTTGGATATTTAAACATACGGTTGGCTCGAATGTAGTCCAGCCGGGAGGACCTATTTTCAATCAATTTTTGCGACCGTATATCGGTAACAATGCGGAGAATGCTGTGTTTCAAGTTGTTAATCATCTCTGGCTTATCGGTGTAGACTAGCGTTTTCACATACCTCCACAGAAAGTAATCCAGCGGTGTTAAATTACACTTTACACATATTGCGCCGTCAACCACATCAAGGCGGTTGAGTTTAGGAACAAAGAAGTCATAGATCATTGCTCAATAACTAAAACGTTCTGGCCGTCATATTTTTAGAAGTAAGGACCCATGATTTCACCAAATTTTAAAGCACACCGATCAGTTTTTCTTGTTGTAAAAAATTATCTTTACTAAAAATGCGGTAATTCTTCTTACTGATGTAGCCATTAAACCACTAAATAAATCTGTTAAATTTGAATGAGTCGTCGATGTTGTGGTGTAATGGGTTCGCGGTTTCAGTCCCCAGCGAATGAAACTTCCCATAGCACTAACCCCACCGAAGTAAAGTACCACAACAGGGCTAATAAACTAAATAGCTAAAAATCGTTAATTTGCTTTGTTTTTGTAAATATATGGAGGTTAAAAGCTCTCTATAAACTGGAAATAGTAAACGAAAAACCTCGAAGAATTTAAAAACAACAAAGTAAAAAACTAATAAAAATGCTCTAACAATTCCGTCAACTCTTCTTCAGATGGCGGGCAGCAACTGTTCTAAAAATTATCATCTCGTGCAATTATAGTGCTGCCATATTGGAAGCCCTTCATCTTTTACCACCTTTCATCTCTGCTCTATCCCCTTTCCAAAGATAGCAACATATTAATTTAAAGAAAGAATTTCCTAAATGTTGGTTCTCATTAACAAAAAAAAAAATAATAATTGGACTAAGAACGAACCCTATTAAGTTTTCTTAGAATTGGTCCCATATTCAGAAAGATCTCTTCTAAAAGAATCTCTCTCTGGTTGAAAAGAAAATCGGTCCATATTTGTACCTAGTCCCCATATAAATCCAATTTCGCTGCATTTACTCAAATGATCTTTAATATAAATGAAATTTGTCACGCAAACTTCTACTGGTCTAGGAACGATCCCTATTTCATTTGGTTAGAATCCGTTTGTATTCAGACCTACCTTCCGTAGAAAGGTCACTTCTTAATTGGCATAAAATGGCATTTAGACACAGAAAACCATACATATGTGGTTGGAATTTGGATTGTTAATGATCTATGGGATCAGAAATAATGCTTCCAAATTTATAAATATAAGGCCATATGTGGACCTAGTCGCCATATAATACCCATCTTCCCGGTATTTGCTTAAATTAACTTTTTCAAAAATTTCGTTCAAATTTATCTCCATATTTTCAGCCCCTGTTTATAAAAAAAAAAATGATCAGGCGCCTTCCCGGTATTTGCACGGCATCCCAATATTTGACCCAAATTATACTTGGTAGGGTATAATATAAATTGAGGTTAACAAGATGAATTAAAAATTAGTATACTCTTCGCAACACCTTTAGCCCAAAAGTTGGCCTTGTTGAGCGCTGAAATTGTTCCCAACATATTTTTATTCATTTTTTTTAAGAAAATTATTAAAAATACAAAAACTGTAGATCATTTTAAAAAATTATTTTTGTTTGGATAATCGATTAATTTAAAAATTTTATTCGATTAATAAAAAAAAAAAGATTAATCGATTAAAATTAAAAGTCAACTTATTTAATACCCTAGAATTGTACTTATACTCGTAATTGATAAATCGATTATCTCAACATGTGATTTTGTATTAACAGACATTTTTTGCCCAATTCCTAATTCTTTGTCTTATAACATTTTAAGGGGAAGTCCAATTTCATTTGTGTTTCAGTACGCTTTGTAAGATGTTTTTTTTTTTTTTTTGTAAAACAAACATCAAATTAGCCACCTAAATTAATTGGAATATTATGATTAATTGCCATCTCAAATGATGTAATAAATTAATTTCAGCAAAATTGATCAAAACATAGCGGCAGCATTTTTTTTTTCATATGAAGATTTGACATTTAATAACGCAATGCGAGTGGTGCCTTAAATTCAATTTCTTCGCGGTTTCCTTTATACTATCATATTTTCATTCGTAATTTTTTCTCAGTGTTGCCATATTTACGAAAACAAATCTCATTTTTACGAATTTGGAGCTCAGTACGAATTTGGAGCTCACGGTTATTCTTTAATGATTTTTCTTTTTTTGTTTTTAATATTTTTTCTTATAATTTTATTATTTATTTATATTTTATAATTTTTCAGGTTCGAAATGATAACTAAATGGTTCTAAGGAATAGTAAACGCTAATATTACTGAAAACAAATCCCCTTACATTTTGTATGGTTTAACATTTTTTATTAATTTTGGGCAAAATTTTTTTGTAACTTCATTTGTTATCATTGATATGATTCATTGATATTCGAATTGTTTTTAATTATAATTAATTACATATATTACAAAGCACAATAAAAAAAAAATCTTGCAAATATTACTAAAACACAAATGGAATTTTTGCTACTACTTTAAATCTTGAAAGTAGGGCAAGGAAGTGAACTTCTTGTTATAACCATGTATTATCCACATTAGACCGTATCACCTCCTTAAAGACAAAAAAAAGTGCGCCGTACACCTTCGATTATAAAGTGTTTCTGCAAGGGAATTTTGAAAAAAAAAAAAATAAAAAAAATTTGCCGAATGTAGGGGTCGTCTTTTAAATTTTTCGTTATGTCTTCGTTATTTACAGTCGGGTCTTAAAGTGTGATACAGTAGAATCGCCGTACTTGGTAATCGCAAGGGACCAGCAGTTTTTTATGAATTAGAGGGGGGTTTACGATTTGTTGAGATTTCGATTTATAGAGGTTAATTGAAAAAATTACTAACTAAATGGTTTTTTTATTTGGAGTTGTTCAAGTTTAATTTTTTGGTGAACACCGGCTCTCACAGGGTTATTAGACTGCCGACATTGCGTAAGATATAATAAAAGAGACAGACTTCTTTATATCTCGAATTCTGGCATGTTTGATGCTTTATTTTAATTTTCGAAAATGCTTGCAATATAAATTTTCTCTTGTGCAGTATTGAAGTAATTGTTAATGGAGCGATTTCAAATTCTTTGCTTCATTATAAAAAAACTGAAATAATTTGTGGCTTTTTTAACACAGATGTTGTATGACTTCGCTTATTTGATATTTTTAAGCGACTGAAAAATCTGATCAATAGAAAGCACAAACAAATTTTATTGTTAAAAGTAATGGTAATAATATGCAGCTAATGATATTTCGAAGCGTCAGTCTAAAGAATTTCAAAATAAAAAATACGAAATATCGAGGGGACCAAATTGTATGTAAATATTACGAATTATTGAAGTTTTCTCAAGGGACCGACAGTTTGCTACGAATTATCAAGATTTTCGAATTATCGGGATACAAATTATAGCGATTCTACTGTATATATAAGGACCATTGACCTCAAGTGTCCCGTTCTAGTGATTACCCACCAAAGCTCAGTTCCTACTACCATAAAGCACCACCCTAATATCAGAAAATCAAAGCCCGGAAAAAATCAATAAACTTAAACAATAAAGCTGTCTTGCAAAAATAATTTAGATTCGAGGGTGCACAGCGAACTTTAAAAAAAATAGTAAAATATGCATTTAAAATTTTAAAAATATGCATTTATTAATGTTTTTTTTTATTTAAAACATTTTTAATGTTTTTAATTCAATTTCAGTATTTTTTGTTTTAAGAAGCGGTTAAAATATTAAAAATTAAAATCAACCAAAATTCATATTAAATTGATCAATGGGTGATCACTGTACAGCTAACAAAGCTCGTCCATTGATTTAACATATTGTTTAGTAAATACATGCACCTACAGAGTGGTCCAAATACAGCTATATTTATAAATCATATATTTTGACACTAATTTTGGAGTGGTGGCGTCATTGGTCCATTTTTTTTTTTCAAAAATGCTGCTGGAAATTTCATTTTAGTCAACAGCGAACGCTACAGAGCCATGGTTACGGACTTTTTATGGACCGAAATGGAAGATATGAACTTGGATCTTTGGTTTCAGCAGAATGGCGCCCCATGCCACGCAGCTCATCAAACAAACGATTTTGTGCGATTTTTGATAATTTATTTACATAAACTTCCGAGCCCTAATTATAAGACAAAGAATTATGATTTGGACAAAAAATATGGCTCTTACGAAGAGGAGTCATATTGAGATGATCAATGACATATAATTTAAGCGAGTAAACAAAAAGTTAGAATTCAAACAAGAATTTTATAATTTTCTTATCTGAAATCTTTATAAATAAAAACTTTCAAATCACATAATTCAATATCAATTCAGCAAGTAGATCGTAAAGATGTTAACAAATATTTTTAAAATTTGTTTAGTATTTTGCATTGTCACAAATGTAATTGGCAGTTACAAACCACAAATAACGAGCAGTGTTTTAGAGGGATTTCACGATGATCTAAATATTGATCCATATGTAAGAATTGGTAATAAATTATATCATTTTGGACAAAGCAAGGTAAATGTAATGAATTTCTGGAAAACTGATTTTCGGTGGATAATATCAGCTTTCGGTTTAAAATGAAATACTGTAAAATATCTCTATATACATTCCTTTAGGTTACTTGGTATAAAGCTTCTTTGATATGTCGTTCTATGGGTGGTTTTCTAGCATCATTTAATTCCAAAGAAGAATTGGCACAACTTTCCAATTTTTTGATTGCCTACTATCCCACAGACCGTTGGTGGTGGTTATCCGGTTCGGATTTAGATTCAGAAGGTGATTTCTTTTGGTATAGAACTGGTAATCGTGTAACTTATGCCGATTGGTCTAATGGTCAACCTGACAATGCGGGCGGTCATGAAAATTGTGTACATTTATGGTATCAAAAATATAAATATCAAATGAACGATTGGATTTGTAAAAATCCTGCCTATTATATTTGTGAAGCTGATAAACCCAAAACTGTAGTTGTAAGCATATTTTAATTTGGAGAGAAAAAATCTTAGTCCTTACATTATCACATTTAAATTATCATCTTATCTTTTTATTAACTTTTTTTTTAATTAAGTATGAATCTTATTAAAGTAAATATTATTCTGGTTTAAATAAACATTTACGTATTTTAATTATTATGTCAATATTTTGGATTTTGTTTTCACATTTTATAAAGAAGTTAGAAAAGATATTTAAATAAAGAAGAAGAAACCAAACTTAGGGTAAGTTAAAAAGAGGTAGAGCTATTTGCCCTTTATGATCATCTAAGGAAAAGATGACATTTTGATATGCCAGAGTATCGGCATGTTTTGCTAACTCTGGCATAGATTTATCTGAAAAATTCAATATTCTTCAGGTATCCCATTAGTTTCAACGACGGTATAATGTTCCCATGCTAATGGCAAATTTTGACCCTGCTTCCTACGAAAACTGGACAGAAACAAAGAAAATATAGTAGCTTTAATTAACCACATAATGGCTCGGTTATGTAAATGAAGATTAAAAAAAAAAAAAAATAGTCCGGAGTCTCATGGTCCTTTCCACATGGCATACAAACCACTTTCCAGTTTCACTCCTTTCCACTGTGTGATTGCAGTGTAGTATGGCCCTTGAAAACTTCCATCAGGTTGGCTAGTTCCCTATTCCCCAGCCTTAAGATCCTCTTCATCTTGCCCACATCCCGGCACAGGACTTTTGTGACCACAGATTTACCATCTCCATTCCAGATCTTCCGTTTTTGTTATCCGCCAAGGGCTCGTATTTGGAAGGTTAACAAAGGGCCAGATTGGGCCCATATCCAGGAAACTCTTCCGACATTTCATTCCAGTAAAACCCACAGCGTCCTGGTAGCCTCAGCAACGTCAGACGTGTTCTGCCAGAATAACTGCCCATTGCCAAAATTGCCTTTGATTTTACAGACTCCATCGACAAAGCCCAACAGCAAAATAATCAGTTGCAGTTAAGAACTAAATTCACTCCGTAATAGCCACAACCTCTGCCTGAAAGACAATATGGTGATCGGAGATCTGGAAGCTCATTACTACTAGGACCCTGAACCAATTCTCCATCCTTGTAAAAATTAATTTCATTGGTAACATCCAATATTCATTCATCCCTCCATACATCCCAGTTCGAGATAAGAATACGCAATTAGCCAATACACGTTGTTCCGTAATCCTGTCACACTGGCCGATTTTCGTAGAACCTCTGATGCTGGATACGCTGGCCTCCCAGAGAGTACTCACAGATCACCGCCAGGCTTTTAGTCGCAAGTGCTGCTTCGTAGTTGATATGAACATCCATAGTTCTGATGAATAGTATTGTATCCATTGCCGCTAGTTCCCAAATAACATGACATATGAACTCTTTGGAATTTTCCCATGTTACATTTTCTCAGGATCGAAGGCCACTTAATAATAGCGGCATATGTCATCATTAGTTTGACCACACTTGTGTTAATTCAATGCCTCATTTTTTGGGCTCAAGTCCAATTTAGAGCCTTTATTAATTCTACTCCCCAGTAGTTTTCTAACCACAACAACTCCCAGCTACTTGACGCTATCCTTAATTTCTATGTTCATACTTCGGAAAACAGGAGGGGTAATCGTAATCGGCCTCCACTTTCGATTAAACAGGCAAACCTTGGTATTATCCCGGTTGACATTTAGTCTCCAAGATGTTGCCCAGTTATAGCATTATTCCAGTGCCAACCCTTGAGGCCCTGCTACATAAATAATTCCAGTCTTTTCGCCTTAGTTGTATTGCCACACCATTTGCGTAGCAGAACAGTTGGAATTCTTCATTGACTATTTAAGTTTTTAAAAGACTGTGATATGATGATAACTCACGAGAATGGTGATAAAATACCTCCTTGTGGTGTGCCATGATGCATACTCTCTCTGATATTTATTCCATCGACCTCGCAGTATACCCAACGGTTCTCTAGCATGTGACCGACCCAGCCAATAAGTGTACCTTTCACGTCAAGAAATTCTAGAGTCTGGATAAGCGTATTGATCATGGCGTTATTATAATGTGTCAAACTGCCTTCTGTAAAGCAGTTACCACAGATCTCCCCTTAATATGCGCATGCTGCCGATCGTTTGGTATATGATCATTGATTATGCGATGGCTTCATACGCTTAAAAGACTTGAGCAAAAAAGATCTTAAGCTGATCGGCCGATAAGCTTTTGAATTAGTATAAAATTAAAAAAGTTTAGTCAAACCTTAACAGGTTTTAGACCCACTGCATACAGGTTGGTTGAAAAGTTCCTGCGCTCACCAAGAGATGGCACTGCTAGCTCCAAACTTTTTTTTTTTCTCAAGTTGGTATAACTGTCCTGAGAACACATGCAAAGTTGCAAGTCATTCTGTCAATTCTTTCTTTGTTTACAAGCCATTTGAAGTTGACGTGTCATTGATTTTTTTTTAATATCGAAAAAATTGAATATCGTGCAGTCATTAGATTCTTTGTTTTGAAGGGTTTAAAAGCAAAGGAAATTTATGAACAATTGTTAAAAGTGTATTAGGAGTCCTCACCTTCAAAACGCACTGTTGAATTTTGGGCTGGTGAATTTAAACGTGGTCGTACCAGCCTTAAAGACGATCCACGCGAAGGACGACCGAAAACTGCAACCACAGCAGAAATCATTGAGCAGGTACATAATATGGTTAGGGAAGATCCAAGTTTGACTAAGCGTGAAATTGCTAATGCCATAGGCATCTCAGACGAACGAGTACTCCATATTTTACATGAAGAATTACATATGAAAAAACTGTTTGGAAAGTTAGTGCGGCACACATTAACAATTCAACAAAAACTGGATCGAAAACAAATTTCTTAGCGTAATTTGGAGCGTTTTAAGCCGAATAAAACCGACTTCTTGCGTCGTTTTATAACTATGGATGAGACTTGGATCTACCACCATGATCCTAAATTGAAACAAGAACGTTTACAGTTGACTGAAGCTGGTTGTTCAGCTCCAAAGCAGGTGAAGTCACAACGATCAGCAAAGAAGGTTATGGCATCAGTTTTTTGGGATGCAAAAGGAATTTTGAAAGGTAAAATAATCAACTCTAAATATTATTGCAGCCTTTTGGATCAGCTGGATGAAACAATTCGTGAGAAAAGACCTGGTTTAAGGAAGAAAAAAATCATTTTTCATCAAGACAATGCACCTGCTCACAAAAGTGTTTTGACGATGGCTAAATTCAAAAAATTAAAGTACGAATTGCTTGAGCATCCACCGTATTCACAAGATTTGGCTCCCAGTGACTACTATCTCTTCAGAAATCTCAAACAATTCCATCGTGAAAAGCATTTTTCGTCGAATGAAGAGGCCATAGCAGCCGTAGACGTTTATTTTGAAGAGCTTCCAGAAAACCATTATAAGGATGGGATAAAATTATTGGAAGATCATTGGAACAAGTGTATTGAGCTTCTAGGATATATTGAATAAAAAAATATATTTCGTAACAAAAACAGTATTCTTTCATTTCGAGCGCAGGAACTTTTCAACCAACCTGTACCTTATCGTTATACATTATGGACATTATTTTTGTTACGAATTACATAAATTTTACCTTTAAACATAATATGCTCTTATTTTTTCTTTTCCACTCTAAGAAATTTAATTCAACATCGACGTCAATACCTGCCAAAAACTACTAGTAGCAACGCTACTTTGTTTTCCTTTAAGCGGAAATGTAACAATGTAACTTTATTTTTTGAATGACTTTTTTTTCTCAATATAAAAAACTTTTTCTATTTCATCAAAAAACAAAAAATATTCTTTATGTTGGCAATGTTTTATTTTATTTTTTTTTTTATTTCTTGCAATGTTGGCTAAACTTGATAAAAAAAAAGTAAAGGAACCAGAACAGGAACGAACGAGCGCCAACAATAAAAAAAAAAATTGGTTATTGTTTTTGCAGGGGAATATGCCAAATCAATATTTATATAGATTGAAGTTCTTGTTGTTTGTAGGTGTCACAAAGTCCCGTTAGTACGAAAATTATTTAAAAGTTATTTTCGAATATCAAAAAAGAAGGAAAGATTGAAATAATACTATTTTTTAGTCCACCAACTAACACAACTGAGGTACGGTAATACCTGAAAACGGAAATAAAACATAATTCTTGGTATGCTAGGACAATTTATAACAATTATTTATACAAATGCATACGTTGTAGGTATGTTGTGGTAGGACGGACATGGACAATAACAACAGGAAATATTTTATGTAGTGTAATATAATTTTATTGAATGACATTCTTATTGGCACAATTTTGGTTTTTGTTTGTTTAAGGATAAAGAATGTATTTAAAATAAATCTGAGAACGTTAAAAAGTATCAAAACTTGAGAATTTTCATATACGGGAAAATGTCCTATCTCCACTTCTACCGAATCGTGATCTTGATTCTGTACTACTCTCCTTGGAAGTTGGCGATAGTTGTGTGGCCATAATGGTAAAGGGCTCTGAGGAAGTTGGGTGTCTGGCAAGGGCGAAGCTTGTAATCTCTAACAGGGGGTATAACGATCCAGCATTTGCACCTATTACTCTGGAATCTATGGAAATCAAACTTTCTGACAGAGCCAAGTATATTTGTATTATTCTAGAAAGGAAGCTGGTTTTTAAACCCAACATCCAATAAATGTTGAAAAGAGTAAGGATTGCTCTGAGGGATGTATCTCAGAATCATTCGATGTATATACACGATTGCCCTATACTTTTGTATAAAGTCATTGTTTGGTGACCGGCACTGGATAAGGTGACCTATCTTAAATATTTGAAGAGGATACAGAGAATGGCTTCTGTAAGCATTACGGGGGCTCTACGTACTGCAGCAGCAGGTAGCAGCTAATGCAGCTATAATGCTACGATCGGCTGACAATGGCTGTGGCCACAAAGTGATATTAGAGAATAGAAATGCGCACCGAATGTAAAACATATGACTGTCGTGAATGCACAGGAGCGCCTCTTTACCTTCCATATACTGACCAGCGATTCCTGGGCGGAGAGTTTACGTACTACACCATCGGATGCAATGGATATTAAACTGCATTCTATTCCCCTGGATAAACTGGGGAAGCAGTTAGTAGCTGATGCGGCTATAATGCTACGAATGGTTGACTATGGCTGTGGTCACAGTGTGATATTGGGAAATAGCGATTTTCCGACGAAAGTGAAGCATATAACATGCACAGAAGCGCCTCTTTGCCTTCTATATACTGACCAGGGATTCCTGGGCGGGGGTGTACCGTGGGAGAAGTGGCGTCGACGTTTAGACGGACGGTTCAAAAACTAAACACCCAGATAGCCCAATCACTGCAGCATATTTCAGACTGAGGTGATGGCGATAGAGAAGGTTGCTGCTTGGCTTGGTCGCAATATTCTGCCCGCAATATTTCTGGGGTCAAAGTCTCTGACTACCCAAAGCTGCTGCGCATCTTTAAATGAGATGGCTATGCAATTTGATATACGATTTGTATGCGGCTCCGAGTCACAGAGACGTGCCGAGAACCTGTAGAGCTGATGAGCTTGCAAGGCTGGAGGCCACCATACATATTTCTATGGAATTCGTAAGAGTTGGTATTCCCCTAGAACCTACTCGAGAGGTCATAGTAATCTCAGGTAGGCTAACGGAGTGACTTGTGTGATTACAAGCAATATCGGGCCCACTCTTGATTCGAGGCGCTCTATGCGCTTATATCGTTATCCAGGAGGAAAGTGAAATTTTCATAGAGAAAGTGAAAATTTCATAGGAAAAGTGAAAATTTCATAGTGAAAGTGAAAATTTCATAGTGAATGTGAAAATTTCATAATTTTTGTTTCGTTAAAATTTTTATGATTGTACAGTGGTCATTTAATGCAGTTAAGTTGAAATTAAAAAAATAAAACTTTGGAATACAGTGAAATAGTTGCCATAAATTTTAATTTCTTGCGGATGTGAATTCGCACTAATTCCAGAACATGCCCGAATATTTGGGATATGAAGGCGGTAATAACCCACTGTCTTATCGGAAGGCTCACTGTCTTATCGGGAGGCAGGCACAGAGGTTGGGAAAGCTGGAAAGCATTCAGCACTTTCTTCTGCTCGTATCCAGCGCTGACAACTTTTATGACTTCAGTTTTTTCTCCGGTGCTGACTTTTGGCATCTCTTGACGATCCAACTGGTTCGACGGTGCCGTCCCTTTTTTTAGCGATATTATCGACGATTTGATAAGATTTTATTTGGGGAAAATATTCTTTAAAAAGGGTGGAAAGTTAGTTAAGAGATCTAAGCGTAATAAAAATATTAACTTAAGAGCTATTGGAAGATTAGTAGTTGCTAAAATTTTCCTTGAAAATCCAGGATAGTAAACCATTCAAAAAAAAAAAAAAATCTTTCCATACACATAATAAATATTTTCAACAATTTTTGTAAATAAAGGAATTTATTCAATAAATAAACCAAGCACATGCCAAACTAACTAACAGGGATACAAAAGACAACAGACACAAATTTTCCCACTACATTTATAAATTGTTCACACAAAGTATTTAGTTGCATCTAAGGTAATATTCTTAAAAGAAAAAGTATTAATATATATAGGGTGATTTTTTAGCAACTTTCTTTTTGGTAACACTGTTTATTTTTGGCAGCTTAGCTGTTTTCGTGTAACATGTTGGTGTCAAACATGTTCAGTTTGGTCAACAATTATACCATGACTTTTTTTTTCTCAAGTTGGTATAACTGTCCTGAGAACACATGCAAAGTTGCAAGTCATTCTGTCAATTCTTTCTTTGTTTACAAGCCATTTGAAGTTGACGTGTCATTGATTTTTTTTTTAATATGGAAAAAATTTAATATCGTGCAGACATTAGATTCTTTGTTTTGAAGGGTTTAAAAGCAAAGGAAATTTATGAACAATTGTTAGAAGTGTATAAGGAGTCCTCACCTTCAAAACGCACCGTTGAATTTTGGGCTGGTGAATTTAGACGTGGTCGTACCAACCTTAAAGACGATCCACGCGAAGGACGACCAAAAACTGCAACCACAGCAGAAATCATTGAGCAGGTACATAATATGGTTAGTGAAGATCCAAGTTTGACTAAACGTGAAATCGCTAATGCCATAGGCATCTCAGACGAACGAGTACTCCATATTTTACATGAAGAATTACGTATGAAAAAACTGTTTGGAAAGTTAGTGCCACACACATTAACAATTCAACAAAAACTGGATCGAAAACAAATTTCTCAGCGTAATTTGGAGCGTTTTAAGCCGAATAAAACCGACTTCTTGCGTTGTTTTATAACTATGGATAAGACTTGGATCTCCCACCATGATCCTAAATTGAAACAAGAGCGTTTACAGTTGACTGAAGCTGGTTGTTCAGCTCCAAAGCAGGTGAAGTCACAACGATCAGCAAAGAAGGTTATGGCATCAGTTTTTTGGGATGCAAAAGGAATTTTGTTGATTGATTATCTTCAGAAAGGTAGAACAATCAACTCTGAATATTATTGCACCCTTTTGGATCAGCTGGATGAAAAAATTCGTGAGAAAAGACCTGGTTTAAAGAAGATAAAAATCATTTTTCATCAAGACAATGCACCTGCTCACAAAAGTGTTTTGATGATGGCTAAATTCGAAGAATTAAATTACGAATTGCTTGAACATCCACCGTATTCACCAGATTTGGCTCCCAGTGACTACTATCTCTTCAGAAATCTCAAACAATTCCTTCGTGGAAAGCATTCTTCGTCGAATGAAGAGGCCATAGCAGCCGTAGACGGTTATTTTGCAGAGCTTCCGGAAAACCATTATAAGGATGGGATAAAATTATTGGAAGATCATTGAAACAAGTGTATTGAGCTTCTAGGAGATTATATTGAATAAAAAAATATATTTCGTAACAAAAACAGTATTCTTTCATTTCGAGCGCAGGAACTTTTCAACCAACCTGTATTATAAAAATTAATGCTGGGTTAAGAAAGTGCTGCATCGCGCACTTCTTCCATTTTATGGTCAGTTTGGGCGACCCTATGAGGCAGCCTAAATTTCGCACCAAATTTAGATTATTGGACATTAAACCACCAACACGCATGTGTAGAAAGCGGATAGAGGAAAATATCACAGCTGTATCCCCCAGTGTTATTGAAGACCATGAATTATTGATTCGGCGGCGTTTGCAGGAATTGGATCTCTTTTACTATTTTTTTTTTTTGCCCAAAATGGAAGAGCTGGACTTGACTGACATGTGGTTTCAACAAGACGGTACCACATGCCACACAGCACGCGAAACAATGGCCCAATTGAGAAGCAAGTTCGGTGAACAGTTTATTTCACGTTTGGGGCCGCCTAGATCGTGCGATTTAACGCCTTTAGATTATTTTATGTGGGGCAATGTTAAGGCTCAAGTCTAGAGGGACAAGCCCGCAACGGTTAACGCCCTAGAAGCCTTTATTGAAGAATTTATTCGTGAGAAACCGGCCGATACGTTGGCATATGAACTATTTGAGGCGCAGCCGCGATCAACATTCACATGAAATCATCTGTCAACATTGAATTATACAGACCCTTATATCGACTCAAATAAAGATTTTAAACATTTCTCTAAATAGTATGTGTTATTTGTTTTAAATCAAATCCGAAAGGTCTAAAAAATTACCCATTACAAGGATAAATGCACAAAATAAAAAAAAATAAAAAATATCAGTCACAGTATTGAGGGCCGCTATTTTTTTTTTTTTTTTTTCTATTGTCCTTAATGTGATTTTTCTACTGCAGATGTTTATCGATATTAACAACTAAAGGGATGAATGACTTTTTTTTTTGTAAACAGAATATGAAAATAAGGAAGAGATTTAAAGAAACCCACAAACAAAATTATATTTAAACTGTATAGAGAGACAAACCGACAATTCTTACAGCACACCTTTATAAAAACTCAGGTAAGAAAAACACACTGTCTTAGCTTCTTCAAAGAAACTACTTATTTTAAATTAGATCACATATTTGCCATAAACTACTGTTGAATAACATCCTTGTAAATTTTGTTGATTGTGGGTATTGTTTTTCTTTTTTTGTTTATTGATCATATTGAATTCGGAAATTTTAGGTCTGTGTTTTAATAAAATAGCAAAGATGGAAATTGGTTAAGAATATTTCTAAAATTGTCCTTTGGTATTTTGGACATATGGTCTCCATATTGGACAATAAGATTTTGTTTTGTCTTTGTGTGTGCAAAAAGAAAATTTTTTTAAATTATATAAATCGTATGAAGCATAATATGGAAACTGTTGGCAATTTATCAGCTGTTGCTTGATCAAATAAATATGTTGTGTGGAAGGTTGAGTTGTTAGATAATAATGATTATCCTTAGAAGTATAAACCATGAGGATGTACAGAGTTAAAAGTATGGAAAATGATTGGCTTGATGCTCAAAGTATCTGGCTATAAATCTAAAAAAAAAGAAACAGAAACAAACAGTCACCTTTGTGTAATTTACATATTTTCTAAAACGATTTTGACAAAGAGTATCCTGACTCTTATTGCAATATCATTTAAAAAATGCTCCACAAACACAGCATGTAAAAACATATCATATGCCATTAAGCCTTAAGGAAACATTGTTACAAAAGACTTTTTACAAATGTGAATTTTTTTGCAACTCCTTACAAAATTTTGTTTTTTATATAAAAAAAGAATAATAGTCCTTTACATCCTTGTACAGGATAATGAAAAATGTTTTTTTTTTGTGGTAATAATAGAGTTAGAGCCAATTTATACGATGCAAGTAATTCTGTGCAATTTTCTTAATTCCCTTTTCAAAGTTGCTTCCAAAGTTATGTCTATTTATACGGTGACTTTAATTGCACGAAAACGTAATGTGAATGAAGCAACAAAAGAAGAATACACGAACAACATGCACGAAAAACGAAAACCGTGCCGTTTTTTGTTACCCCGCTTATTTTTCTATCCTGTTCTCCAACAAACAAAAATTGCACGCAATAATTGCATGCAACAAAGTCATCGTCTAAATTGGCTTTTACAATTTTTGATAACTTTAAATAATTTAAAATTTTTTTAATTTTTTGTAACTTTAAATCATTTAAAATTTTTTTAATTTTTTCGGATTTAGAGCGAAAAAAAATTGTTGCATAAATACTTCTCCACAAAAATTATATTATTAAAATTTCATATTAAATTTTCTGACTGGGTTATTTGTTTTTCTTTTTACTTTATGTGCATAGAAAAGCAAAGCAAAAATATAAGAAAAAAACAAACATCAAGCTGACAGCCTGATGAAAATTTATGAACTTAAATGTAAGAAAAGCTAAATCTTTAAAAAATGCTCAAAAATAATATGAAGTTGCAATTCATGAAGTAAAATTTATAAATTAACATTTTGTAATAATATTTTAAATATAAATTTAACATCGGAAGGATACCAAAAAAATATTTTAATACAATTTCAATTTTGTAGCTTAAATTTGGAAGCGTTGATTGTAATTAGAAGTAATAATTAAAATTAAGAAAATTGTCAATTAAACGGATTTTTAGTTTTGTGAAATTTTTCCCACAAAAAAAAATATTTCTTCATTCTTTTTTATTATCAGGCAAAAAAAAAAAACAAAATTTTCCGTATTCACGGCGAATTTTTCGGAAGAAATTTTTTTGTATCAAAAACACAAAAAAAAATATTTCTTCATTCTTCTCTTTTTAGCGAACAAAAAAAATACAAAATTTTCCGTGTTCACAGCGAATTTTTCGGAAGAAATTAATTTTTATCAAAAAGCCTTAATTTGCTGTGGAGACAGAAAATTTTGTTCCATTTTTCTCGTTAGTAAAAGAGAATTAAGAAAAATCTTTTGTGGAAAAAATTTAATTTTTGTTTTTTACATTGATCGAAAATTTGAAATTTGAAAGCTGAAAATGTCAAAGATCAATTCAAATTTTGCTGATACTTCTTAAAACTATTTTTTTAAAAAACATCGACCCGAAAGCGAAATTCCTTGAAAGGCACTCCCTTTGTGTTATTGTTCTGTATATGAGTTTTAAACTTTAAAATTATGGTAGTGCTACTGTTAGAATACTTTCTCTTTATTCGGAAACATTCAAATATATCCTGGAATGTCATAAAACTGGTACTTACATAAAACTAATGCAATTAAGAAAAAAGAACGAAAGAGAAAAAAATTCTTACAACTGTAAGTTTTTTTTTTAAGGAAATGGAAAACGTTAAAAAGTCAAGTAGCCGTAACATTATCATCATCATAATATTTTTAACCAGTATTATGTGGGGCATTAAAAGAAAAATTAAAAAAATGCTAAAGATTATTTATTCTATCCTTGATATTTTTTTATTTTTTTGCAATCTTAAAATGGACACTAAATGCATAACAAAATGGAATATAAAAAAAAAGAATGCATGTAACCAAAAAATTGTGATCTATATTTTAATTGCTTAAAATCTGAAGCTATTTCAAAACAAAAAGCTTAATTTTATAAGAAAATTTTCAAAAAAAAAAAATTCAGATTGTATAACCATTTTACAGGAAAATATACTTTGGAACCAGACTTTACAAAATAAAAATATAATAATAAAAAAATTTCACACAAATTAAGAAAAACTGTAAAATTCTGCATTTTTTTTATTCAATATTTTGAAATTTAAAAGCCTTGAGGCCAATTAATAAATTAAAATAGTACCCAGTAAACATTGAAAAGTTAAAAATTCAAGTGCTTTAAATTGTGCTTGTATTGTGCTTTATTTAAAGTGATTTTTTACAGTCAAAATCAAGTTCATACAAATAAAAATAATTTCTTTTATGCCTTTCGTTTATTGTCAATATTTTTTAAAATAAAATTAAAATATTTGCTCAAATTTATAATTTTTCTGTCAAGATTTTTATAAAATCTGAATTTCTTCCATGAATTTTTACGAAAAGGTAAGCCACATTTATTTGGAGCTAAATATTTTTCTTTTTACAGAAAGATTCTACAAATTTCTACGCTTCGGAATAAAAGGATTAGTGAAAAAAACATCGCAAAATAAAAATTAAGATTAAATATACAAAACTAAAATTCTAAAAAAGAGTTAATAAATTTTATCAAAACCAATCATTTCCGTGTTTTTATGGCTTTGTTTAAGCTTGAAGTTAGGGCTTAAAAATAAGTGTAATTATTATGTTGTTTGAACTTGAATTGAACTGTGATTTAAGGCTTGAATTAAGGTATATTCTCACTGTAATGTTCGACTTGAATTTCAGTGTCTGTTTTGCTGGAATATGCTATTGAATTAAAGTGTAATTAAAGTATAAATCAAGTCTTGAAATTGGAAAATATGACTTGAATAATACTTGATTTTGGCTTTAATTCCAGCAAAAATGTTTATTGGGTATACTTAAAATTTCCTTAAAATTTTACAAATTCAATTACAAATTATATCTTAATACCCTAACCGAGCACTAGCAACAAAGGCTTTTGGCTCGTTGTAGCGAAAACAGACCAGAGCCTCTGGTGGGAATCGAACCCACGAGACCCCTACACTGATAAGCTAGCACGCTACCAACTAGCATACCGGGGCGCCCTAGAGAAAATGTCCAAAGATTCTGAAGACTTTTTTTCAGCCATATGAAAAAAGCAATTCAAATCCATTAGGGATTTTATCCCACAGACTCTGAAACATTGCTGCAGGAAACCCTTAGATTCGGAAAATTTTCGTCTATATATGAGCCCTCCTATAGAAAAAAACACAGATTCAAAGCAATTTTTTTTATAAAGGGACTTGAGGACTTGATCCTATTGAAAAGATCTCAGATTGTAAAGACTTTTTCCTATAAAAAAACCATCACATTCTGAAAACATTTTTCTTTTAAAAAAACCTGAAATTCTAAAGCGGCCCAATAAACTATCAAGCATGTTGTACAGCATGGCTAGATGACTCCGTGTATTTTGTTTATGTAATGGCCAGCAAACAACGTTATACATTATCAAATGCTGAACATGTTGGACAGCATGTTTGAACGTCTAAGGCCCTTTAAGTCTTCTTTCTTTAGGAAAACCCACAGTCATCGAGAACTTTTTTCTACAGATAAATCCTCACATTTAATTTCTGAAAATTTTTTCCTATCTGATTCTTATAACTTTAGAATGTAAAAGTTAAATAAATTTGAGACTTTTTCTATAGGAAAAAAATCCTCAGAATCCGAAAAGGTCTTCCGATTTTGATGTTTATCTATAGGAAAAAGGAAAGGCATCTTTTTTTTCTATACAAAAAAAAATAGCTCAGACTTATTTTTATGTACCCAAGAAACATTTTTACGGACTCTCCGATACGTACGGATTCATGAATCCGGCTTATACTGTACGTTTACGGTCCGAAAATACGTATCCGTCAAAGCTTGTACGTAAATGGAACATTAACGGACCGTATAATTGAATTTTCGAAAACAATACGTTTTTAGTCCGTTTTGGTGTATCCTCGTCTGTATACGGGCCACTGTTTTTCATCAATTTTTCTTCCGTTGCTTTTGGATTTGCTTAGTAATGAAAAACGAATACTTAAACATCCCTCAGGTAAATATTTAAAAAATTGAAAACAAGTTTTACGATCATGCGTGCAAAAATATGTTGATTTGCAATTAAAAAAACTTATATATACCCTTGCACCTGTGGTGAAGGGTGTAAAAATATTGCCTGACAGCTTAAAATAATTTTGTAAAAAAATGTGCAAATTTGCATTGTCTGCTTCTTCATATCGTAATTAGCAATTACCACAATTTAAAACCAAAATTAAATATTTGTTCTTTTTTTTCATAATTTTTAATGGGCCACAATCGCAGTGATTGATGAATGGTAACTATGCTGGTGATAAATGTGGTATTTATTTGGTATTTGTTGGATTTAGTTTATAAGTTTTGTTATTTTAATTTAAATATATTTGTTAATAAATTTAAAGGAAAAAAAAAAATAAAAACTTGCTATTAACAAATAAAATAATATGCCTTTACACAAATCCTGTTTTTGTTAAAAAAAAAATGGTACGAATGCGGACCGAATACGGTTCCGTAAACGATCAGTCACTGACGGACTATTAACGGACAACTCCGTTTTTCATCCGATATATCCTGTCCGTAAACGGTCCGTCATTGACGGACTTTTAACGGATAACTCCGTTTTTTATCCGATATATCCGGTCCGTAAACCGTCCGTCATTGACGGTTTTAAAACGGATTCGAATCAGTTTCGATGTTCCTTAAAAAGGTACGTAAACAGAGTTGGATTCCGTTTATGACGGACCGAAACCGGTATGTGAACTGTACGTATTGTTTGTTGGGTATTTATATATTGAATAATTTATTTATTCTACAGGAAAATGTACTCAGAATCCCTGACTCAAAACAATATTTTTTATTAATAAAATATTTTAAAAATGATTTGATTCTTTTATTTAAGTATTTTTTGTAATTTTTTGAAAATGTACCCATAAAAGTGATTAAATTACACATACCCACTGTTGTTGTACAGCGAAAGGGAATACTGCCTGCGGAGGTATTGTATGTATTTTGTTTTTGTTACAATAATAAAATACACAAAATTCCTCTGAAACTGAAGGATAATTTCTGAAAATTAACAGTACATTTTCAATGTAAATTTTCATTACCATTAGACATTTTTACTTTAGCGATTTTTACATGCAAAACAAAAAAAAAAAAACAAATTTTAACAACAATGAATAAATTTCAACTTGACCGATATAATAGTCGGAAATTAAAATTTTACGCCATTATTGTATCAATCGTCTCAGATAATATTCGCAGTACCTACTACGCAAGTAAGCAACGAAAGAACCACCTTTTCATTCTTGGAATTCATTTTGTCGCCACAAAGAACAAATCTAAAAGAAGAATAGTTGAAAAATATAATAATTTTATGAATTGTTGATCTGGTATTTTGGTAAATGAATGGTATTAGTAGGATTTAAGATCATATAATCATATTCTTTTTTTATAAATTATTTTTCATTGCAAAGAGGAGAAAGGAGAGCGTGCATATTGATAAGGTTGAGTAGGGTCAACCGAAAATCTAGCAGGATAGAATATCCTGCTGGATCTGTGGAATTTCTAAATTTTTATTCTCTATAATTTACCCTGTAGGAAGCCTGGGTTCAAGTGTCTACAAGTCACCATTTTTGTCGACTATTTTGGGTGACTTTTTGGTGACATGTCCACAAAGCGTCTATACTTTTGACATTCCTTGTTTGCAGCTGCAAAGCTGTGCTTGTTCTTGATTTTTTTTTATTGTTTTATTTTGTTGAAAATACATGTGCATAGCTGCATGCAAAATTAAAGTTTTTAATAAAAAATATAAAGACAAATGAATTTAAAAGGTATATATACAAATTTGAACCAAATAAATAATGAGCAAAGAAATTACAAAAAAACTTGTGAAAAGAAAAACAATAAATTTTGTATAAAAATAAAAATAACAAGAGAGAAGCAACAATTTTTAGTGAAAATTGCAACCCTAGAGATTTTGTGTAGCCTGATAAAAGATTTTACGGAGCCTGTGGATGATTTTGTGCAGTCTTTTGAAGATTTGTCTACTCCAAAATTAAATTTGCACGAACATTTTTTTACTTTAATGAAATTTATAAAAAAAAAATTATTAATAAAATATCTAATTTAACAAAATAAATGCACCTGTTTAATTTTATTTCCTTCCTAATGTGGAAATCAAGTAAAAAGTTTCAAAAGTCTAGACTAAAACTACTGCAATGTACTAGTGAATATCTGGTTCCAATGTCAACACCTAGTCAATAGTTGTGTTGATTCGCAATGACACTCACATGTTAAATGTCTACAGCAGAAAGCGTTGGCTGGGGCATAATAAGTCAGTAGTACTGGTGACAAAGTCAACAGTTTCACTATTGACATTTTCTACAGGGTTACTAATAAAAATTTTCATGTTTCTTTGCAATAAAAAATAATTTATAAAAAAAATCACCCTTATTCTAGTTATCGTCATCGACACAAGACAATGTCGTCTTGGGATATTGGTATTCCCGTTGTCGTTATCGAAAATAATTGATAACTGTCGACAAGTATTTGGTATTCTGTAAGAAAATGTGACGACGATATTGTCTTGAAACGACTCTGATTTTGTCGACACAATTTTTAGTAACGACTTGAGGAAAAGTAATGACTGAAAAAACAACGGAAAAAATGGGAAGAAATATCAAATTTATTAAATGCACTTGGTCCACCGAGAATAATGTGAGATGGATGGCAGAAGGTAAAGAAAAAGAAAGTATGATCATATAAAGTGCATTATAAAAATATAACAAAATTTATTTATAGGTTTGGCGAGACTTCAAATTTAAAGTTAAAAAGAAAATGGTAGCCAACAAAGCCGAGTGTAATGCTACAGGTGGCGGAAGATTCAAGCAATTTATATTGAGCCCGCTGGAGGAAGCTGTGGCAAATCTTCTACAGTTTCAGAAACAGCTGAACCCTAAGTAAAAGTCATTTCCAACACAGAGCTGGTACGACCCCTGGGTAAATATCTTAATGTAGCTGCCAACTTTATTGTTTTGGAAATAAATGTGGACTTGATTCCGGTTTTCAAATTAGGTGCTATTGTTTCCAGCACATCTTTGAAGGCTGTTTTATTCAGCCGAAAGTAACTTTTAAACCTTTTAAAAAAATTAGAAGATTAACATTCTTTAAAGTAACAGACTTTGATTTTGCTACTCACTTGTTATCCGGCAGATTAAAGATATTGGATTTCTGTATGAGAAGTCTTCTTTCCAATACTAGATTTTCTTTATTTTCTTCATCACTGGTATCAGAATTTCGCAAAAATAATAAACAAAATAAATCTGCCGATTCAATTTTTAGAGATGTGTTTTTGTTTAAATCTATAAACTGTCAACGTCGTTACAACACTGTTTTAGAATACCAATTTGGTGTCGAACTGATGTCGATGTCGAAGCAAAGTGATGTTGACTCAAAAACGACGACGACATTGATAACGACAACTAGAATAGGGGTGAATATGATTTATATGATCTAAAATCCTACTAATACTATTCATTTATTAAACAAAAATTTATTTAAAAAATTAATAAATTTTCTTATAAAATATTTGTACTTTTATTAAATGTTGAACCGAACTCAAACTTGAACTTTTTATTTTAATAAAACCGAACCTAAAGCGAATTTTTTTTTTTGGGGTTTCAGTCCCTGTTATAAAGCAATAAAAATGCAAAAAAAAAAATAAAGAATTATTTAAAAATGTTTAAAAAGAAATATACATTTGAATTGTTAATAAAATAGAGAAGATTTTGCATATTTTTGTTGTCCCAAAAAAAACTGTAAAAATCATTAATAATTTGTTTCTAAGTAAAACAACTGCAATTGCAGTTAAAATAACTTGTCATATAGAAAAGATTTATTAACCTTCAGGTATAAAAAAGATGATCTGCTTAGATCTAATTAGATATGATTGAATTTAATTAGATCTGATCTTATATAAAAGAAAATATCGCATTGATGATACACTTTATGGCCGAATCTGATCAAATCTGATGCCACATCTGTTCATATATAAGATCTGTAAAATTTGGTGAGTTTTGTGGTCAGATATGAGCAGATCTGTTGATATTAAATACCATATCTTACCCATTTGAGCCGTTTTCGAAGACACCTAAATAAAAATGTATACAAAGAAGTATTTTAACTTCTTATTTCTTAATTTCTTTTTGAATCTGATTGGACATTATTTGTAAAGAGCAAATTGGATATGATTATATATATGATGCGCCGGGTCTGTATAGTTTGAATCAGATCTTATTAGATATCAGATTTTGTACACCTGTTACAATTGGACTTAATGCGCCACACTGAGATCTAATGAGTTCTGTTCAGATAGGCTTTTTTTAAAGGGGTACATACAGGTATTTTCTTTTCAAACGTCTCTATCATAATACAACATTTTCAAATGGTTCTTATTCTCATAAGGGATTAAGTAAACCTTTTGAATTATATTGTCCATATAATACTGATGGGATATTAGTAAGTCGATATTTAAACTTTGAACTAAAATAATTCAAGGAAGTTAAATTGGAATCCCATTTTAAAGTTTGGAATCATCAGATAATATGCAGCACTTTCATTAAAAATTATCTGTAAATCTTACAGATAAAATTATAGAAGTTTTTTTTGCGATTTAACTTTTTCTAGGTAAACGACCTTGAGCCGGCTTCGCTGAGCAAAGGTTTCCGGAAAGTAACTTTTTACGTTGCTTAAATTATAAAATGTGGAACAGATAAAGTTAAGCTATTTCAATAATATATTTAACGTTTTATAATTTGTCTTTAACCGATTACTAGGAGGCGCCTCCGCTGAAAAATGTTACCATTAACATATTCACGCATGCATTGCTATGATCCAAAAATAAATTTAAAAAAAGATATATTCAAGAGTTTTGAGTCGAAAAACTTAAGACATATTTGTTTCCGTAAAAGGTTGTTAACATATTCGGTTTTCCAATTGTAAGCAATTTGTAAGGTGCCCCTAAAAACTTGAAGCAAATAATTTCAAGCTCTGTTGTAAACCGATAAACTTGCAAAGAAAAGCAGCATTGTTCATTATATTTATTGGCCAAGGGCTATATATAAATAAAAATTTCAATATCACTGCTGTGTTATAAGAAATATGCTTTAGAAACTACTGTGGACAAAGTGGTCAACTTACCTTACCCATGATGATAATGAAATGTTTTATTTCTGATGGAATCCAATTATTTCACTATTTAATTTAAACACTAAATGTTTTAGTTTTGGTAAAATTCAGTTTTTTCACTATATTTATATCTAATTTTTTCACTATTTAAATTAAACTTTTAAGCAAACACAACTTTTCACTACGAAAAAAATACAATTTTGCGCAATTTTTTGCCAACAGACGCCAACCCACACAGAGTGTTGCCAGTTTGGTGGTTTTACACTAACTTTTTTTGTCGAGTGGGGGAAAAATTTTATGGGGTAATAATTTATTGGGGATAAATGTACCCATTACACAACGCAATATATATTTAACAGTGTGTTTAAATCAAATAGCATTGATACTTAATACACAAACAAAAAAAAAGTGATAGAAATCGTGCAAAAATATTGCTCAATTTGTTGCACTGTCTAGGGCAGGGTGTACAAGTGAGTTTAGATATATATTTTATTTTTTCTCTCATTCAGACGGCAAGTGAAGATGCCCAATAAAATATATACTTTTTTTTTATTTTCAGCATATAATAAATATTTAAAATTTTTCCCCATTTTATTTAAAATTAATTATTTTAAATTTAGTTTTTAATTAAATTGTAAACTTAAAGTAACATTTGATGGCATTTTTTTATTTTTAAATTAAGTGTTCCCTTAATTTAAAATCTGTGTAACAATTGTTTGCAAAAATTTGTTTGCATGTGAAGACACCGCTATACCTAAGTATGCATGTGTTTTGATGTGGTGAAATTACAAAAAAAAAGTAGTTGCCAGATTTTTTTATTATTGCTTGAAATATTACATCAAGGCGAATTCATTTTATAGATGGTGTTGATTCTATATCAAGTTCAACATTATTTTTTATTATTGCTTTAGTTGGTTGTTATGTCAAAACCAGCTGAGTGAAACAAAGCAAATTGTTTGTGGAAAATGTATGTATATGCCTGCACTTTTCAACAAACTCAAATGTAAACACAAACAACTTTTGACATTTCTCTCTAAATTAATGAAAAAAAAATAGCTCAGCTGTGTTAATAACACCACCTGATGTCATCAAAATGTTAGGTTAAGTTTATATCTGCATCGAAATCTGCAAGAAAATCTTAGATATTTAATTTTATATAAAACCCTCATAGTTTTAAAAAATATGTTTATCCAAACATTTACATTTATAACATATTCTTCATAGTTTTTTTCACAATGGTGAATAAAAAAATCTCGAGTTTTCAATGGAAATGTAAATGTAATATAAATTGTCCTTTAAATTATTCCTTGTAACAAAGTAATACGAAAATTGTCTATCTGGCAGCTCAATTATTTTTCTTGTTTTTATTTTGTTTCCCTCTTTCGCTTGAAGCTTTTTACATTTGCGCAGAATTTTCTAAATATATTTCAGTTTCATGTCAAAATGTTAATACTACAAGTCTGAATTATTCATTTCTTTTTTTTGTTGTTGTTATTAATATTAATCCACGGAGTATTTATTGTATGCAAAATATCCAAGTAATTGCCCCAAAAATATAAACAACTCTGTAAATAGAAGATAAAAAAAGGAGATAAAGAAACTCACCACTGTTTGTCAAAATTAATATGGCAATATCAAGCAAATTCAAGCGCTCAAATTTAAAATTTCAAGCCTTCACAAATGATCACCACAAAAATCTCAATTGGTTTTATGACGGCAACAAGAGAACATCGCGAAAGTGAGGAAAGAAAGTTTAGTTTTAATTTTGTGAAGAAAAAATATCTAGTTGAAATAAAAAATTTATAAAATGATATAATTTTAAAGGAATATAAAAATAACAGCGTTTTATTAAAGCGCTTCGAAAAAAAAAATAAATTATTTATATAATTTATTATTAAATTCAAGTGTCCGTGTGTGTGTGTGTGTAAGTTTCTTTTTGCTGCTTTTAATCAAAGTGCGATTGTGTGAGGATAAAACACACAATAAAGCAAATTAAAAAAAAATTGCCAGCCAAAGTTTTTGTTGAGCATCACGGCAATTGAATGTAAAACAAAATAAAGATAAAAGTGTCCACCATTTTGACATTAAAAAACGGGAATAAATTATTTTTACCTGAAGTTTGCTTTTATTTTTATAAGTTTATTTATATAAAGTTTAACAAAATTCTTTGATATTTAAGTCAAAATTTCATATTATAAAAAATTACCATATATATTTTTGTAGAAAATTTAACATAACACAACTGCAGCTTATATAAAAACACCCTGTAATTTTCCTTGTTAAATTAAATTAAAAAAAAAAAAAACAATGGCGACTGCAACATCATTCCACATTGCACTGGATTCTGAAAAAGAAAATCCTCGTAATTTGCCTTTAAAGGAAAAAACTATTACTACGGGCAAATCCCATGTATTAAAACCATTGGGTGCTTCTATAGGCGGTGTAGCTGGTGGAGTCTTAAAGCAAGGACGCCCCAATTTTGCCGTACTTAATTCAAATGCCAATGCTGCTCGTATTCACTTAACTGCAGGCGGCACTAACAACAACACCAGCAATAACCATAATAATGGACTTCAAAGCAAATTGGTGGTAAGTCATTGGCAATTTATTTTTTTTTTAATTATAATAGCTTTTATGAAAATGGTGGTTGATTTTTATTAAATGGCTACATTTTATTTTTTTATGTGTTGTCATTTGTATGACATCCTTGTACCTTTCTTTTTTTGTTCTCTCTTTTATAGGATAGAGAAAAAATATCATCGCAGGCTAATTTCTTTTTTTTTAAAAGATTATAGATAAATCTATATATATATTTTGCTTTTTTCAAGGGTCATAATTTTTATTTGCTAATCTTTAATACTATTATTATGTTTTAATATTTTTATAGTTATTATAATTTTTCTTAAGGTTGCCATCTTTGTAATCGGTGTTGCCATAAAGTAATTTGAAAGCAAATTGGGGTTTAGGATGGAATTTTTTAAGGAAAGGAATTTGGGGATTTTAAACTATTTTTTTTTTATTTCGTCTGTTTTAAGATTACAAATTTCTAAATGTCCGATATCTAATCCCTATTTGTCTTTGAAATAAAATTCATAGCCCAACCATACAAAATTGGGAGCATTTCAACTAATAAAATCGTAGTTTTTGCATGATTTATTTAGCAAAAAAATGCATCAAATTTTGAGTTTACTACAAATGAGATAAAAACTAATCACAATAGATATAAAAATATTACAGAATGTTAGAATTTTCTATTTTTGCCTTATTATAAACTAACGTCAAATTTTTTTTTATATATAAAAAAGTTTGAATACCATATGTCTATGTTTATATAAGGTTATATACACTTTTTTTATCTATCCTGTTTTTTAATTCGATGCAACATATAAAAGTTATTTTGTTTTACTACGCAGTTTATATTACATTTTTATTTAATTGTGTACAAATTTTGAGATCCAATATATATTTGGGGTATTTTAAGTTTAAAATGGGGATATTATCTAAAACTTCTGTGGCAACAATGCTATGCTCTTTTTTCTGCATTCTTCTTTGCCTGAGTAGTAATTATAATAAATTGTATTATTGCGCATCTGCTGAAGGTCTCTATATATTTTTTTTGTTTCTTCTTTTTAAAGATAAAAATAACGAAAATAGGGGACTGCGATAATGCGCAATAGATGTTCCAGATTTATTTTTGTTTTGCATTACATTAACCCTATTGTAAGCAACATTTTTTTTTTTTGTTCTTACCAACTAAATTTTTGGTTTCACTTGGTCTCACAAGAGAAGTCTCGAAGAACATCTGTGTTCACTACATTTATCAAGAAAACTTTTTTTGGAATATACCAAAATATATTTCAGCAGTAACAACGTTATTTGATATACGTCCCAGAAAAATCTGCATTAGTTGCACAACTAATTTTTTTGAGTTAATTTGATGTCACCCATGATTTTTGTTTTGCAATTGTCACCCTGGAAACTAGTTCTAGGTAATCATTCGGTACTTGTTTTACGGAACGGTTCTAGGATATATTCTTGTATCTGTGATTTTTGTATAAAATTATCACGCTCGCAACTAGGTCTTAAATCGTACATTTGATTTAAAATATTTTGGGAAAAAATATTTTAAAATTGTCGAAACGGTAATCTTCGACGAATCAATCTTTATCCCGAAAATAGAAACGAAACTGATTTGTGGAAAAAAGACTTTTAATTTATATTAAGTTGCCCTTTCTTCCAATCCTGATCAGTTCATATCTTATATCAGAACTAGTACTATATGATATTAACATTTTTTTTTTGTTACCAGATATGACCTCATAATACCAGATTTTCTTATATCTGGCCACAAATATCACTAAAATTTCCATATCTCTTTAGATATGAACATATTATTATTATTAATTACAAAATGTTGAATAAAGAAAAAAAACATATCTGAGCAGATATGTCCATAAAATGTATTATTTATTCTATCATATCTAATTAGATTAACAGATCTAATTTTTTTTACAGGTGTAGTTATAAAAATGTATACTAAGTATATAATTTCAAGTATAATATTTTGTAGTCAAGACAAGATTTCTTAAGAAAATATTTGACCTAAGTATCAAAGCTGGATTAGCCAGACCTAAAGGTAAACATATCTCTGTATAGCAAATTCAATGAGTTAAATAAGAATAGAAGATGTTGTGTTGTACTTTTTGTGTCATTCTAATGCGAAAACGAAAATCTGTTTTGATCAGATTTTCGTTGGGTATTTAAGTTTTTTGTATGAATTGTATATCTTCAGTGAGTAACTCATTGAACTTGCTATACAGAGATACGTTTACGTTTACGTGTGGCTAATTCAGCCTTCAAGCAAGTCTCAAACCATGCAGGTTAACTTTAAACTACAACCATTCAATACAAATTTTTATTATAAATTTAAAATAGTATAAACATAAGATATTCAATATTTTTTATTATTTTACATATTTAAAAAATAAATAAATCTTTATATTTATTTTCTTGCAAGCTTTTACCAAAGAATTTTATGTGATATGTTTATGAAAAAATGTATAAGACTCCAAATTGATATTCCTTTAGCATGTTAAGAACATGTTGTAGATGATTAAATATCTTTCTTATTGAATTCTATGGAGTATTAATGCTTTTGCAAAGATACAACGGAAGTGCTAAGTTTTGTTTGTATTATAATGTCTGGAAATTTTCAAAAACAGAGACGTGCATTTCTTTTAAATTTTAAAAATCATATATTTAAGAAATTTTATAATCAATCATAATATTTTATGTATGTAGATTAAAAAATTTGCTTTATATTGAATGAAAAACCTTAAATGAATTACACATTTAAATTTTGGCATGTGAAAATTTTTAATGGAATGAAAAATCAATATACAAACTGATTTCAAATCGAAGTTATATTGAAATATTTCTAAAATAACTAATAACATTTGACACATATGTACATATATCTAATGATAAAAATCCACATTGCACATAATCCCTATTAACAGCTCAAATCAATCATCAGTAGTATCGTAATTTATTGTATTTGTTCGATGACAATTTGTTAAACATTTATTTAAACATCCATTAAATGATGTCATAATAAATATAAACAAATCATAACCGTAGATGTTTCGTTTCTTGTTTGTTCTGTTACAGTTTTTTTTTTTTTTTAATATTATTTTTCTGATAAGAAAAACTATTCGCTTAATAAAGTCAAAAGACCACATGCGGATTTAATTTTTAACAAAGTCGCGTGCTTTACTCTGGTGGTGTGTGTAATGGAATCAAATAAAATCAGCAGCAACAGCTTCAATTGTTAATAATAATAATAAAAATTGAAAATTATACATTTAAATAGGGAGAATTTAAATAAAAAAGAGAAGTTAATAAAAAGAAATACAATTCCAACGACTTGGAAATAAAAGAAAAGAATTTGAATAAACAACAAAAGATGACAATAATAATTTTTTGTCACATTTTGTTTAGTTTTCTAAGTAGGGAGAATGATTTAGTTTAAATGTGAAGACTTGCACTTATGAAATGGAATTACATAATGGAAATTTACAAAAATTCTTTTGTAGTTTGGTAGATATTGGATATAGGTCTTTTTTTCTTTAAAAATTCTAATACTTTTTGCCAAACAATAATCTATATAATGGACTATTATAAATCTATCAAATGTCGGTGATATCAATTAAAGCCCTAATAATCTTGCTTTAAAAAATTAGGCAATATTGTTAATCTTTGTTTTGCATAAATTCTAGTGGATCCTTGAACATTTCATCACAGTGTTGTTTCATTTTATTTATTTGTGCTTCAAGCAAATCTATTTAAATACATAAATAAATTAAGGAAAATGAAAAAAAAACTGCAGTTATTTTAAATATGAAGTTCTAATTTCATAAATTTATTGACCTCTTTTTTTTTCTTATCAGTTTTTAATATAAACATTATATAGTTTTTTAAAAATGTTGGAAAAATATTTAATAAGTTTCGATTCGTCTTTCTTTTCTTTCATTTGCATTTAACTGATTTGATATCTGGTGGCTATTGAAGAAAGAAAAATCGGCTTAGAAATCAGAAAAGTTTTGGCTGAATAAAGCTTTCTGAACGGAATATTCTTTTTCAGAGTACCAATTTCAAACAGACTCCACAGTATTCATAAACATAATTAGGGATTTCTTTTTAAGGGAATCGAATCACCTAAATGAGAACTTTTAATATTCCGGAAAAAAAATTCATAGTTCATTTATTTTTTTTTTATTTTTTTTATTTCAAAAATATTTTACCAAAATTTCAGAATGTAATTCTATTTGTTTTTTTTCTTTTTTGTAAAAACATTTTTAAGTAATTATGAAAAATATTTTAAAATTTTTAAAGGGCTTATTGTAAATAACCGAGACTGTTTTTTTTTATTTTTTTTTCGGAAACTGCAAAATTTTAAAAACTGTTGATTCCAACCAAAAACAAAAAATATAATTTATAAATAACTAAAATTAAATTTTTAAACCAAATTATTTAGTATTGAGAGAAAATTTATTTATTTTATTTTTTTATTTTTTTTTTTTATTTATTTTTTTTTAATTTATTCAAATATTCAAGAACCAAGCCCTCTGGGCCAAATATAGTTCGTATACTACTAAAAAAAAAAAACAATTTACTATAAAAAAAATATATCTTTATAAAATGCCTAAAACTAAAATAATAACTAAAATATAAAATAAAATTGAAAATAAAATTTAAAATTTAAGGTCCATAATGTAGCAATTAAGAAAAGATAAAATTTGAGTTATCATAAATTAGAGAGGGCGTTACATACAGAAATACTGCACTAATCTGCATTTTAACGTAGCCTTTGAAAGAACGAAATTTTTAAGGTATCCAGGAAGCGAATTCGAATTTCTAGTTATCCTCACATTAAAGGATATTTCATAAATGGATGAAGTTATACGATGAAAAACTATTTGAGGGTTTCTACTCGATCTTGTAAAATTAAAGTTCTCAACAATATAACTAGGACAATTCGTCTTAATCACCTTGTGAAATAGCAACAAAATTCTTAATTTTATTAAATTTTCAAAAGAAATACCAACAAAATCTAATACAAAAGGAGTGACGTGTTTTTCTAATTTTTCTTAACCATATTTGTCCCAGAGGTCCTTGGTTCTTGAATATTTGAAAAAAAAAATAAATTTAAAAATTATTATATGCTTTTTGATACTTATATTTTTGTTTTTATACTATTTGGTATTTTTTATACTCTATTATTAGTGATCCAAAATTTTTTCCATTTTTGGTTTTAGGCTAATGAAATCATTAAAATTGAAAATTATGAAAAACACTAAAAATAGGTATCTTATTATTTTCCATTTGCTACTAAAATATACAGCTTTTCTTAAGATCGGTAGTTTCATGCATTCAAAACTATAAAATTCTTTATCTCTTTTTTTTTATTCTTTAATTATCTTTTATTTACAATTGACGCAATTTTCCCGCTTCTTTTTTTCCTTTCATTGCTTGTTTTCATTTTTGTTGTCAGTTAAGAATTCAAAACAAATAGACAATATTTTTTTTTTCTATTTTAGACGCTTGTACTAAGTTACAAAAAAAAAAAATAATACAACAAAAAACAACTAAGTACATGCAGAGTGCATTCATACTTACAGTTTACTACAACAACTACACATCAATATCTTCTTACACTTTAACAAAACAAAAGCATTCGTGTGTATCAGGATTGTTCCCATAAAAGACAGAAACTATACAAATGATAATAATGTTACATAAAGGGTGGTCCAAATACAAGTATCTTTTTACAAATTAACTGAAATTAATTTATTTTGGTTTATTATGGCTTTATTAAAAATAACAAATAATTCTTATAATTTATGTAAGACGATTTGATTCATGTGTCTGCCGTTGCTAATTTCGCAGTGGTTCATGCTGTTGATAGTTTCTGGATTATTCGCATAGCATCGCTCTTAAACGGCACCTTACAAGAAAACGTCTTAAGGGGTCACATCACAGCTTCGAGGCGGCCAATTGACATCGTCAAGATGGCTGATAACACAATTACTGTGAAATGGTGATTCCAGCAGCATTTTCAAAAATATGGGCCAATGATGCAAACACTCCAAACTGCACAGCAAACTGTCACTCACTGTGAATGCATTGGCTTCTTGTCAATGACGTGCTGTTTTCTATATCCCCAGATATATCAATATACTAGTTTGTTGAAATAACCGACTAGGTTAAAATCGAACTCGTCACTAGATAATTTTTCGCCTAAATTCGATGTCTGATTGGAGCTTCTGTAAGGTCGTTTGTCCTCAATTGCTGAGTCAATTGGACCTTGTAAACGCATAATCCGAGATCTTTATGCAAAATTCTCATCATGCTGGTACGTGAAATGCCAAGTTGCTGAGATCCATGGCGAGTCGATGTTCTTGCACACTTTCAGCCAAAACAGCCACTGACTGAGTCAATATTTCGAACAGAAAAAATAGAACAGTATCAAATAAACATAATTTAAAAAGATAGCCTGTATTTGGACCACCCTGTATACAATTTACTAAACACTTTTTTTTAAAACTATAAACTGCCACCACTATGGAAACTCAAATAGGCGGTAAAATTTACAATACAGGAAAAGAAGAAAAAATTCCTAAATACATATAACATTGTGTACCACAAACAGACCCTTTAGAAGCTTATGAATAGGAGTAGAAGAAAAAATTAAAAAATGAAACTAAAAAAAAAACTATGTACGCAATCAACATTACAAGCCTAGAAAGAAAATTATGTGAAAAATGCAACAAAAGGCAAAATTGCGTATACTACAATTTGAAATTCAAACTGAATTTAAAAATAAAAAATTTACATTTTTAATATTTACATTTCTGTGGCGAAAAGGAAAAACAGCTTAAGTCTGATTTTGCAGGAGAGCACTTTCCAAGTGCAGGAGAGCACTTTCCAAGTTTAAACTTAATTTTTAAAAATTAATGGCAATTCTAGCATAAGTGAAATTCATCCATCGAATCATTGCTTATTCAGGAATAAATTGTTCTATATTCCAATTAAGAAATTTATTAATTTATGGAGCTAGGATCAATAAAAACTTAAGCACTTTTTCCTTCTCACCACAGATTTGTTTAATGTGTAGTTAAATTAACTCTTCCGTAAAAACATATAAAGCGGTTGAGTAGAAAATTTGCACAACTACAGGAATGAATCCAATAAATAGGTCTTAATGAAAGGTTAACCGAAAACAAATATCTGTAGACTTTTGACAAAAGAAGTTTATTTTTTGTCGGGAAATTTTTTTTAAGTCTTGTTTTTTCAACAGATTTTCCAGTCAGAAATTGTCAGTGGTACAAAAATAAAAGTACTGACAAAGCATTGGGTACCCGTGCAATTAAAAATTGGGTTGCACTGGTAAAGAATTGGCTTTGACCGCTATGCCAGCATTTGCAAAAAGTATTTTTCAACTATATCCAATTAGAAATTGCCAACGGTACAAGAATCAGTTTACAGGTAGATCATTTTGAAAAATCTATTTTTAGACCATCTAATTTTTTGTTTTGCCAACGAGGGAAATTTTGTTTCCGATGATTTTTTGTTTAATAATGTTCTCATATTATTTATTTATTTAATTAAAAACTTTCCAATTATTGGACACATTGATAGGGGAAGATTACAAGCATTTCATTGTTAAATAATAAAATAAAATAATAAAAGATTAATCCTATTTTTTTAATACTAAACAATTTGAATTTACCAATTTAGTTCCTGACTACCATACACTCTTTTCCTATGAAATAAAAAATTTAAAATATTTAAAAACTGGCGATAAAATATTTATATGTAAATTTAAAAATAAAATTAAGCAAAATCGATACTGTTGAAATACGAAGCTAGATTTTTTCTAAAGCTCATGAATGGAAGTGAAAAAGATTTCAAGTTCATTTTGGCTTTCCTGTTTTTTTTTTTTTTACTGCCCAGGTAGAAATATAAATATAAGGAAAATTTATTCCAGTTTAAATTTATTTTAAAATTCGGTATTTGAAGCCCTTCATCTGTAACCACCTTTTAAATTTCCTTTATCCCTTTTTTTAAAAACAAGGATGGTAAATTGCCTAATTATACAGCATTGCCTGATCACTAATTGTTCTCTTTATTGCATTCTACGCCTTCATTTACAAACTTAAGGTTTTAGGCGCTGAAAAGAAAAATTTCGTATACTTTTATGGTCAACTACTTAAAAATTAAATATGTAATAAAATGCGGTACTGCACCAATATATCTCTAAATGACACTATTTGGTCTTACGTAACGTAAGGTATAACCATATAGTTGTCTCTTTTTAACAACTCATTCATTTAGATTGAATCAGCAGATTCGTCAGCTGATTCGATTGTCTACCAATTGGGTTTGTTAAATTTGTATTTATTTTCCAAAATTACAAAATATTAAAAAAAAATTGTTTTATCTTCCAGATGATATTTTCGCGCAATATTTCTGTAAAAAATTATCACACAAAAATAAAATTCTTTGAATATTTTACCAAACCGAATTATATTTCTAATAATAAAAGATAAATAATTTCAAAATACTACTTGAATCTCTTCTTTTTTTTAAATAAAAAATATACGTTATTGTTTTAATTATTATTTTTTTTTTGGGAAGATATCCTGCAAATGTTTGCAGGAAAAAGGCAATAAATTTTAAATCAAAATGTTTTTGTGTCCTTTAAAACTACTACTTGCTTGTTTTTTTCTCCCTTTCTCTCTCTCTCCCTCTCTTGCCACAGTACAAATATACAATCTGAAATAATTTATATATATTTTAAGTTCACAAAGTTCTTAACATCTGTACAAATGATTATAATGTGACAATAACATAAAGTGCAATTTGTAGTTGCATTAGGAAATTCTCTATTGTAGGATATTTTTTTTTTGCATTTTTCTTTCTGTATTCATTTTTGTAATCAAGATTATTATTGTTTTGTAAAATTTTTCTTTCTAGCCTCTTCACAATGTTAAGGGCAAAGATGATACAACATCATTGGCGTCGAAAAAATCTACTATTATACCAGTGGAACAGTTTAAAACATTTTCAGTCTATGAAGATTTTAATGAAGAAGAAGAAAATGAACAGCAGCAGCAACACACGTTAAAACAAAATGAAACAGCAACTACTACTACCACTGTCACAACAACAACAACAAGTCAGGATGTTGTTGATAAAGAAAATGTTTATTTAGATAAACTGAAGCAACAACGTTTCCAACTGCACAATATTTTAACAGAAAAAAGGTATTGTATTGTAAAAAATTTAGCAATAAAGTTTTTTTTTTTATTAAAAAACTTTTTCATTTTTTTTTTTATTATTTTTTGTTTTTATCCTAGTGATATCCATAAATATGAAGCAAATGAATATATTTTGGATACAACACCCATGTCCGTTTCGGAAGTTTTATCACCCATGTCTGTTGATCGATCTATGACGGCTTCACAATTATACGACGATAGCAATTCAAAAGAAATTGCAGATGATAAAAATTCAATACCTCGTAATGATCGTCAACGTTTCTATGAAGTTGTTGAATATCAACGCTGTATTTTAGAATATTTTCTTGAAAGTGAGGTAAGTTTAATACAAACAAAATGTGGCTAAGAAAAATCCTAAAAAAAACTATGGGTGAACATAGAAGATCATTACTTGGAAAGGGCAGACTAATATAAAATATTTTCGGTATAAGATTTTTTAATTTTCTACTCGCAGTTTTGGTGAATTAAAAAAAAAAAAATAAAATAATTTGGGGGTGATTTTTTTTATACCCTCCACCATATATGGTGAGGGTATATATCAGTTTGTCATTCCGTTTGTAATATGTCGAAATATAGGTTTAAGACCCCATAAAGTATATATATTCGTGATCTTTATGCAATTTTAAGTCGATTTAGCGATGTCCGTCTGTCTGTCCGTCTGTCTGTCTGTTGAAATCACGATCACGACACGAAGACGCAAGCGGGGGTGCCTATTTTTACCCAGATTATTGAACATCCTCCCGAGCAAAATCGGTCAAGCGGTTCAAAAGTGATGAGTGAAAATGTGAAGGTACCTCTAAATTTTCCATACAAATTTGTACAATTTTTCTGTATCTATTTTTATTCTGTTAAGTAAGTAAAAATGTTATTAGTCTTCTTATTGTTCGATTACATTTATTGTCTTACATACTATGATAACTAAGTTTACGTAAAAATGAACAATGTTAAAGTCGCTAACAGAGCAGACCTCTGTAAATAACATTGCTAAAACTAAATTACAAAAGTTCGTTACATAAATTGACAAAACATATTCATATTACAGTTCATGCAAAATTTAGTATATACGTATATCATCTTCATCCCCTTTGGTGGAGGGTATTCAAAGATTCGGCACAGCCGAATTTAGCCCTTTTTTACTTGTTTTAATTAAAAACAGAATTTCAAAATAAAAAAAAAAATATTTATTTATTTTTATTAATAATATGATTACAAATTATATCCTAATACTCTAACCGAGCACTAGCAAACAAAGGCCATCGGCTTGTTGTAGCGAAAACAGACCAGAGCCTCTGGTGGGAATCGAACCCACGACCCCCGCACTGATAAGCTAGCACTCTACCAACCAGCCTACCGGGGGATTATTTTTTTTTTAGGTAAAAAAAAATTTAATGTAATTAATTTCAAGTGAAAAAGTTTTAATATTAAAAAAAAAAAATAGTTCGATATAACGAGTTTGGTTTTAAAGATTTCATAGTTTTGCGGTCTCAGCAATTTTGATTTTTTTTAAATTAATTACACCAAAAAAAATTGATCTCAAATTTAGAATTAAATTTCAAGCAAAATTTACTAAAATGCATAACATAAATATTCTGGCAAGAGTTTCCATGCAAAATGCATTAAATGAATTTGATTTTGTTAAATAAATATAAAATAAAAGTTTTTATTAATATTTTCTGTTTAAATAACTTTATGTAAAAATTGTTTACATTTTACATAAAATTTATAAAACAATATACTCTATTATTTTTTTTTGTTTGTATCCTTATTAAACAAACAGATTCAGCACAATTTACACTACAACCAAAAAATACTTTTTGTTTAAAATTTTATATGGAATTTGACAGTTTTCAAAAACTACTAGTTTTTGGTTTTAAGTGTAAATGTTGTATTAAATAAAAAAAATAAAGTAGAAATAATGGTTGGTTCATGGTGGTAGGAGTCTAAACAAGTTTTAAATATGTACAGTTTATTTTTAAGGTCTTTTATATTTACAACATTGTTGTAAGAGTTTGAGCATACAGAGTTTTATTTGTTTATCATAAAACCTTATCAAAACAAAGAAATTTCTATGGAAAATATAACAAATATATATATACACACACACACACAGTTAAAGAAGGCCAGAGGAGCTGGCTGCATCATGCAAATAAAGTAAAACAGAAAAATAAACAAACAACTTTAAACAACTGAGAGAAGGAGTTAGAGTTTACATTATGCTCGATATCTTCTATCATATTTAATTGTATACTAATATACAAGAACTAGATTTTGAAATCAATTTTAAAAGTGTAATGTAAACGCGGAACCTAAAGATCAACATGCAGACGAATGGATTGACGGACGAATGAATGGACAAACAAATTTTTATACTTAACTTACAAAACTAATCAACAGCGATATTAATATGTGTTCTATGTTTAAAATAAAATTTTACTATAAATTAAAAATCAAACTACCAAATTTATACATAAAGCGCGCAGTAAATTGTATTTTCTAGTGACAAAAAATTTCACTTCAATTAATTTAAAATAAAAATATTAATTATTTTTTTATTTTATAAGAAAGGCATTATAACAGTAAAACCAAAATGTCACTTATTAAATTGAGTTTTTAAAATCACAATGGTGGACTAAGGTTACTTTAAGTATGTTCGTTTACCCAATAATTTGTACAAATTTGTACAAATTTTTACTGGATGTCGTTCGTTTACACAAATACTCAGTAAACATAAAGAAAAAAAGAGAGTATAAAGTGACAGTTTGATGTTGAGAGTTCTTCTTCTTTCTGCAAATTTTTACCGGACAAATTATTGCCAGCAAGAATTTGCAAGCAGAAAGAACATATGATTAAAAAAAATGTATTTAAATTTTTGTAAATACAAAAAAAAAAAAATGTTTTACAACTACGTTGTTTTATGCAAATGCAAAGCAACAAATATTGTTAAATGAATTATAGAAAAGATAAGAAAACCTTCTAAAATGTTTCTGCTTAAGATTTTACAACAATAATACTTTTTTTTCATATTGACCAGTTATATTTATTTTTGATTTGGTTTTACAATCAGCTGTTTAAAAAACTTGTAAATTATTTGCAAATTTTCTGTTCGCGTACTTTTTTTTAGAAAATTCTCAAAATAAAGTGATTAAATTTGTCTTACTCTCTGTAAAAATGTTACTGAGTAATTCTTACTGGACTTGACTGAGAAAAGTAAACGAATGAACCTTTTAGCAACATTTTTTAATTCGTTTCCCCATAGCCAGCTCGCTGTTGTGCAATTTTTGAAACCAATTTTGTGAAAAATTGAAAACTTTTTTTGTTTTTTTTTTTATTCAGTATTTGGTATATTGACCTTGAAAAAGATAAATCTTTATTGAATTAATTCGCGAAAAAAAAAATAATTCTTTTTGTAAATTAGCAATTTGATTTGATAAATCAATTTATAAATCGGATTTAAAATCATAATTGATTAATCAATTTCATTTGAATCTTTTTTGATTCAATTGAATCAAATCATTTTTTTAAAATTATACTTTTTTTTTTAATTCGCGAATTGAAAACAAAGATTTATTTGCAAATTAAAACAAAATAAAAAAAAACATTAAAATTAACTTGCCAATTTCATTTAGTTTGCTACATATTCGTCATTTTATAAAATGGCCGTTATCTCGAAAACTAAGCGACAGATAGAGCAAAATCGACAAAACAATTTCTCTACTAGAATATTAACACACTGCGATAATTAAAATAGTCCAGGTTCGGAAGATATCCCGAGGTATCTATTTTAACAAAACAGCCACAGGGTGACCCATTTTTATAAAATTTCATGAAACCCAAATTTATTCTATCAAAAGGTATTTTTGGCCGAGCTTTTTAAAAAACTTGTCCGTTTATTTTAATTCGGGAATCAAATCTTAATCGTGAAACAAAATAATTCTTTTTTTGATTCGCCAATCAAATCAAAATTGATTTGATTTAAAATTGAATTATTTTCTTTGATTTATAAAAAGAATTATTTAAATCAGCTTGATTCTTCTCATAAGATAAAGATTGAATCATAATTTAATCAGAAAAATTAATTCGTCAAAATTTAAATCAGATTTGAAAATTGATTAAAGGAATTATGTTTTTAAAGGTCTGGTTAAACAGTATTAATTTTTACTTAGACTGGCTAGTTTCTGTTTTTTTTTTTTGGGACAGACGTCATCAGTGATTTTCCATTAAATTCTATTAATTGTGTGAGATTGTCTGCTATATTATTTTTCAGCAATCCGTCAGCTGTAGGTATCGAACCTGTGTCATTTACTACAAAGATGCAAAAATACACTAATAGGCTTTTTACACTGAACAACATCTTTGTGAAACGCCTGGAAGATGTTGAAAACGTGAAACATGTATTTACATTGGCAACATCTTTCATCTGTCATTTATTCAGCTGTCAAAAAAATAAATGAAAAAGAAGCATAATTTTTGTTAAAAATAAAAAATGGATTTAGAGAAAGCATTATTCATTGAAGTAGTTGTTGCTTTGCAAGAACGAAACCGAATTTTAATACATTGAAATATTAAATATCATTCTGGAAGAAGATGATGGTGAAGAAGACATAAGAATGAAATTCTTACTTGTGCCGCTCATTTTCCTTTGTTGAATAAATTTTTGTTGTTTATTTTCTGGAATGTCAGTTTGCTAGTGATGGCACAAACAAAATCAATTTTTTTTGTCATATTTTTGGTGATGACACTAAAAATGTAAGATGGAACAAAATGAGAAAGGATCATCTTTTGTAGATGTAGAAAGATTAGAGTATTCAAAAAACCGGCCTTTTGAAAAAACCGGTTTCGGTTTTCTTCGAAAAATCGAATTTTAAAAAACCGGTTTCGGTTTTTTAATTTGAATAAAAAGCCTATATAATTTGTTGTTTTAATTACAAACAAAAAAAAAAAGAAATTTAATATATAAAGTAACAAAAATATACATTCTTTGAAAAAAAATATATTTTTTAATTGTATTTCATTTCAACATTTTATTTATTGGTTTTAATGTTTTTTAATATAATATCTAAAAAATTAATATTATAAAACTATATTCATATCAAATGAATACAGATTATTAAGTTTGTAAATTGGGTAAAATTAGGTACGTTAGTAATTTAAACGTTTGGCATTAAATAAGTTTTTTTAAGTGCAAATTTTGTATATTATTTGATCTATCTGTTTTAATTATATATTTCTAATTTTATCAGGCTCAAGATCATAATTTTTTAAAGTTACTAACGAATAGTAAACACTAATTTATTTTATTAAATGGAAAAAATTGTAATCAGCGCTAGAGGGATTGCATACTTTCGACCCGAGTAATTATATATTTCTGATCCTTACAATTTTTTCTATTTAATAAAATAAATAAGTGTTTACTATTCGTTAGTAACATTAAAAAAAATTATTATCTTGATCCTGATAAAATAAGTTTTTTTAATATTACATTTTGAATATGTAAAAAGAAAATCTATTTTTCAGTTCTAAAATAATATTTTAGAAATAATATGCAATTTAAATGTTTCGTTTTAAGACGATTTTTTGTTTGCTTTTGATAAAGCTAGAAGTGGAAAATACTCTTTCACTAATAGTAGAAGTTGGACAAATAGTCAAAAGACAATTATATAAATTTTCCAACTTTTCAGTTCTTTGGTCGCATTTATCAAGAATACTGTTTATTGTGTTATTTAGATCAGAAATAAAACTATTTGAATTTGGAATATCCAAAGTTAAGTCTTCATCGGAATCTATCAGACTTACATCTAAATCTTCATAACCAAACAAACGATTATAAGTGTTCGGAAAAAATAAAAGAGACCAAGTAACCCAGTTGGTGATGTAATTAAAAAAACCGGTTAACCGAACAAAAAAGACTGGTTTTCGGTTTTCTTCGAATTTACAAAATATTCGAAACCGATCGGTTTTTGAAAATCAAGAAACCGGTTGACCGGTTTTCGGTTTCGGTTTTTGAATACTCTAAGAAAGATGTAGAATTTTTGGCCTGTATAATTCTTATGGGAAGATGTTAACATCTTTGCAAATTGATGAAAGATGTAGCTCAGTGGAAAAGGGCTATAACACCAATATCTTCAATCGCTGTTAGGAGGGAACTAAAGATTCCCTGCAAAATATTTTTGCTTATTCTACCAGTATTTAGCTTATTAATATGCATATTTTAAGTGAGTTTACTTCAAACAATTCACATGAAAGTTATTTATGGGGACACCCCAATGTACATACAATTAATTTAGATATTTTACAACATGATTTTTTTAAAAAAAGGTTTATTATAAATAAAGGAAATAAATTGTAATCAGAAAATTTAAGACCTCTGAGATATAATTCTATAGGTCAATAGCATAACAAAGATAAATTTATTTTCTTTCGTAGATATTTATACCTCCATAAAAAATTTTGTTGCTCTTGTTATACATATAAAAACCCTTTTGTAAATTAGTTGTTTATATATTTAGTCATTGACCTTTTAAGTACGAGTATAAAAAAAAATTGTCTTCTTCATTTTAGCTCTTATTTATAACTAGACAAAATTATGCAAGGTATATGTTTAAAATAATAATAACAAAAAAAGAAAAGAAAAAACAACAGCAGGTATAAACAAGTCATTAGAATTTTATTATAAATAAGAAAAAGGAGAAATCCTCTTATACTATTTTGTTTTTTTTTTCTTTACTTTTTTTTCAAACTGAAAACAAAAGGAAAAATTAATAACATTACCGACAGACAACACAATAACAATACTTGGGGTATGCATGCAACAGCAAAAGGCTACCAGAGAAAGATTAAATATATTTATTTTTCCAGAAATTTTTATCTTTAAAAATTGAATCTGGGATCTGGCAACGCTATGGAAAGTGCATAAACGTGAATATTTTTTGTTAAGCAAAAATTTTGTTATAAATTAAAAAAAAGAATTGGTTTAAAGTAGAATAAACCCAAAATAATTTGAAACTAATTTGTTTTTTATTTTGTTGATAAAAAATATATTGTTGATTGAAAAAAATAGAACAATAAACATAAACAAAAATTTTGCAACATCTTACTAGTTTTTTGTTCTGCCTTCGTAAGACTGCCGCCATTAATTGAAATTATTAAAAACTTGTGCCATATGCTTACATTGCTGTTGCTGTTACTGCTGTTTAGAGCTGACTTAAAAGAAGAAAAAAAAAGAAACAAATAAATGAAACATGCCTGCAAAAACAATCAAAAAAAAGCAAGACACTTGGACTTGTTCCTGCAAAAAGAATGTCACCAAGTCGCAAAGCAGTGTTGGGTGTGCCATATGTGGGAAGTACTTCCATATAAAATGCGTTGGAGTCACAAAAGAACAACATGACATTTTTCTTAAAAATAAAATTATATTTTCATATATATGTGAAGGGTGCAAGCTGAATCGTGAGGATAATTTAGCAGATGTTGGGTCAAATGCTCAACATGAGTTGAATCAAAGTTTGCACAGTTTGACAACAGATTTGGAGAAACAATTTGAGGAGCATAGTCGTACCTTTGAGCGGCAGGTTTATGCAAGTATTGCAGCACTTGATGCGAAAATGGTTGAACTATTTGATAAGTTCCGTACGGAACAAATTAAAGTTGTGGAAAATATAAAAAATGATGTGGCTCATAACTATAATATGTTGAAGCAGGTTGATAATGAGGCTTGTAGGCGGGTGTTGAATTTGGAAAGTCAGAACAACATCCTACAGAGACGTTTAAATAGATCCAACATAGTAATTAAAGGTCTGTCCAAAAACATAAAGGACCTTAGGAAAATGTTTCTTAAAATTTCTTCATTGTGTAATATACCTTTATCAAATTCTGATATACAGCACATCACGTACTTTAGTAGCGGTAATGCAGTTTTAGTTAAACTAAATTCTGTACAAACCCGAGATGAAATTATGAGTAGTTTTTCCCAGCTTAAATTTCTGAAAAAGAAGGATATTGAGGGTGGTAGTTCGGAAGCAAAAATACGTCTTCATGACCATTTTACACGCGCCGCGGGATATCTTGTTGGCATATGTATGAAATTACGTGAAAATAAACAAATTTTAAGGTACAAATTTATAAATACCGACGTTCCTAAAGTAAGGATATCGTTTCCAAATAATGTTCAAAAAGTTCTAAATACTGAACAATGTTTGGATATGTTGGATAACTTTGTTTTTGATGATAACGTTAATGATACCCCTCCTGGTGGGTCTGCATCTCGAGTCAATCGAAGTCCTGAAAACTTGAGTGTAGGTGTGTCTAATGGTGGTTCTAATTATCCTCCCTGTAGACGGTCATTGGATGGAGCGGAATTAGATCAGATTTAATTATTTTTTTTTACATAAATCAAAATTTTGCTTAGCAAATATGCTTTAATGATTATTGTCTGATTATAATTATTGTCTTTTTTGTAAACTGTAATTTTAGTCAAATTTTTTTTCTGTGCAATTTTAATTGCTATTACATATTAATTTAAACTTTTTTTTATATTATTTTAAATGATTTTAAATTCCAATTTGGGTACCGTGGTTAGCGATAGTTCATATTTAGAATCTCAATTGCGTCTTTATGCCAATAATTTAAATGTTGGACATATTAATATTCAAAGTTTTAAACTTGGCAGATCATCAAGTAAATTGGATGAGTTAATTAATGCTCTTGGTAATGGGTTGTTTGACGTAGTGGGAATAACGGAAACCTGGTTAAAGGGAGATATTTCTTCAAATATACTTAATTATCCCGGGTATGTCTTATGTCGTAATGACCGGCCTAATCGTAGAGGGGGTGGTGTTGCCTTCTATGTGTCCAGTAAAATAAAGTTTAAAATTGTTTACATTGGTAATGATTATGGATTAGTTGAATCTCTTTTTATTGAGATTAATAATTTTGATCGTAAAATTTTAATTGGTGTGGTTTACTTTCCTCGTGGAGCTAAGAAACATTTAAAAAAGTTTGAAACGAAAGTTTCGGATATTTTAGTGAAATATAATAATGTAGTTATTGTTGGAGATTTCAACAATAATATGTTTAACACTTTCTGCGCCCATTGTATAAGGTTAATGTGCAACAGATTGAATTTAACTTGTCATCATAATTCCTTGCCCACGCATCTTTTTGTGGAATCTGGCAGAACCTCATTAATTGATTTTTTTTTAGTATCTCCGTCCATTTCTGTCCGTCAGTCTGGGCAAATGCAATTTCCTGGAATTTCGCGACATTCTTTTATTTATGCATCTTTCGATGTACAAATAAATAATGTTAATGAAGTTGTTGAATATTATGACTATAATAATGTTGATATGATTTGTTTGGAGAGAATTGCGGCATCTTGCAGCTTTGATAGCGTTCTTAATTCTGCTAGCGTTGATGAACAAGCAGAATGAAATCGATGTTGAAGCTTTAAATCAGTATTTTGTATCTAATCAACAAGATGATTTTACAGATGATATTAACCTCAATGGGGTAGAAGGGTTTTCATTTCGATCGGTTGACATCAATGAATTGATTATTGCTGTGGAATCTGTAAAGACAAATGCTATTGGATGTGATGGTATTCCGATAAAATTTCTAAAATTGGTTTTTCCTTATGTGAGATATTTTTTTTTACATTTTGTCAACACGATTATTACTACTTCTACCTTTCCGTCTGGTTGGAAAATTGGTAGAATAGTTCCTATTAAAAAGACGGGTGAGTCTGTTGATATGGAAAACTTGCGTCCTATATCTATACTACCAGCTCTCTCGAAGGTTGTTGAAATTCTGCTAAAGAATCAGCTTCTTGCGCACATAAGTGGTAATTCATTATTAAGTAATTGTCAATATGGATTTAGATGTGGTAGAAATACAACATCACTTCTCTTGGGAGTAACTGATACTATTCGTCAGTCTCTTAGTAGAAAACGTCTTAATGTACTTTTGTCTATTGATCTTACAAAAGCCTTTGACAAGGTAAATCATACAATTTTATTAACCAAGCTTATTCGCAATTTTAGACTCTCGTCTACGGCATGCAAACTTATTTCATCTTATCTCAGTGATAGAAGTCAGTATGTTTCTATTGGTAGTAGGTTTTCGGGTGTTTTACCGGTTAAAAGTGGGGTGCCTCAAGGATCAGTCCTTGCGCCTTTACTTTTTAATATGTATATCAATGATATTTTCACGGATTTTAATATGACGTCATGTTTACCATTTGCTTACGCAGATGATTTAATGTTTTTATTTAGTGGTGAGAGACAGTTTGAGGATGTTTTGCAACAAATGATAAATTTTTGCATTTCCAATTTATCAAACTGGATGGTGCGTAATCGACTTTGTATTAATGCTCTTAAAACAAAGGCTATGTTTTTTGGTTCTTCTATTCCAAACTTAGATATTATTATTCATGGTACGAGAGTTGAATTTGTGGACCAAATGTACTGTCTGGGCTTATGGTTAGATAATAAATTAAAATTTGAAAGACATATTAATTTTGTTACTTCTAGAGTTAATTATTCGTTACGTAGACTTTATAACGTCAACTTATGCTTACCAATGCATATCAAAGTTATGATTATTCATTCATTGGTTATGCCTATATTTTTATATGGTATTGAAGTATATACTGGCACACTTGGGCGTCATATGAAGAAACTTTTATTACTGTTCAATAGAGTTATGCGATATCTATACTGCTTAAGACTTCGAAATCATGTATCAACGTATGTTGCGAAGTTTTTGGGCTGTTCATTTGATAACTATGTGAAAATAAGGCTTTTGCTTTGCTTTTACAATATGTTTAAAAGGGGAACTATTGAATATTTGCTTTCATTTTTTTCATTTAGTCGATCTACACGTAATTGTCAAATTTTGATTCCTAAGCTAACATCCCTAGTGGAAAGATCTTTTCATGTAAGAGTTGCACGAATTTCAAAAAAATTACCAGAAAATCTAAAATCCTTCGAGTTTTCTAGTTCTACTTACAAACATAAATTTTTGAAGCACATTCAGCGGAATGAGATGTAAGTTTATTTCTTGGACTCCTTTATTATGGCTTAGACCACATATGTTATTGAGATTGTTTATATTATTGTTCAAATTTCTACCCGGTACCCTTTAGCTTTTTATACATTTAAATCATTTAAATTATTTCAATTGCCATTTTATTTTGGATTTAAAATTATTTTTTTTTTATCTACTTAATATATTTTTAGATATTTATTATATATGTATATTCTTCTAATTGTTTGTTAAGTAGTATGTTTGAGTTGTATTTTTAAACCATATATGGCCCTCTGGGCTCGGTTTTTGTGTAACATTGATTAAATAAATAAATAAATAAATAAATAAGATCAGTTATGTATTTAAAGAGATAAGAAAAAATATGATCTATGCAATTTTTATCGTGTTTATAAAAAAGATTATTGTATTTTACTAAAATTTGAAATCTTAATTCTTTTTTCTTTTTAAATTGAAATTTTTACAGCTGTAGTAAACGTAGTAAATCGCGGTATTAGTGTATTGGTATTTTTAGAAGAACGATTATTATTTAGGTAACGGTAGTCAGTTGAAAGGTTTTCAATTCGGTAACGCTATATTAGCGGATATTGTCTGTCAATCCTGATATTTATTATGTTCTTTTGTGTAAACGTGTTACTTTTTTTAGACGACATATTGTCCTTTCTGTTGCCTTTATTTATTCTAATGTAATTTTATTATTTAATATACCATCATGACGCCTTTTCCTTTTCAAATTTTTGTTGCTGTTTTGCTGTTTCCTTAAGCCTTTTTAATTGCTTAAGTGTATGGTATAAGTATGTGTTGTAGAAAGTCCTTTATATAATGTTGTATAATAGTTTTTCAAATGATTTTTTGTTTCTATTTTCTTTTTATACATTATGATGTACTAAAGGTTCAACTGTAATATGCCTAAAAGACTTATTTTTTTTTTGTTATAAAACGAAATTTAAAAAATACAAAATTTTGAATATTCGTTTTCACAGAAAAAGTATCACCAAATATTAAGTCATTAAAATTATTTGTTAAAATTTAAATTCGGTTTCTAACAATTTTTTTTAAATGTTTTTAAATTGTTATTTTTCATATAAAAATTCTTTGAAAATAAAAATTGAAGTTACAAAAAAATAAAAAAAAGTTTTTTGTACTTACATATTCCAATGTTGGTGTCTTTTTAAATTTTTTTTTATATTTACAAAAACATTCTATGAAAGATGTTCAATATTAAAAACATAATTTTGTAATTTTATTCTGTGTTATACCCATACCTAGCTAAAGTCACTTAAGTCAATTGCAGTTGGGCCTTAAGACAAACTCTCAACCTCTTCATCATGTATGGACATGGTTACCAAATGTGTAGTGTTTACTTTAATATTCCAAACAGTTTTCATAATGTACATATATATATATTTTTTAATTTAGTGGTGTTATCAACATATGGTAACAAAAGGTTTTTCTTTTGAAAGCAGCTGCTTTTTCTCTCATTGAGTAAAAATTGTATTTTCCAATTTATTTTTTGCTTGCTTGTTTTTTCTTTTTTTGCTGTATCCTTAATTATCCTGCTGGTAAAATTGTAAAATGGAAAAAATGAAAAAAAAAAGTTAAGAAATTCTTTTACATAAATGAATGAAAGGTTTTTTAAAAAGCGCTGAAAATATGAGTTAGTTTTCGGATAAAAAAAAAATACATAGAAAATATAAAAGAATTACAAAAGGTTGATAACTGACAGAATTAATACTTCAGATCACTTTTTTACCACCAAGATCTTACAAAAAATTAAGAGACATGATTATGCATGTATTTTAGGGGTATAACAAAAATTCGTCCATGTCACCATGCTATGGTTAATTTTGTGTAGATCAGTGGTCGGCAGAAAGAGAGAATAAGCATATACTTGCTCTGTTGATAGTTAGCGTATCACTGAATGAAATAATTGTATTTTTTGTGCTCTTAGCTGTCAGATTTGTTGAAATTCGTGTAGTGTACGTATAAATTGCCGATTGTGTTCGGCCTCTGAGTGCTATGAGTGCCGATTACTGGTGTAAATCATGAACAAAGTTTATTTGGATAATTTTTGGAACAAAAACGGTAATTTTTTTTTAGAATTTCTTATTAAATCCCCATAAAACATTTTGCCTGTAACCACAGCTTTTTAAATATTCCTTAATTCGATTTTTAAATTTGATTTAATTTTAAACGAATCGACTGGCAAAACTTATGTTATTGATTGAATTATTGTCCACTTTCAAATTACAAAATGTTGAATAAAAAAAAAATCACTGTAGTTAATGAATTAAGATTGGGTGCAAATTGGCTAAATAAAATATAAACTAAATTCAGGTTTACAAATAGCTTTGAAATTAAAAAAAAAAAATTCCAAATTTTTTTTTTTTCAAAGAATATCTTAACCCTTTTGTCAATATATATTAAGAATTTATTTAGCCACCTCGCTTAGGGTCTAAGTATAATTTTTATTTATTTATACATATATTTTTTTTTTAATTACAATTTTTCTTATTTCTAAAGTAAATTTCACTTTTATTAAATAATTTTATTTCCACAAACGCATTCTTAAAAAAGTGCTGCCAAGTTAAATGATTACAAAGTGTATACGTTTCTATAAATTTTTGTATGTCTTTGTAATTTGGTCAAAGGTGGCAACACCATTAAAAGTTATAGTTCTGCACTTTTATAGGACCAAATTTTTAAATTATTTTCAATCAGATTTAAAAATTGAATCAAGGAATTATGTTTTTAATGGTCTGATGCCATATCATGGATTTGAAGTGATTACTAATTTCTTAGTAATTCTTAAAAAATCAATTTGTATGCATTCAAAAAAAAAAATATATATATTTTTTAAGGTCTGACAGTAAACAAACAAGGGTAATTTTTAAAGATTTAAAATGACTAAAAAGAAATTTTGATTTAATGGTCCAATTGCTTAAAATAGAGTTAACAAATGCTTAATTTGTATTAACAAAAATTATTTGTCTAAAAAGTAATTAAATTGATTTCGAAATTTTTAGCAAATTCGTCTCCAATATATTTCAAAATATTTTGTATTGCAAAAGGAGGTTTTGCAATTCTTATTTATTATTATTTTTTTATTGCTTTTACGATTTTCAATGCGTTTCCTAGGAGAACATTTTTACCGCCCATGAAAAAGTTCCATAATTTTTGTTCTTTATAGCTTTTCATGCTATTTGCCGTAAGGATATGACCGGTTTGATGTTTTTAAATATTGTTCAAAAGTTATTGCCCTTATGTATACGTGTTTGGCGTTTATTAAACATTTTAATAATTTTTCCTCATAGGATGGCATTTAAAAAATTCTTATTTCTTTTAAGATGCATGTTATTTTAAATTTTCATTTTTGTATTCTCTTGATTAGTTTTGTCTTTTTCTTTAAGGGGGTTGTTTTTGTTGGTTGATTGTTTCCCAACAAGTAGTTTTAGTTTTTAGTTTTTCCATATCTCTGTGTCCCGTTAAAATGCCATCACTGGCAGATGTTACTTTTAATATCCTCCACAAAATAAGTACATATGTTATGTATATTTATTTTGTAATACCTTTGTAACAGAAAAAAACAAAAAAAAAAAAATTAAGAAAATTCCTCCAATTAAAAATTTTGTTGACTGGCTTTAAAATATTAAAATATTTTTAATTGAATCAATTACAAAAGTAATACATTATGGTCTTGTTATTCCACAAACATTTTAATTGGAGAAATATTTTCGATATATTTTCTAGATCCTTATAAATTTTTAAGACGACTATGAAACTAGAAAGAGATCTAAAATTTGCTCTCAATGTCCTGTCTAATAAAAATATTTTCCCTTTAAATAACTGTTAGGAGTTCCAAATCCACATAAAAAATTCTAAAGTGAAACAATATACATATAATAATTTATTTAAAATATTTTGTATAAACTTCAAAATTTTAGCGGACCAACAAATTTTCATAATTTTACAAATCTGTTCTAATAAATACTTCTGAACATTAGAACAGGGTCGACAATATCTAAACAGATGCTTATATTAATTTATTTTATTTTTTAAAATGATGGAGGGTATACCAGATTCTACACGTCCAAATATAAACCCTCGTTCTATTTGTTTTATCTCTGTTGCAATTTTCTTATTTTTCTTTGCCTGTCGTATGTTTGTTTTTCACGATCTACATGTTGAATTTTAATTGCTTTAAATAACAAATTCCATGTTTCCATTGGTTTAACACATGGTTTATGATATGTAAAACATTTCGTATGAATGTAAAATTGCCAACAAAGAAATTACAAAAACAAAAAAAAAAAAAACTTGTTAAAAAAGGAAAATTTGTATATAAAGTTTAAAGGACAATTAAAAAAAAAAAATTTGAAGATTCCTTGTACTATAAATCTATGCTTTGAAATTACAAAATGTTGAATAAAAAAAATAATAAAAAAATCTGAGGCAGTCTATGGTGGTTCCCTCTCCGATTTCGAAAGCGAACTCTTCGACTTTTATGACTTTATTTCACACTACATACAGGTTGGTTGAAAAGTTCCTGCGCTCGAAATGAAAGAATACTGTTTTTGTTACGAAATATATTTTTTTATTCAATATAATCTCCTAGAAGCTCAATACACTTGTTCCAATGATCTTCCAATAATTTTATCCCATCCTTATAATGGTTTTCCGGAAGCTCTGCAAAATAACCGTCTATGGCTGCTATGGCTTCTTTATTCGACGAAAAATGCTTTCCACGAAGGAATTGTTTGAGATTTCTGAAGAGATATTAGTCACTGGGAGCCAAATCTGGTGAATACGCTGGATGTTCAAGCAATTCGTAATTTAATTCTTTGAATTTAGCCATCGTTAAAACACTTTTGTGAGCAGGTGCATTGTCTTGATGAAAAATGATTTTTTTCTTCTTTAAACCAGGTCTTTTCTCACGAATTTTTTCATCTAGCTGATCCAAAAGGCTGCAATAATATTCCGAGTTGATTGTTTTACCTTTCTGAAGATAATCAATCAACAAAATTCCTTTTGCATCCCAAAAAACTGATGCCATAACCTTCTTTGCTGATCGTTCACCTGTTTTGAAGCTGAACAACCAGTTTCAGTCCATTGTAAACGTTCTTGTTTCAATTTAGGATCATGGTGATAGATCCAAGTCTCATCCATAGTTATAAAACGACGCAAGAAGTCGGTTTATATCAGCTTAAAACGCTCCAAATTACGCTGAGAAATTTGTTTTCTATCCAGTTTTTGTTGAATTGTTAATGTGTGCGGCACTAACTTTCCAAACAGTTTTTTCATACGTAATTCTTCATGTAAAATATGGAGTACTCGTTCGCCTGAGATGCCTATGGCATTAGCAATTTCACGCTTAGTCAAACTTGGATCTTCACTAACCATATTATGTACCTGCTCAATGATTTCTGCTGTGGTTGCAGTTTTTGTTCGTCCTTCGCGTGGATCGTCTTTAAGGCTGGTACGACCACGTTTAAATTCACCAGTCCAAAATTCAACGGTGCGTTTTGAAGGTGAGGACTCCTTATACACTTCTAACAATTGTTCATAAATTTCCTTTGCTTTTGAACCCTTCGAAACAAAGAATCTAATGACTGCACGATATTAAATTTTTTCCATATCAAAAAAAAAAAATCAATGACACGTCAACTTCAAATGGCTTGTAAAGAAAGAAAGAATTGACAGAATGACTTGCAACTTTGCATGTGTTCTCAGGACAGTTATACCAACTTGAGAAAAAAAAGTTTGGAGCTAGCAGTGCCATCTCTTGGTGAGCGCAGGAACTTTTCAACCAACATGTATTCATTTGGAAATGGTTACAATTTATTGATTATTACAAAAACTTTAAAGAAATCTTAATTTGAAACCAGAAGCTTAAACCGTCAGTTAGTAGCCGTATAACCGCCGCCACCGAGATCTTCTTTTCTTAAACTGACTGAGACAATAAATTGGATTTTTTTTTTTAAATATTTCTTAAATCTTTAATAAATTGGTTATCAAAAGGGCTGCCGTTTTGAAAAATTGTTGCGTTTCAAATCAATTAAGCCTCCCCTGATAATTTCGAGCTTTAGCCACAGCCGACATTCTGGGCCTGGTCTGATGCCGACCTGACAACTTGATTGTTTATATTCCTGTTAACGCCGCATTTATACAACCAGTTAAACCTGTTTTAAATTTAAATATTTTATTTAAATTAATTTTTATTAAATTCAAAAAAATTAAAATACAGAATTTTGATATTCAAAATAGACTAATGCTACGTTAGATTGTTGTATATTTCATTTAAAATAATGTTCATTGAGAAGCGTTGTTCTTTTCATTTTAACGTGTTGTCTTATTAAATTGTTCAAAAAACTCCTTAGATACATGATTAATATTTGAAACTTTATCATTATATTCCTTTTGAAATTTCTGCTCTTTAGCCAATTTTTCATTAATTTCAAGAACACGCTCAAATTCTGATTGCTTTTTACGCTGCATTTCTAAATCTTTTAACATTAATTCACGATTCATATTTAAAGCATATTGTTCCCATTGTTTATCCATAAGCTGCTGTTGAGTATTTTGTTTCTCCTTATCCAACATTTGTTGATGTTGATCTTTACGGAAGCGTTGTACTTCCTCCGGAGTCATACCTCTATACATAAAGGCTATCTTTTTATTGGGATTAGTTTTAGATTGTGCCACATCAGGATTTTCCGTTAATATATCACTGGTTAACATATTGTAAATTTCCGCCATATCATCTTCAGTTTTTTCTTGTTTCTTACGCATTTCTTGTTCACGTTTTTGTTTAGCCATTTCGCTATTATAATGACGTATAGAATCGACTATTTGATTACGTATTTTATGCTCGGATTTGGCCATATCTTCTAAACGTTTATCACGTGATTGTATAGATTCTTGCAACAATTTATCAGCTTGTAAACGTGATTCGTCAGCTTGTTTTCTTTCACGTATTTGTTGATCCAACCAGGCTCTCTGTTGTTCTCGTTGCTTTTGTTTACGTTCACGAAAACCTAAATCTTCACCATTGAAAATTTGTGCCGACGAAATACCTAAACTAAAATCATCATCCGCTATGCGTACAGGTTGGGATTTTTTAATTGAATTCGGATCATTCAAATCATATTCACGACTTTGTTCTTTACGTTGAAAACGACAACGATAATAGTTGAGATCACTTTCTGCTATACGTTTACGTTTTTCCAATTCCAATTGTTTATTGTGGACAACTTTTTGAATCATATCCGCTTGTTGTTCATAGCGTCGGTCATATTCTGATTCAATTTGATTTAATTTTGATTTTTCAGCAATTTGTCTTTGCAAAGCATCTAAATCGAGCTAAAAAAAAAAAAACAAAATGATTTAAGTGGAAAGAATTTCATTAACAGAACTTCTATATAGCCTCTATACCATACGGAATGGGTATATTATTTTTGTCATTGCATTTGCCACATATCGAATTTTTTGAATCGAGATTAATTTTATTAAATTTCAATACTATTTAAGGTCCTTTGAGATATCTTTTCACGGTCACTTATTATAAACTTTTATATCCAAATAATTGCGTCTCAATGCTTTATTTTCAGAAATATACATTTTTATTTTAAACGAAAAAAAATTCTACAACAAATGACGTAATTTGACTAGCAATTAATCCTTGAAATTTAAGTTTTAACTTACTCCATATAAACGTTGTTTGGCATTGAAAATTCGTTTTTTACGCTCTTCTTCATATTGTTTACGTTTTTCCAATTTGGCAGCATCATTTAAATCAGCCTGTGTTACAATTCCTAAATTACAAGCCATGTCTTCTTCACACTTCCAAGCAAAATCCACAGCTTTTAAATATAAAAAAATATAAAACAATTATTATAAACAAATATAAATATAATTCAAATTCTCGTTTATTTTTCTTCCCCAAAAAATGAAAAATTTATTTGAAAACGAAATTTCAATAATTGTTGTTTCAAAAAAAAAAAAAAAAAAAACAACTCAAAATAAGTGTTGCACAAGTTTTCTTTTTTAATTCATTCAGTAAATTTATTATTCGAAATTGGTTTTTAATATTTCTAAAAAGCGGAATAATATCGAGTTTAATTTTTTTTGTTGTTGTTGCTCAAAGTTACTGTTGTGTTTTGTTGACATGGATCAAATAATATGTTTATTATTTTTGTGTTTCTGGGGATATAGACATGTTATATTGGTCGGCTGGCTGGTTGTTTAACTACAACGCAATGTTTTCTTTTATTTACTAACTCTACACATTCGAGGAATGCTTGATTGCCATGTTAACTTACCATAAACTGTTTGCCTTTTTTTTGAATGTTTGTTGTTAAAAGTAGAAGAAGACAAAAACCAACAGTTACAAAAGTTTCAATTTTGGGGTTTTTTTTTTGGAATTCAAAGAAACCAAAACCACAATAACATTCATTGCCGCACATAAATCATTTAAAGATTAAACAATTGAAAACTATGAATGGAAAGATTTTTGTGTTTTTGGAACAAATCAACATCCAAATTAGATTTTTTTTTTAAAAAAGATTATATGGTCATTAGTATCATCATCTTTATAATCTGAAAAAGATTGCACTTAAGTAGATTTGATTTTTTTTTTAATTTAGAGAAGCAATTTGAAGTAATTAATAATCTTGAAAATAAATACTTCTTAAAAATCAATTAACTTTTAAACTACTTTGTTTTTTTTTTTTTTTAATAAAATATTTTCTAACTTCCAAATTAGCAATCTTTAACAATATTTTTCTTTTCTTTTCCAAAATTCCACCACTTAAAAATTTTTAATATCCTCAAGAGTTTTTGTCTTCTTTCTTTTGATTTTACTTTACTCAGAATTTTATTCAGAAAAACCCAATGATAAAAAGAAAAATGTTTGATTTTATTTTTATTGGCTATAAAGAAATTTCATCTCAATAAACTTTATTTATTTTCTAACCAAAAAAAAAAACATAGAAAACCCCAGAAGATTTTTACAAAGAATATTCAAAGCAAAAAGGATGAAGAGAAATACAGTGAAAACTCGCGATATTAGATACCACATTTGAGGTTAGGTTGAAAATAGGAATCGGATGTGAGTGACACACACTTAAGTCCGAAAGTCGTTTTGTTGTGGGCAGTAGTGCTGGTTCTTTGCTATTCCAGGAATTTTGTTTTGTTGGCGAAATTCATTAGTTCTCTTTTTTAGTCCATTCCACTTAGGTCACTTGATGTTGGAATATCGGCTGAACTGAACGGTCTCAAAGTTACTGTTCGAAGTTTTTGATAGTATCTTTCCAAGTTTCTTTTTGCTAGGTTCAAAAGTCTCTTTGTTTCGTCTCTATCTTCTTCAATTAAAAAAAAAAAAATTAAGCTGAAGCACATCGCTTGCTCACCGAAGCTTATCCTGAATATAATTATGACACGGAGGAGAAAGAGACCGCCCAGGTCAGCCAAAAAAGTTCGATAAATATGAATTGGAGGCATTACTCGATGATGATTGTTGTCAAACTTAAGAAGAACTTACCAAATCATTTTAAGTCACTCAAGCAACAATTTTAAAACGTTTGCAAGCAGCATTCATCCAAAAGCAAGGTAATTGGGTACCACACGAGTTGAAGCCGATAGGCGTTGAAAGACGATTTTGCATGCCCGAAATGCTGCTTAAATGCCATAAAAATAAATAATTTTTGCACCAAATCATTAATAGCAATAAAAAGTTGATCCATTACGACAACCTGAAGCGCAAAACATCGTATGTAAATCCCGTTCAAACGTCTCAGCCGAATATCCATGGCGCCAAGGTACTGCTCTGTATTTGGTGGGACCCGAAGGGTCCCCATTTATTATGAGCTGCTTAAATCAGGCCAGACAATCAAAGGGGACCTGTGTCAAAGATAATTGATTTATTTGAAGCGACCCGACATCATAACAACCAACGCAGGCCACATGTTGCAAGACTGGTTATAAACTATTTAGACAATAGTTGTTGGGAAGTTTTGCCTTACTCGCCTTATAGTCCGACTACCATTTGTTTCGTTTCGAGCAGAACGCTCTCACTGGATCCCGAAATTGCCTTGATTCGTTCTTGTCGTCAAAAATTAGCAGTTTTGGCGGGAATCCATATGATGCTAGAAAGATGGGAAAATGTCATAGCTAACAATGGTCAATACTTTGAAGAAATTTATATTGTACCAATGTTTGGGTATAGCTCTTCAGATATCAACCTCCTACGGGTGGTGTGGTCTTTCAAAATGGAGTCGCTTTTTAACGTAAAATGCCATTTGAACCAACCAACCCCAAAGCAGGCGAAAATTGAAAACAACAGTTGAAACTTAATTCACCACACTTTTAACCTAGTTACACAATTAATTAAATTAATCGCTTACTTTGACGAGTTGTTGCCGTATTAACGATCTATTTAAACTGAGGGGATTTTTATGGATGCTCATTTTTTATGTATGTGATAGCGACTTCTTGTGAAAAGTACTAAAAATAAACAAAACATGATTTTGCCACCTTCGTGGAAATAGTGATAACTTTAAATAAAATGTTTACAACCAGAAGTCTCTAGCATTGTCTGGAAGGTTCTGGTCTTTTTGCTATTGTTTAACAGTTGCCATACTGAATTGTGTTACACATATGGGGATTTATGTTTCCGCGGGTAAAGGGAAATTGATGTAACGAATTTCCATAACAATATTGTAAAAAAGAAAGACACTTTTTAATTTTTTTTATTTTAATTGGTAATTTTAATATATATAAATAACAATATAAAATTATATATGATACAAACATTATTATATTTAATTGTATCAGCCGATATATATAAATTAATTTTTAATTAACAAACACACATCATTAATTTAATAAAAACAAAAATGTAGATTTAAAAAAATTTCAAACGAATTATGTCTACTAAAATCTTTGTTTGCTCCAATTTTTATGTTGAAACATTTATGTAAATTAAACAGCTGCTGCTTGTTAAAAATTCGATATATAGAAAAAATAATAATCATAAAAACCATAAAATATAACAATAATATTTGATATAAATGTTAAGACAATTAAGATTATGTGAGAATTTTGAACAAAAAAATACCTTTTAAAATACAAACATATTCAAAAATGGCTCAAAAAACACATCAAACGTCAAATACCGAATATACAATGAAAACAAAGCATACATTAGAAAAACTGACAAATCTCTACAACAGCAAAATATGGAATTCGTTATAATAACCAACAACTAATATACCTATGACAAGGTGATGGATGGATGGATGGAGGGAGGGAGGAAGTTTACATACAATACATATTGTATTAATGAAATATAAGATAAGATTGGGATACGATAGACAAGCCGCTGTTTCATATACCAACCCTTGTGCTATTAAAACTTGTTTTTGTTTTAATGAGAATATATTTAAATTAAAGCGCCCATTTATGAGTATATACGATATTTGTTTGGTTTATGTATGCATAACTATGAATAAGTATAGTTGAGGGTGTTAATAAAAATTTTAAATAATTTAAAGAAATTATGAATTTTTATGGCATTTCTTTGGTTTCCCAATGAGTTTGTATATTTTATGGTCGTTTTGTTTTTATATTGTTTATCTTATTGTTAAGCAACAAGCGATGACCACTTTTTAACACTTTTAATCAATTGTATGTGAAAAAGTTTAATAAATACATTAACACTATTTAAACTATTTAGCCTTAATTTGGGTATTTATAAAAATATGAGCAGTTATTAATACGCCATTATATTATATATATGAACTGATACAATTTAATATAATAATATATGTACCATATGTAATTTTATATTAAAATTGATATTATTTAATATTAATTATCTGACTTATATGGAGCAACAAATAAATATAACAAAATATATATTTTTTTCTAAAGGATGGTTAAATTTTAAGGGCCGATGTTGAATGTGAACTACACCTAAACGTCAATTTTTTTTTTGCCTTTCATTTGACATTTCTCAAATTCAGACTAACTCAATTTGAAGCATGGAAAGATACACAATCGAGCAACGCGTTAAAGTTATTCAGGCTTATTACGAAAATGGGCGTTCAAATCAAAATGCATTTCGTGCACTTCGTGATTTTTTTTTTTTTTGGTCAGCATAATCGAATGTGTCCACAATTGGGAGAATTGTGGGCAAATTTCAGCAAACCGGGTCTGTGAAAACACCAGTGCATGCTCGCCCAGTTCGTTCTGCGGAAAACATTGCTGTTGTTCGCGATAGTGTGTCATGAGGTCGGCCAAGCAATTACCGTGAATGGTGTTCGCTATCGCGAGATGATAACGACTTTATTGGGGCAAGGAATTGAGGATATGACCCTGGACGATATGTGGTTTCAACAGGATGGTGCCACTTGCCACACAGCTAACGAAACAATGGCTTTTTTGCGTGACAAGTTCAATGGCTGTATTATCTCACTTGCTGGCAATGTCAATTGGCCGCCAAGATCATGTGATTTGACACCGCTGGACTTCTTTCTTTGGGGTTATTTGAAAGAAAAGGTGTACGTGGATAAGCCAGCAACAATTCAAGAGCTAAAGATTAAATAATTCGCCACATTAATGGCTTAGAGCCTCAGCGTCATCGAAAATTTGGACCATCGGATGGTGGTGTGCCGCCGAGTTCGCGGCGGCCATTTGGCCGATATTTTGTTCCATACATAATTGACCCATACCATATTATCATAATAAAAAGAAATCACGAATAATTTGTTAAATAATTTGTGTTTTATTCAAAATTAACATCGGCCCTTAAACTTGAAATTTGATATGCTGGCTCAGAATATCTAAATTAAGAAAAATTTGAAGTTTCGAAAAAATCGGCCCGAGGACACGCCTACTTCCGATACATCCTTAAATTTAAAAGTTTAATTCCAGCTACTATTATGAGCAGAATGAAGCAAAAATTGGTAAATCTCTGTTAAATTATGTCATTTAGCTAAGTGCTTAATTTTGTTTCATTCGGAGCAAGGACATAACAACCTCCCATATATCCTTTTTCTTAAAATCTACATTTTGGCTACATCAATGATAAGAATACAGTAAGAATTCGGAATAGTTTATGAAATTATACTTTTTTGCTCTGTGACAATTTTCGTTTCATTCGGTGCAAGGACATTACTACCTCCCATATATCCTTTTCCTCAAAAACTGAATTTTAGCTACATTAATGATCAGAATGCACTAAAAACGGATAATAAGTTTTAAAAAGATACTTTTTAGATCTCTGGAGATTTTTTTATTCGGTACAAGTACTTGACTTTCTCCCACATGTCCTTTTTCTCAAAAACTAAGTTTTTCCCAATTTTGCCATTTATTAATACAGATATATACTTCTGGGATTTTATTCTTTTACACAGATATCCAAAAAGCAACTATACAATTTACCATTATCGAAAAATATAACTTTACAATTATAAAATAAATTTTACAAAATGGCTTCATTACGTATATACATATGTATAGAGAAAATATGTCAAAAATTGATAATTTTAAAAAGGGCTACACTTATTCCTTCAAATTTTGTAAAATAACTTCAAAATAATGTTAAATTTGTTTAAGAACGATAGCAAGTAAAGTAAAATATTTTCAAGTACAAACACTTTAACTAATTCTAATTTAAATAATACTAATTATAATTTTTATTCGATTCGCATACAATTAGGTACACGAGTTTTTATCCGATTTAAAAAATCTAACAAAACTTGTATAATTTTTTATGCTCTATCAAAAATAGTAAAATTTTCCATAAGAATACTAGGTAATCGGGAACTAGAAGAATAATTTGTACGGTGGATATGCAAAATTTTGTATCCAATTCGGATAAAACTAGGTACAAGAGATTTTATCCGATTCGGAAAAAATTTCCAAATTATAGACTTAGAAAAGCCGAAATAAAAAGTTGTATAATTTTATATAATTTTTTTTTATACTCAATCAAAGATAATAAATTTTTTCAAACAAATGCGGTAAAAATCACAAATTAAGCCATTTTTACAAAAGCCAATATTTTGATTTTTTGTGAAAAACCGGCACTTTTTTTTTAATAATATGTTAGATAATATTATATACTTACAAAACCCGAAATAAAACATTATTTAATTTTATATAATTTTTTTTTATACTCCATCAAACTTAAGAAATTTTCGAATTTTCACCAAAAAAAAACCTATTTTTTGGAGTTGTAAAAAATATTTGTTTTCAAATATATATTAGTGTATTAAAGGTTTACTACAAATATATCAAAGTATTCAAAAAATAAAACTTTAAATCAGTATTTAAAAAAATATATTTTTGAGAATAATTTTCGTAAAACAACTGAAAACAATATTTTTTGTTCAGTAATTTTTGCTTAATATTTTCAAACTTTGGCGCCTTCTACTGACGGCGAAAGCAATCAGACTAATTTTTTTTTTGCATATTTATTTCAATTAACTTCTTGTCTTTCAAAAAATGTACTTTTAAGAACAATTTGAGCCCATGCTTAATTTTTGATTTTTGCCTATGGGACAAAGCACTGTGGGTCGTGGGTTCGATTCCCACCAGAGGCTCTGGTCTGTTTTCGCTACAACGAGCCGATGGCCTATGTTGCTAGTGCTCGATTAGGGTATTAGGATATAATTTGTAATTATATGATTAATATAAATAAATAAATATATTTAATTAAATATAATTGTATTTGTTGTGATCCTATTATACAAAATCAATTTAAGTATCTTATTGGGTATGAATTAAAAATTTTATTTTTTTTTAACTGGAACGTGGTTAAACTAGTGTTAATAAATAATTGTATTAGTATGTTTGTTAAGCTCTCATTTACCACCCATATAACATTTTAAATATTTATTTAAATGGCCATTTAATAGCTTGTTTACATATCACCGTTAATTCCTTAAAAAAAAAAAATCATTTGAAAAATTTATAAATATTTTTGTTTTTTATTTCTAATTGTTTTGCTAAGACCCACTTTAATAAAACCCCGAAAAAACGAATGAAGATACAAAAAAAAACAATTCATATAATATTCTTAACACATTACAAACATGAGCTGATTATTGAACGTGCCTATTATTTGTTAAAAAGTATTTAAAATGCAGAACATGTAATGAAGGGGAAAAAAGTTGCTAAATGACAAAAGAAATACTAAAAATTTACAAAAAGAAAAAAAAAAAAACAACCAAAAATTGTAAAATAAAATCAAGCGTAATGTATTACTCTAAATTTCTTGTGAAAAACATTTACAAATATTTAACGCTTGCATTTCAAACGTCTGTAACTCCGCCAAAAAGGCAGACATAAGTGTTCTTTAAAGACTAAAATATTTGTTACTTAAGAAGCATAAATGTGCTATACATAATTAAGAAGTTTACCAAGTTTTTAAATATTTCAAAAATATCGATGTTTAAAAAATTATTGCAAAATATGCGAATTTCTCATTTGTTTATGAGAGAATTTATCATATATTTATATTAAAATAATCGATTTTGGCTTGAGACCATGTAGCTAACAATTTTTTTAGAAAGTTTTTTTAAGTCGTATTAAGATCACTTGATCACTGGCCCTTAATTATATAAATATGTTCAAGGTACACTTAAAAAATTTACAATTTTGCAAATAGTATAAACTTAAATCAATATTCACTTCGTATAAGCTTTTTAAAAATAGTAAAATTTCATAATTTTTAATTCTACATTAATAATATTATTTTGAAAAATCAATTAAAATATTTTATGTTACACAAAAGATTGCGGGTTTGATCCCCAGCGACGGCAACATAAATTTAGAAAAACTAATATGTATGAGTTTTCTATCCTCTCATACATAGAATAAAGTATCACAAAAGTTTTATTTAAAAATGTTATATAGGTTTTAGGAAATATGATAGACAATTTTTATTTTTGTTTCAATTCCTTTAACAAATAAAAAATTATATTTTCATGTACAAAAAAAAATCCGTACATACAGGTTTGTTGAAAAGTTCCTGCGCTCGAAATGAAAGAATACTGTTTTTGTTACGAAATATATTTTTTTATTCAATATAATCTCCTAGAAGCTCAATACACTTGTTCCAATGATCTTCTAATAATTTTATCCCATCCTTATAATGGTTTTCCGGAAGCTCTGCAAAATAACCGTCTACGGCTGCTATGGCCTTTTCATTCGACGAAAAATGCTTTCCACGAAGGAATTATTTGAGATTTCTGAAGAGATAGTAGTCACTGGGAGCCAAATCTGGTGAATACGGTGGATGTTCAAGCAATTCGTACTTTAATTCTTTGAATTTAGCCATCGTCAAAACACTTTTGTGAGCAGGTGCATTGTCTTGATGAAAAATGATTTTTTTCTTCTTTAAACCAGGTCTTTTCTCACGAATTTTTTCATCCAGCTGATCCAAAAGGCTGCAATAATATTCAGAGTTGTTTGTTTTACCTTTCATAAGATAATCAATCAACAAAATTCCTTTTGCATCCCAAAAAACTGATGCCATAACCTTCTTTGCTGATCGTTGTGACTTCACCTGCTTTGGAGCTGAACAACCAGCTTCAGTCCACTGTAAACGTTCTTGTTTCAATTTAGGATCATGGTGGTAGATCCAAGTCTCATCGGTCGGTTTTATTCGGCTTAAAACGCTCCAAATTACGCTGAGAAATTTGTTTTCGATCCCGTTTTTGTTGAATTGTTTATGTGTGCGGCACTAACTTTCCAAACAGTTTTTTCATACGTAATTCTTCATGCCTATGGCATTAGCAATTTCACGCTTAGTCAAACTTGGATCTTCACTAACCATCTTATGTACCTGCTCAATGATTTCTGCTGTGGTTGCAGTTTTTGGTCGTCCTTCGCGTGGATCGTCTTTAAGGCTGGTACGACCACGTTTAAATTCACCAGTGCGTTTTGAAGGTGAGAACTCCTTATACACTTCTAACAATTGTTTATAAATTTCCTTTGCTTTTAAACCCTTCTAAACAAAGAATCTAATGACTGCACGATATTAAATTTTTTCCATATTAAAAAAAAATCAATGACACGTCAACTTCAAATGGCTTGTAAACAAAGAAAGAATTGACAGAATGACTTGCAACTTTGCATGTGTTCTCAGGACAGTTATACCAACTTGAGAAAAAAAGTTTGGAGCTAGCAGTGCCATCTCTTGGTGAGCGCATGAACTTTTCAACCAACCTGTATGTATTTTGAGCTGACAAAAGATCTCCCCAGAACGCGAAGTTTTACAAAGGCTAGAGAGCCTCTAAGCTTTAACAAAATATATATTTTTTTCCTTAGCAATGAAACACTTGACTAGGTATATTCCTAACAAGCACAATGACGTTACTTATTTTATAAAATTGCCTTAAATTCGAAAAAAAGAGTCTCTCTAAAATCCTTTAAAAAAAAATTACAAAAACTACAAAAAAAAAATAACATGGAATTTTATTTCTAATTTGATTTATCAACAAATTTTAATGAAGTGTAGAAACTTTAGTAGAATTAAGTTTAGTCAAAAATATTTAAGAATTGGCTTATTCTTATCGGTGAGGACTTTTCAGGAATATGACTGATTTTTATATCTTTTTTAATAGATAATCTATTTAATTCTAAAGCTTAAACCAGTTTGTGAAAGAGTCTGGAAACAGTGGCAGTTCTATCAAACTTTGTGAATTTCGAAAAAATTCATACCATATTTTTAAGAATTTGTTATTGAATTTTTTTGAAGGCGGCAGCTCTTGTTTATTTGGGAATTTTTATTTTTTTTTTTTTATTCTGGACAGTGTCATATAAAAAAAATAAAAACCGGCAGGGTCGAATAATTGGAAACACTATAAAAACTTTAAACATATCGTAGTTACAAGGTTAATGGGCGAGGGGATCAGTTTACAAACTTTTGTTAACATTCATATTAATTTTATTTCTAATATTTTTTTTTTAATATATATTTTTTTTTTTCAGAAAAAACATCGACCAAAACCTCATTATATGCGTCGTCAAACTGATATTAACTACTCAATGCGTACCATTTTAGTTGATTGGTTAGTGGAAGTTTCCGAAGAATATAATTTAAATACTGAAACTTTATATCTATCAGTATCCTATATTGATCGTTTTCTTAGTCATATGTCGGTGGTACGTAATAAATTACAATTGGTTGGAACGGCTGCCATGTATATTGCAGCGTAAGTATTGAAATTGCATATTATTTGTATTCAATTTTTTAATAACTAAAACAAATTCCTTATTTTATAATCAGGTCTCCTTTGCTATTTACCCTTTATTTGAATTTGTTTGCTTGTAGTGTAACTGTTTTCCCCTGTTTTGCTAAAACAACAATTTGTCATTATTTATCAAAGTTTTCGTGTTCCTTTTAAAGTAGTAAAACATGAGTTTGTAATTTTTTATCTTCTAAAACTAAAAAAAATATATACATTTGGTTTGGTATTCACTCTTCAGACAATATCATCATTATTGTGTAGCAACAACTTCTTAAAGCTCTTGCTAAAAATAGAAATCTTGCTGCATACTTAGTACATATTTTCAGTTAACTTTTTTTTTCAACTTCTTAAGATTGACAGCAATTTGTTGTGTGGTTGGTGTTGAATTGTTGTTTGCCATTTGTTTTTTTCGTGCTCCTTGTCTTATTTTAAGGATTTATTTTGATAAGAAATTTTATAAATGAGCTGTACTAACTTTATTGGAATTAGTATTTCACAATTTTTATAAAAATTAATTTTAAGGCTTTGAGGCTAAATTTATTCTAAACTAAATAAAAATTAACAAAATGGCTTAAGATTTCTTTTAAAAAATTATTAAAAAAAAAAATTGGTCAAATCTCATAGAAACTTGTAAACTTAAGTTTCGTTAAGATTTGATTAAGCCAGTTCGCTCGCACCTAACCTTAAAATACAAATCGTCTGCTTATTATTGGTTTGACCCACTTGACCATTAATTTAAAATAAAATGAGATATAACTGACAGATTTGCATATAAAAATTAAAAAAATTTAAACCTTGCTTAACAGTTTTCCCTATAACTACTTTTTGGCATATAGGTCAAACCATGTTGACAAAATGCCAACATTTCCACAGTAAAAGTTAAGGAGGCTTGCTTAAGGGTCATATGAAAAAATAAAAGATGTCAGAGAAAGTTTTGGTGGAAGCTTTTATAGCAAATCTGAGATAGGAATTAAAAAAATTCAAAATGGCGAATCTAAAACAACAGCTGTGAATTTTAAAGTTTGGTTAAATTTTAAGGGCCGATGTTGATTTTGAATAAAACACAAATTATTTAGGAAATTATTGTCATTTCTTTTTATTATCATAATGTGGTATGGTTCAATTATTTATGGAACAAAATATCGGCCAAATGGCCGCCGCGACTTTGGCGGCACACCACCATCCCATGGTTCAAATTTTCGATGACGCTGAGGCATAATTGAGGTTCTATGCCGTTAATGTGGCGAATTATTTCATCTTTAGCCTTTTCACCTTTTCTTTCAAATAACCCCAAAGAAAGAAGTCCAACGGTGTCAAATCACATGATCTGGCGGCCAATTGACATCGCCACCACGTGAGATAACACGGCCATTGAATTTGTCGCACAAAAGAGCCATTGTTTCGTTAGCTGTGTGGCAAGTGGCACCGTTCGTTATCATCTCGCGATAGCGAACACCATTTGCGGTAAATGCTTGGCCGACCTCATGACACACTATCGCGAACAACAGCAATGTTTTCCGCAGAACGAACTGGGCGAGCATGCACAGGTGTTTTCACAGACCCGGTTTGCTGAAATTTGCCCACAATTCTCCCAATTGTGGACACATTCCATTATGCTGACCAAAAAAAAATCACGAAGTGCACGAAATGCATTTTAATTTGAACGCCCATTTTCTTAATAAGCCTGAATAAGTTTAACGCGTTGCTCGATTGTGTATCTTTCCATGGTTCAAATTGAGTTAATCTGAAATTGAGAAATGTCAAATGAAATGCAGAAAAAAACTTGACGTTTAGGTGTGGTTCACATACAACATCGGCCCCTAAAATTTAACCACCCTTTATAAAGTTTATCGGGCAGGTTCTGGAATTAGTGAGAATTTAAATGCCCGTTTAAATAAAATTTAACCAACCAACCAGATAATCTTTTCAGCACTGCAGGAGGTTTGTTCACCATCTGCAATCGCTGATAACAAGAATGTGCAGCCGTTTAAAACACTGAAACTATCTGTTTAAGTAAGCTGTTTAAATCTAAAGCTATTTTTATTTCATCGGCTTTGTTGTCTTTTTCTATTTCTGCTTTCTGTAATCCTAGTAAAGTCGGATTAGTTGAAAGATTATTTGCCTTCATGAAATTTGTTTCTTTTGCTTTCTCGTAAACATTCTCAAGGCTATAAAAATGTTTTGTTACAGCTGAATTAAACGCCTCCTTACATGGTATAACAATTCTAGATGTGCGTTGATAATTCTAGTTGCTTATTTTTAATTTTACCTGGAATCAGTTTTAAACATTTTGCAATTTTCAAAAAACTCTTCTGTTGTCGTGACACTTTTGTGAACATCCCACTAATCACATACACAAAGGTCGTCCTTATAATTCCTTTAATTTTTGTACACCCCTGTTTTCAAATTGTTGATGTACGAGTATTTGCTAACAATATGCATCATCTAACCAAACCACCTACATTCAGACACATGGAAGAAATTTTGTGTGTGTTTTCCTCTCCAACTCTTGTGGTTTGCTCTTGATGTTGGTTATTGTTTAATGCTGGTGCATTAATCTTAAAACATGTTGCTGCTGCATTATTGATAAACAAGTTTGAAAAATGATTTTTCTATTGTGTTGTAGTTTTATTTTACTAGAATTTCTGTTTTTTTTTTTTTTTTTGTTAAACATCAATCGTTAGCTAAAGTTTAAAAGTTAAAAAGAAAAGAAACTTAAATTTATTATTTTTACTTTTTTTTCCCCCAGAAAATATGAAGAAATTTATCCACCAGATGTCGCTGAATTTGTTTTTATAACCGATGATACTTATAATAAAGCTCAAGTTTTACGCATGGAACAAATTATTTTAAAAATTTTAGCTTTTGACTTGTGCACACCTACTGCTTATTGTTTTATCAACACCTATTGCGTGCTTATGGATATACCTGAACAGGTGAAATATCTCACTTATGTAAGTTATTAAAAAAAAATAATGTTTAACAATTGCAGTTAAATAATATAATTGAAAATATATATTTTTTTTTTTGTTATTGTAGTACATATCCGAATTATCATTATTGGAGGCTGATCCTTATTTACGTTACCATCCTTCGATTATCTCAGCTGCTTCTTTGGCTTTGGCCCGTTATCTTTGCGAATATGACATTTGGTCTTCAGAATTACAAGAAATTACCACATATCGTTTGGAGGATTTGAAAGAGGTTTTACTGTGTTTGTGCAAATCCCATAATGATGCTGGTACACTGTCACAACAGGCTATACAAGAAAAATATAAGACAGAAAAGTAAGTACAGTTGTTAGGTAAAAGCTGTCCCACAGCAAAGAACTTCCACAACTATAAAAAGAAAAATATGCATTTCAAATTTTTAAATCAAAACAATTCTGAATATAATTTACTTAATTCGGTAAAAAAAAAAACGTATCCAACTTTGGCTCAGTTTCGCCGGTTCTTTTTTCGTGTCTTTGCGTTTTGAAGGGCGAAAAGAGTACGACAATGGTTTTTCTGCTATTTTCTACAAAATAAATCATACCAATTCTGAAAGTAAAACTTAAGATCTAACTGATGAACAAAATTTTGGGCATCTAACCCAGCTAGGAAGCCAATTTAATTTAGGCCCCAGTTGTTTTTGGAGCCATCCCACGGACAAACAAAAATAATACAATTTTATTTTACATACATTTCTAACAATGCTACTACAACAACAATTACCGTTACAGCCTAAATATTGTTTTACCGTTATACTTGAAATACCATTACACTGAAATTCCATTATCCTTGAAATACCGATACTGAAATAACTTTACCTTTATAACAGTAACAAAATAATTTAAAACAGCTTTACCGATACCGCATCGTTTTGGTTACCAACCTTGCTTGTTTTTTTTTTTAATAAAAAATATTAGAGCATAAACAACAATTGATATTTAAAATTTGGGGAGCTGGCTAAATAAAATCTAAACTAAATTCAAAATAAATATTTCTATGAAATTTTAAAGTTTTTTTAAAATATTTTTTAAAATATTTTTTAAAGAAATTTTAAATCTTTTTATCCACAGTTTAAAAAGAAAATAAAAAAAAATCTTGTATTTATTCTAAAGTGAATTGATCTTTGTTTAATTTCAAATAAAAAAATAAAATTTTTAAGTAAATAATTTAAATTTGAAAATCGATAATGAAAAAAATCCTAATAAAACAGTATTAGCACCATTGGCAGCCCAATAAAAAAAGAATTGATTGTATGTAACTACTTTTAAGCTTCATAGAATTTCATATAAATTATACACTAACAAAAAATGTATTGCTCATTTCAGAAACCTTCAAGTTGCAAATATTGCTACAAAAACAATTACCGAAGATGAATTTGATGAAATTGTAAAACAATACAATCAATTGGCAGCCAATGCTGCAAATGATAAAGAACAAATCACCACAGCAGCAGCATCAAATACAAGGTCATCGGTAAAACCAAATTTGTTTTTCAAATTTTAATTTAATTATTTAGTTTTTTGTTTTTATGTATTTTTCGTTTTTTTTTTTACTTATTTAAAAAAATAATAATTCATAAATGTTAATTATAGTTCTTAATGTAATTATTAATTAATTGATTGATGATCATTTTATTTTTTACAAAGCAAAACAACAAAACCTTATATGTAGGCCATTTCTAAAAAAAAAAAATTATAATTTTTTGTCGTACCAAGTCCTTTTTTTTTAAATTTAATTTAAAAATATTTATTGAAACCCCATGTTTATAAAAAAAAATAATGGCAAATAAAATAACATGCTTTTATAAACTCTTTTTGCTAAGTTTTATAACCAATAGTTTATAAAAAAAGCTCTACACAAAAATTAAACCAAAAATTTTTAAAAGGAATGTCAACAAATTTTAAACAAACAATTGGTTTTTGAGTGAGTTTTTATATTAAACACAGCATTGGAAAAACAAACTGAAGAAAAACTTGTATTAATTTCTAAAAACAAAATTTTCTTTAAAAGGAAATTAAAATATTTTTAATATAAGTTTTTTTTTTAATATCTTTTTAGACAAAATTCAAATGTTTTGCCATTTTGAAGAGATTTTTATAAATATATTTTTTTTTATTAAAAAAGAGATAACTTAACATAAATTAAGCTGTATTTATTTGCCATGAAAAAGTAAAATAAAAATTATTTTGTTAAACATTAACATTTCTTTAATCTATAAACAATATTTCGTCAGCTAAAAGACATAACTAACAAAGTTTAAGCAATCGCTAATAGGTGATTATGATTCATTTAGTTAATTTGTATGGCCCTAAATAAAATTTTAAACTTATACTATAAAAAAAAAATGGCGGTTTCAAATATGGTTGCCCTGGGTTTAAATTAATATGAAGCACAGCTTTGATGTATAAATTTTCCCCAAAATTTTAGTGTTCTTTACATTTTTATATAATTTAAAAAAAAACAAGCTTGTAAAATAAACTGGTTTTTTTTTGTTAAAATTAATAAAGAAATATTGATTTTTTTTTATTTAAAATGTAGTAGCAGTTTAAAAAAAAAGAAATAATTAAATTTTTTAGTGAAATTAAAAGGGGTAAAATTTACCACCACGTCACAATGTCCAAAAATTTTTGTAAAAAAAAAATATCTAAAAAGTTATTTACACCCTTTTGCCTTTTAGCTGGCGATATATTCTATAAAATTTTTTTACAAATATAAAACTATTTTTGTATGTAGTATGTGTTATGTCATGACCTTAGCTCAAATTTAAATTAAAAAATATTTTGTTTTTTTTTGTCCCATTTTTTAAATCTGTGAACTAAATGAAAAAAAAAATCATATGTATACAAACAAAACTCAATATAAATAAAATTCTTAATAAATTTTTAAAACATTTATTTATTCTTGAGTTCACAAAACTGTTTAAGAAAAAAAATAACCTTTTCCACTATAGATTTTTAAATGGTTTATATTCTTTAAAAAAGACAAACAAATTTTAATAAAAATTAAATTAATTTAAGCTTGGATAAGTATAAATATACTCAATAAAAGTGTAAAAGACATGTGAAAAGATAACAAAAGAGAGCATAATGTAAGATGTAAGCAATAGTACCAGGTGTTCTGGGCACAAAATCGTCAACATTTTTTTTTTTTTAAATAATATCGAGAGTTTACTGCAGCAACCAACTCCTCGTATCTTAAAAACTAGTACTTTTTAGAAAAAACAAAAAAAAGTTTTAATAAATTTAAGACAATTTTTTAAGATTTATTTTTAATTTAAAATTCATTACTTTTTAAATTTATAAAAAAAAAATATTAAAAGATTTCAAAAGTTTATTATAAAACATTTTTTTGTGTGCAGTTAACCTCGATATATTTTTGTTATTACAACTTAAGTTTTGCCTGGGAATTACCTACAATCCCTGAAATTATCAGTAAATTTTTTGTAATTTTAATGATGATTTTATTTTAAAGTTAAGATTCAAAATTTTATAAACTGTTAATATATTTCTGGAATCCTGAGCATAGTAAATTGTGTTCCCTTGAAAAAAAAAAATACTCTATGAAATTCATTTAGAAAAATTTAATATGTAGTATAACAATATTTTTGCGTGAAATCAAAACATCTTTAATAATAAAAATATTCAAAATTAGTTTAAAAAAAATTCTTCTAAATCTTTTAAAAGACCAAAATTAATAAGAATAACTCGAAACCAGTGTGATGATAGTGAATTAAAAAATTAACACGTTGTATAAAAAATTAAGTTGTGTAATTAAAGATAAATATTAAAACAAAGCTACTTACTTGTACCATAACGAAAGATTTAATTCATAACATTTAAATTTTTTTTTTTAAATTGTTCTCGTGTTTTTTTTTTCTGAAAACGCTATTAAGAATAGACTTTTGTATTAGTCAATTGATTTCATTCTCTGGATTGGTTTTCAAGAAAATTACTTTAAAATGGTATTGAAAAAATAATAAGGTTAATATGTACTTTTTGCTAAATATGTTTTTTATATTTAAGAATTATTCGATTCTACATCAAAATATTTGTGATGAATTTACCTATAAACTTGAGACTTTAAAATTTTCATGTAATTTTATTTTCTGTTGCTTTAGATAATAATTTCATTTTAAATCTTTGATCCTATGAATGAATTTTTTTTTTTAAATTTTATACTTAATTAGAAACCTTACGTTTTTTTCTTTTGAGCGGGGGTTCCCGGAAAAATTAATCTCGCTTTCACAGGAAAAGAAAAATCCTAATAAGAAGAACCCTAAATGTGAAAATTATTGTTTTTTTTAATAATTTTTTTTTGCTTTGTTCATTCGCTATTCGCAAATCAACATTTTATTATTTCCCACATAATAAATATTAAAATAATGAAAGGGATTTCATTTCTTTAAGATCCAAGTTCTGCGTATTGAAAAATTTTCCTTACAATTGAATAATATGTTTTAAGGGTTTAAACAATGGCTACGGTAATTGGATACGGATACGGGTAATTTCTAAGGAAAACTAAAAATGAATTGATAAATTCTATGCTTAAATTAAAATCAATATGTCGAAAACTATCAGTAGCAACATTAAAAAAAATCAATTTATAAATTTTCTATTGGCAGCCACATTTTATGTGGCTGAGAGTATTATATTCTCTTTATTTTTTAAACTCTTTGGTTTAAATAAAAATCTGAGATCTTTTTACAAACAATTAACAAAAAATAAGCAAACTCTATTATGTTAAAACAATTAAAAAATAGAAATTTTAATTTAAACATTTTAAAATTAATTAAAAAAAACACAGCTTTCTTAATAATTCAATCTTCACACACACACGTACACTTACTACTATATATTTTTAAATATTTTAATATTAAAAAGAATATATATTTTAAATATTACAAAAAAAAAATTGCCATAAAAAAAATAAAAATTTACAAATTTTTTCAAAAAAGAAACAAAAGATTTTTTATTCTTAATTTAATTATTATATGTACTTATATATTTTGTAATGATCATCATCAGTCAAATAGTTAAGGACATCATTTTAATGTAAGTACTCAGTTCAAAAAAAGTATTATATTTTTTTTTTCTCTTTACTTAATAGTTAATTATTTTATTAACAATATTTTTTTTTTATAATAATGTTTATAATTTTTTTTAATAAAGACATTGTATGTGCATCCCTTATAATAATTTTTCACTTCATTTTATTTGTTTTTCAAAATTATTTCATTGAACGAAATTTTTTTAAAAACTACTTTTTATTTATTTTTTTTTTTTCCTTATTATATTGAGTAATAAAAATTCATATCATTTCAATTGAACTGAAATTTCAATTAATTCAGCATGACCTGTTGCCACTATCAATTTGTTTGATATTTGTTTTTGAATAAATTTTCTACACAAAAAAAAAAAAATACATACGTAATAAAATTTGTGTTCCTTCCTTACCAATTCGATTTTTTTATTGTCTTGAAATTCGTTTGCATTTTATAAATATTTAATTTAGTTATTTATACAGAAAACAAATGTAAAAATTTTAATATTGCACGTGATTTATTGCAACGCAGGGTTAATAAACTAAAAATATAAGCTTTAAAAGTGTTCTTAACTTTACTTAAAACTAAAACAACTAATAACAGTTTTTTACCCAAAAATTCTCACCCAATATAATTGAAAGGGCTATTTAGCAATTCAAAAATCTCTGGGATTTGTTTTTAAAAAATTTCCTTGCTTAATATACACTCCGTGTAGTAAATTTGTATATTTTTTTACTAACTTATTTTTTGGGATGCAGTCAACTTTTATATATATATATATATCTATTAACTTTTATTTTTGGGTGTAGAAAAGAATTTATAAAACAAGCTTAAATTTTTCAAATTAAAAAGTTTTGAATATCACCAGGAATTATTTACTAATTAATGGTAAAATTTTATATTATTTGGACTAATTAATTATTGTGGGTGTACAAATTTAGAACAAAAAAAATAGGTAAATTTGAAGTCAACTTTATATACAAACATATTTTTGTTGGGTGTAAAATTTGTTTATTAAAAGGTTCTGGTTTCACCAGGGATTATTTACTAATAAATGGTAGAATTTTATAATAAACTCTAATAAAAATCCATTAAGAAACTAATATATAAAAATTGAATTTAGGGCAAAATTGGGTATTTTGGGAAGGGATTTCATCTAAATTAGGTATATATGTATGGGGATACGGGTAAAACCATTTCTGGCAACACGCCGTAATATAATTGAAATTTTAAAGCATACTCTTGGGCGGTTTAAAAAATTTTGGAAAATCCACCTTCTGCTAATTTCTGATTTCTGTTTGCCTAGTACCTGGTCGAGATTTTTTGGCATTTTTAGCCATAATTTTACATTTCATTTTTTTACACCCTAAAATTATGTTCGTATAAAATACCTGGTGGTACCAGAATCTTTTTGGAGGAAATTTTACACCCAAAAAATTAGTATAAAAGACTTCACCCAAAAAAAATAAGTTAGTAATTAAATATAAAATTTGGCTGCACCCAAAAAAATAAGTTAGTTGATAGATATTAAAGTTGGCTACACCCAAAAAAATAAGTTAGTTAGTTGATAAGTATAAAAGTTGGCTACACCCAAAAAAATAAGTTATTAATAAGTATAAAAATTGGCGGCACCCAAAAAATAAGTTAGTAATTAAATACAAAAGTTTACTACACCCTAAAAAATAAGTTTGTAGATGAATTTAAAATTTGACTGCACCCAAAAAAATAAGTTAGTTAGTTGATAAGTATAAAAGTTGGCTACACCCAAAAAAATAAGTTATTAATAAGTATAAAAGTTGGCGGCACCCAAAAAAAATAAGTTAGTAATCAAATATAAAAGTTTACTACACCCAAAAAATAAGTTAGTGGATAAATATAAAATTTGACTGCACCCAAAAAAATAAGTTAGTAAATAACTATAAAAGTTGACTACACCCAAAAAAATAAGTTAGTTGATAGGTATAAAAGTTGGCTACACCAAAAAAATAAGTAAGTTGAAAAGTATAAAAGTTGGCTACACTCAAAAAATAAGTTAGTAGATAAGTATAAAAGTTGACTACACCCAAAAAAATAAGTTAGTAATTAAATATGAAAGTTTACTGCACCAAAAAAAAAATAAGTCAGTAGATGAACATAAAATTTGACTGTACCCAAAAAAATAAGTTAGTAAATAACTATAAGTTTACTACACCCAAAAAAGTAAGTTAGTAAATATATATAAAAGTTGGTTACACCCAAAAAATAAGTTAGTAGATAAATATAAAAGTTGACTACACCCAAAAAAATAAGTTAGTAATTAAATATAAAAGTTTACTACACCAAAAAAAAAATAAGTCAGTAGATGAACATAAAATTTGACTGTACCCAAAAAAATAAGTTAGTAAATAACTATAAGTTTACTACACCCAAAAAAGTAAGTTAGTAGATGAATATAAAAGTTGACCCAAAAAAATAAGTAAGTAGATAAATAAAATAGTTGACTACACCCAAAAATAAAATTTATTAGATAAATAAAAAAGTTGACTACACTCAGTATAACTACTTCTTCCCAATAAAGAGAAAGATCCATATTTGAAAACTCAAAGTCTGTACAAAAAATATGACAAAAAAATACACAGCATTTGACAAATTAAAATATTTATTTATAAAATCAATGAGATTTTAATGATTAACATATATAACAATGAAAAAAAAAGTTAGATTTTTAGAACCTAATTTTGCAAATTTGTTCACCATTGCAAAAGATTTTAATTTCTCAATTCAAACCAAATATGAATATGAAACAATTTAAGTTATAAAATCAAAAACTATAATTACAGAATGCATTTGTTTTGTATTAAAAGCTGTCTAGTATATAGAACATATACGAAGCATAAAATGATGCATTGTGATTAGTTAATATGCAAATCTATTTTCAGGATGATAACCCAATTGATCCAAAGCAGGATTACATGCAAAATTAATCATGGGTGGTGGACCACACATTAAAGTAACGGTCAAATCATCGGCGGGGAATAAATTTACTTTAATCATCATCTCGTTGACAAAACCAACACCATAGCTCCAGGCTGTAATAAGATAATAAAAATGGAAAACGAATAAATAAAATACAAATTAAACAGAAATTTTACTAATCTTATTTTAAATATAAAAAGTACCTTTAAATCTACACAATTTAAGGCAGCATTAAATATAATAAATGTATTTAAATTAATGACTAAAAGATATACAAATAATATAATTCTATTTTATCTACATATATGTTATATATCCATTTAAAATTTCCTATTTAGTTTAGTAACTAAAACGCATATCACTATGATGGCCCAGCCTATCAAGTCCCGGTATACAGGTATAGTTGACCATCGGTGGTGGTCCACATAGTAGACATAATGTTTCCATTGCTGGTGCAAATAAATGTTTGCTCATCATGTCATCATTTATATAACCAGTATTATATGACCAGCCTTTACGTTTAGATCGTGGTGTCCGCATTTGTAGGGCAGCATTTTTAAAATTATTTTAAGGTTAAAAGAAAATTTAAAGGATATTTTTTATTTTTAAATATGTGTAGAAACGGTAAAATAAAAGGTTACCAAAAAATTATACAATTTGAGAGTAAAGTATTAACCGCCTTAACAATATATTTAATTCTAAACTCACCTTCAGCAGCCTTATCAACAGTATACCAAACTTTAAATTGGTCTGGATATTTCTTGGCCAATTCATCAAGTTCATTACGCAATAAAATATCCTTTTCACTCTAAAAAAAAATATATATATATACAATTTATATGATACAAATTCTAATTACATGAATATTTTTCTAGACAAACTTACCTGATTAGCAAACAATAAAGCCAATTCAGTCTTATCCTTTTCATTATGCTTCAAAACATCACGAACCAATTGTAACATGGGTGTGATACCAGTACCACCCGCAATCATATTAACACGTTTTGCGGTAACTATCTTAGGAGGATCCTTACGTAATTTCTTAATAGAGAAGCTACCATTACCCAAATATTGCAAACGTCCCGAAGGACCGCGGAAAGAAATTTTATCACCAATCTTCATTTGATCTAAATATTGAGACATTTTACCACCAGCTGGAAATTTGGGATTTGAATCTTTGAAATATACTTTAATTACGAGATCAACATAACCAACATCGTCATCAGATGAAATGGGTGTATAAGGACGTATCACCAACTCATTATCAATGGTAGCAATGAGATGAATATGTTGGCCAACTGGTAAACCCAAAATATGTTGGTGTGAAGGTAAACCAAAACGGAAACGACGTGTATCATGACTTAAAACTTCTTTCTCAATCAATGGCAATTGATATTTATCATTGGCATCGACAAGGGTACGCAAACGTGCTGTTCTATTTGGTTCTGGGCGGACTTTTTTCGTAGATTTTTTGTTAATTAAATAGTGGATAACAACAGCACTAGCTACAACAGCAACAATGCCCACAGCAATAGGGATTATCTGAAAAGATTTAAATAAATAATTAAAATAAAAATATCAGGTTAGTGCTCTTGTTAATCATAAATCATAATAGATTGTAATGTGTTGCAATATATGAAATAAATATATAACTATATATTTAAGATACAGTCTTATATATAAAACTTTATCAATTTTTTTTTTTACTATTCTGTTAAATGATTAGCAAAAATAAAATCAGAAGTATTTATTAGATTATAAAAAAAGTCAAAGTTTAATACTTCGAATAAATAAACAAATACAATTGTATGCAAATGCAAAAAATATTGTAATATTATTAGGGAAAAGATAAGAAAACCTTCTGAAATTTTTCAGCTTAATAGTTTACATCAAGAATAATCTTTTTCCATATCGACCATTTATAATTCATATTTGCTGCTACAATCAGCTGTTTACCAAACTTGTAAATTGTTGCAAATTTTCCGTTCGCGGAATTTTTTTAGAAAATTGTTTTTTGAGGGTAAATATTTCTTAATCTCTGTATTTTTGTTACAGATTAATGTTTACTGGACTTAACTGTGACTAGTAAACTTAAAAATCCTTCAATTCTACGTTCCGAGTGTTCCTAAAATGTTTTTTTAAAAAGCAGTACGTGTACATTAAGTTAAATTGACTAGAAACCCTGACCTTTATGCCGTCCCTATATATTAAATCATAACAAACGTAAAAAAATATGAATGGAAAGATAAAACATAACAACAAAAACTAAACATTCATAACGTTTTTTATATTTATTTATTTATTTATTTATAATTCAACTATAATACAAAAGCCATTCAGGCCAAATAATTGTATCACATAGCAATAATTCTGAGCAGAAATCTTAAAAATAAATATATAAAGAGTGTAATATAAATATATATATATAGTTTACATAACATAAACAATAAGGATTAAAAAATATATTCTACACTCAACAACCTAGCATATTGGCTTCCCAACCATAATAAATGTAATAAGAAAATTAACAAAAATGTAAAAATTTAAGTAAATATACCCTCAATTTGTGGCAACTAAGCATGTAAGCAAAGAAAAATGCAAATACTTAACGGTCGAAACACAACTGTACAATTCATAGCATGAAGTACAACTTAATGTGCATACCAGATTAAAAATTTCAGTAGAAAATTATATATTGGAAACAATTACTCAAAAGGCATTAAAATATTCCAAAATTTTTAATCTGAATACGTTGTTAGAATGCGAAAAAACACGTAATTCAAGTGGCAAACAATTCCAACATCGGGCAATTCTAATTATAAACGATCTTTCAAATATAGTGTTCCTAATCCTAGGAATGAATATCTGAGGATTACGGCTTGATCGTGTAAAAACAAAATTTTTATATAAAGGTAAAGGCCTACGACTTTTAATAATCTTATGGAAAAAAAGCAACAAACGATACTTTACAAAATCATTAAAAGAACAACCAAGGAAACGATTTACATAAGCTGAAATGTGATCATGGCGACGAACGTTATAAATAAAGCGCACAATAGTATTCACCAAACGCCTGATTCTATTTAAGTTTATACCAATAGTACCCGAAACTACCTCAAGACCAAAAAGAACTTGCGAAATCAAAAGAGCATGTGCTAATTTACATTTAACAGAATGAGGCAAATATATTTTTGACGAATAAATCCTACGTAACGCACCCCACACTCTGCCACACAAGACATCAATATGTGGTTTGAATGACATTCTACTATCAAGTATAACACCTAAACATCTCAATTGATTCACTAACTCAATTTCATCATTACCCAAATATACATTTAAATCACAGATAAAAGAATTTGAATGTCCAAACATAATAGCTTTAGATTTAGTAGAATTAATACAAAGGGAATTCTCAGAAGTCCACTGTAAAACACGCTCTAGGGAACTATTAATATCACTTTCCAATAATTCAATAAACCTTCGGTTGCCTTTAAAAAGTAAAAAAACATCATCCGCAAATATAAAAGATCTGCAAATCCCCGAATTTACAAACCCAGGTAGATCATTAATATAAAGGATAAACAAAAGTGGTCCTAAAACAGACCCCTGAGGGACACCAGAATGAAGATTAAGTAAACTGGACTCTGAACCATTAAGAGCAACAAATTGTGATCTGTCACTTAAGTATGACAAAATGAGTCTACAAGCAGATTTGGAGAAATTAAAGTTTACTTTCAGTTTAAAAATCATTTTGACGTGGTCAATGGAATTAAAAGCCTTGGAAAGATCAAGTGACACTAGAGCACATAATTTATCACAATTGCAATCATATCTAATAGCATCAGTAAGTTTGAGGAGCAATGACGTAGTACTGTGTCCTTGACGAAACGCATACTGAGATTCATATATACTCATAAATGTAGAATCAAGTACTTGATCTTTAAGAAGGTGCTCTACAACCTTAGACAGCACTGGAAGTATTGAAATAGGTCTGAAATCATCAACCCCATGAACAACACTCTTCTTAGGAATAGGCACAACACGAGCAGTCTTCCAAGCTTTTGGAAACCTAGAGGTTGTTAATATAGTATTAATTAAATTCATCATAAGATTAGAAATATGAGGAAAAACAAGTTTAATAAATTTAATTGAAATGCCATCAACCCCAACTGACCTGGATTTAACTCTATTTAAAGCATTAAATAATTCCAACTCACTTACACAGTGAAAGGAAAAACAATCTTCAGATTCATTAAAATAATTAAAGTCAAAATTTTCACGAGTATCTGTCGTGGTTTCTCCACCAAAAAATGTATTTAAACTTTCAATATCGATCTCACAGACCACACTGTCATCACCAACACAGCCACAACTCCTAAGAACCTTCCACAAACCCGTAGAATCTAAACCACTGAAAAGTCTAGAGAAATGTTTTCTTTTTTCTCTACGAATAACATTTTTAGTTTTATTGCGAAGCCTGCAGTATATCCTCCAGTTAATCGACGAACGATCAATTCGATAAGCAGAAAACGCTAAATCCCTTAGAGATCTAGCATAAACGATATCCCTCGAATTCATCCAGTTATTATTATCATATCTTATTCTTTTTCTAACAAGAGGGACATAAGATAAAAGGTTCTCAAAAAGAAAAGAAATAGCAGAGCATTTTGTATCAACATCACTTGTATTTAAAATAAGAGAAGAATCAAAATTATTTAAAAACCCAAATATTCCACCCCAATCTATATTGCTAAAGTCTCGAAATTCAACGAATTCCTGTAAACGTTCTACATTAATATTAAAGGATGCAAATATAAAAGCATGGTCAGTCAAAGCTGGACATTGAACTTGATCAGAGTAAGAGACCATATCAACATTACTCACTAAAAAGAAATCAATCAATGAAGTGGAGTCATAGCGTACGTCATAATGGGTAGGTTTAGAATTATGAACCACCTCTAGGCTACATCTAATACACAGTGATCGAAGCAAATTAGATTTTGTGGAATCAAATAAATTACAGTTTAAATCACCAACAACTATAATGTTAGAGTATTTCAATAAGAGATCACAATGACATGTCTCAAAACTAGCCAAATTTCCATTAGGCAAGTAAACGACGCCAATCAAAAGAATAGTGTTACTAAAAAATAACTCTATAAAAAGAGACTCACAATTACTGGATTCTGAAATTTTAAAATTAGATTTGAATTTGAGTTTATTAGAAATATAAAGACCTACTCCACCACCCCTAGAAGAACGATCATTGCGGCAAATTTTGTAGCCAGGAATAGCAACCGCACGATCTAAGATATCTTCGCCTAACCAAGTCTCAGAAACAGCGAACACATCAAAGATTTTATCCCTTAAAATGTATCTAATTTCATCAAGTTTAGGGCCAATACTTCTGCAGTTTAGGTGTGCCACTTTAAGTTTACCAGTATATGCTTCTAAGGTAGAATTAATATACAAGCCACCACCAACTAAGGGTCCCATATTATCACTTAAAGACATCAACGTCAAAGAACAATACTATGGTGGGAAACCAAATGAAGTCATAAAAGTATAGAATATAAAATATTAAATAACAATCCATAAAAATTTATAACTGTCAGCTGATCAAAAACAGCAAATAAGAAAAAAAACTTACATTTGATAAGAAATTATACTCCTACATCAATAGTTATTCAACAACAAATTTCAGTGGAAGAAAAACTAGGAATGTATTTATATCAGAGAAAATATGAATTTAGATCAATCAAATTTCTAGTACGAAAAAGCAATTAAACCAAGATACAACAGTAATTAGTTTAAATTGTGAAATAAAAAGATAATATTAGTACAAGTCATACTTCACTGTATCTAAGTTAAACTTTAAGATATGAGTATAATAAAAAAGAGAAATAATAATAAAAATTAATAAATTGATTAAATAAGATATAAAAATTATCCCAATCAAGATTTAGCGAACAACAACACCACTATTTAGCAGTTCCGCACATTTTGACGTATCATATTGAACCTCGCTACCATCAGCCAACGTCAAAATAGCTACTGGCTTATCAGCATTAATGAGCTTAAACTTGGTAATAACTTTATCTTTAAGTAGTTTTCGGCATAACCCATTCAACATTGCAGCACCAGGGGAATAGTGATCATTTAAAAATACACGATTACCAATATCACCAGCATCAGCCACTATATTCTTCACTTTTAAGGGGTTGGTCTTAATATACAAAGCACATTTTTACTAAAAGAGAATACAATTATTAAATTTCAACTCGGTTGAAAACTTAAAATAAGGGTGAACTTATGAAATGAACTTGAAAATAACACCTTGTAAAATCTCAAAATTAACTTACATCAATTTCATCACTTTTAACCGTCATTTTCTTTATCTTAATTTTAAATGATATTCTTATTTTTTATATAAAAATATGTAAAAATTATAAATCAAATATATATGTATTTATTTTTAATACCAATCACTTGCTACTCCCGTTGCTGACTGTTGCGGCTTTTGAAATTTACTGTAGAGATTGCCGCCTGAGAGATATTAACCAACAGTGATGGTAGATTTTTTTTTGTACCAAACAATGTGGAAGCTTAATTATTTTAAGTAATGTACCACAATAGACATAACTGTGGCCAAATTAATTGTTTTTTTTTGTCCTCTATTAGCCTAATTTTTGCAATGTCCCTTTAACTGATACTTTTTGTTGTTGATTTTCATATAAAATTTAAATTTAATTGTTTGTTAAATTTAAACTAAGTAATCAGTAATCGAGCTTTGGAGTAGAGATTTTTTTAAATCACTTTATATATGGACACAGTTATTTTTAAATGAATTCTTTTTGATATAGTAATATTTCAGAAAAGATACCCTTGGGTACTTAAACTATTGCTATTGAATTCTTAAATCAGTTACAGGTGATTATCGGTCTGTCTAAAATAAATTGAAAGGTAAAAATATTAAAAAAAAACTAAATATTTGGTTTTAAAACAATTTCTTTTGTTGACTAACATTCAGTTCAGAATATCCCTTAAGCTTTTGCAAATAATTACGCTACTGGGCCTTATTCACCATCACTGTTCCAAAATGAAAACAAAAAACAACAATCATTAAATAACCCCTTATTAAAAAATAAAACAACAACAATAATACTCTATACTAAAGTACATAAAAATACTATATTCTTATTCTGATAAAGAATATTTTTATAATTTTAGTATATTTTTTTATAATGTTCCAACACTTCACCACACCTGGCTTCTTTGAAAAAAATTGCAAACAAAAACATCCAGCTAACAAATAGAGTTAATAAAGTTAAAATGACTAAAACAAAAAAATATTTGTGACTACTTTTAAGGACATAGAAAAAAGTGTAACTCTCTCCACCTTACCCTTCCCTATTAAACTATTCACAAAATATAAAACTTAACGTCTATTTCAAATTTTTGAGTCTCATCACTATTCCTTTCTCTTTTGCACTTACAAATTTTTTGTATCATGCCATCTTCCATGTTTTATACTTCTGTCCATACAAATTTAGTTAAAATCCAAAGAAAAACTGCTATGTTTGCTGTTTTTAAAATTTTTTTTTAACGACATTCAAACAGTCTAAAAAAATCACCCACACAAATTATTACGCTATTGTGCCTTATTCACCATCACTATTACAAAAAAAAAATCGTTAAATAAAAACCTTATTAAAAAATAAAACAACAATAAACTTTATACTAAAGTACATACATATTGTATTGATAAAGATTGGGGGAAAAAACATCTAAAAGCTCTTATTCAGAAATGAATGTGTGGATGTGGAAGAGAACGTGTATGGAAAAATAAGAGAAACATTGAATATTACTTCGTCATGCTTATAGTGGTTATCTAAGCAGGGCATGGAAGGGCAAAAAATCGTGTTTTTATCGAAAAGTATGCATTTAAAATTTAAAAAATATACATTTTATTGATTTATTTCAGCGTTTCTCATATAATCAAATTAAATTTAGTAATTGTACCCTAAACGAGCACTAGCAACGAAGGCTACCAGCTAGTTGTAGCAAAAACAAACCAAAGCTTTTGGCGGGAATCGAACCCCCGGCCCTGCACTGATAAGCTAGCACGCTACCAACTAGTCTACCGGGGCTTAGTACAAAGCGATTTTTTTCTTTAATTTTCATTAATAGTGAATATAAGCATGGGCATTGTAAAAGCCACCGAGCCAAGCTCAGAGATTCAAGTTGAAAAACTTGAATCGAGCCAAAAAGCAAAGTTCATATAATATGAGCCAAGTTGACTCGGTGGCTTACTTAATCGATTCGAGTTTTTTCCACTCGAAACTTTGAACTTTGCTCGTTGGCTTTATGATTGGCCTTTGGTGTTTTACTCTGCATATCCTATAGTTACATAGTCCATGATATAACGTGATGGTTTGTTGTAGTCAAATTTGTTACAATTTAAATATGTACCAACAAAAATACTATTAGTACATACATACGTATAAACAAATGGCACGCGGTCTACATAAAATTTACAAGATAATTATTTAATTAATTCTACTATGAAACAATTCACACGACCAGAATTTTTCACACGACAAACGAAATAACATATAAATGCAAATCAAAAATAAAATAGACAAACCATAACAACAACAACGACAACAAAAATGAATTCATAAAATCAATTTATAAATAAGTATTACGACAGAAAGTAAAAAATGTATACTAAATATTAAAAAGTTGAATCATCTACATAGAACAACCGAATTATAAACAATTTTTTAAATAAAAATAAAAGAAAAAACAACCACAGGCTATTTACTCTGTATAAACTTTTTGAGAAATAGTAGTTAAACTTACATTGTCATTAATTGGTCTAGCCATTGTGTAAAGTTATGGTCAGGCAATTTTTCCAATAATACGGCAGATTAGAAAATGTATTCCGCAAGCTTATTCGTTTTTATAGTTGATAAATTTGAGATCCTAGATGTTATATTCTTGTTTTTCTTTTATAAAACAAGTATGGAATTATTATGTAATTTTTACTTTCTTCTTTGTGTTGTGAATTCCTTATTTTGACTTTATTCTCTTTTTTATCTTGAACTTTTTTGAGAATATCAAGACATAATTATTTAATATTTCTTTATGAAATTTACATTAATTTCTTCAAAATTATTTGCCCCAATGATTTCTTTTTGTTGCTGCTGCTCTTGTAGTTTAATTATAGAAAGTCTGGATTTATATGAGTTTATTTCCTTCCAAGGACGACGGATTTATAAAAACCAGGTGCTGCTTGCAGAGCTGCAGCGGCTTCTTGCGTAGTTGCCAATTGCCTTTTGAAATAAGGATTTATAACTTGTTTTATTAGTAGAATTCGTTAAACTACTGCTGCATTTTTATCACGTTTGCGTAAAATTTAACTATAAATATACCGACAGAATACTATTGAAATAACTTTAACAAAAATAATTAGGTATACAAATTTATAATTCGTCCGAAATCTTTCTTGAAATTATATGAAATTGTTATGAATCGACATATACTAACTCACCACTAGAGCTGTGTCGTTTGTAAACAAACTAGTTCAATTGTACTACTCTTTTACATTGACCTAGAGCAATACTTACCTCTGTGGTAAATATGTAATCGGGTGTAGAGCAGCTCTGAGGTGAATTTGAAATTTTAAGTCTGGCAAGCCTGCCTACAAATTGGCTTGACAGAAACGTCATGTGGCAAATTTCTTTTCCGGTTTAACTTTTGGCGAAGGCAGTCATGGCGTAAGTAGACTCGGAGAAAATAAATTTGTATATAGGTTTTATTATTATATAAATAAAAGATTTGTGAATTGTTATAAAGTGATTAAAATCCTGTTGTATACAGGGTATATTAAGGAATCCTTGGTAAAATTACAAACATCTCTATTGGATGTTAAGAAATTCGGAGCCCTGGGAATTTTTGTTCTTATTTTTTTGTAATCGTGTATTAAATATTTTTCTATATTTTTTTTAAACTTGCAATTATAAACCAGCTTTATGGAATTTTTGGTGTCCACTTAAGTTTGGAAATAATTGCTAAATAAATACAGAAGTTTTTGTATAACAAATTATTAACTCGTTAATATAAGTTTTTAATTAAAACATTATTTCTAACATGTTTTTACAAAGTAATATTAAGCTTTTTATCAATTTATTAACAATTTTATAATAAAATTATTTTACCATTCTTGTACTTTACAGTTCAAAAGTTTCACGTGATACTTTGTACGAAAGCGTCAATGGCGTTTTGGAGTTCTCTTCAAAGAAGAAACGCGGTTTCTTGGAAACCGTGGAATTACAAATTGGTCTGAAGAACTACGATCCCCAAAAGGACAAGCGTTTCTCCGGCACTGTCAAGTATGTTGATTTTCAACCTGTATGAATTGATAAACCTTCTAAGGGATTAACCTTTTGGAAGTTTAATTTTCTACAGGCAGTCAAATGTGTGTCATTTGACGGACCTTCACTCAGGGTCTTAAAATCAGATTGAGTAGGCTTTTTATTGGTTTTATATCATAAATAGCCGAACATTTTAGATTGTTTTTTATATTAAAAAAAAAATAAACTATGCTACTCCCTTCACCAAGAGGGTTTATGTGTAAGTTTTATGTAGTTGAATTTTGTGATGAAAACTGTCGATAAAAAAAATTACAGACGATTAATGACTGAAAATCAAGCAAAGATAAACAGAAAATGTGTTAATTTTCAAAAATATTGTTAATAATTATCGTCTTTAAATTTCATTTCGACATGTGTTTTTCTGCTTTAAAGTGGTTTAATTGATGTTTAAAATGATGTTAAAATATTGCATGTATTACCTGAAAACCTTAAGAGCCTTTTGGTTTTCATGTGGATAAACTTGACTGATTTAAACATCTCTAAAACATTTTTGTCATGTATCTTTAAGAAGACTGGAGCAATATTGTTTATTTATCAATTCTCTTAAATTTATTCACTAGATTGAAGCATGTTCCCCGCCCAAAAATGAAGGTTTGCATCTTGGGTGATCAACAACATTGTGATGAAGCCAGAGCTAACGGTGTTGAATGCATGGATGCTGAAGCTTTGAAGAAATTAAACAAGAACAAAAAATTGGTTAAGAAATTGGCCAAATCTTATGATGCTTTCTTGGCTTCCGAATCTTTGATCAAACAAATTCCCCGTCTCTTGGGTCCCGGTTTGAACAAAGCTGGCAAGTTCCCTGGTCTTTTATCCCACCAAGAATCCATGATGGGAAAGATTGAAGAAGTTAAATCTACTATCAAATTCCAAATGAAGAAAGTTTTGTGCTTGTCTGTCGCCGTTGGTCATGTTGGTATGAAGCAAGACGAATTAGTACAAAACATTCATTTGTCCATCAATTTCTTGGTTTCTTTGTTGAAGAAGAACTGGCAAAACGTTCGCTCATTGCACATCAAGTCATCCATGGGTCCACCCCAACGTTTGTACTAAATTTTGTTTATGTATAATTGTAATTTATGTTTACATTAAAATGGAAAATAAAATGCAAGATTTTTTTAAAGAAAATTAAAACAAAAATAGTTTCTATTAAAAAGAATTTTTTTATTAAAAATTTTATAATAGCATTAATTTATGCAAAATCATCAAAAATCTAAACATAAGTTTTGTAATATAAAACACAGGGGATCCATATTATAAATCAGTTTTTTTTATTGAATAAGTGTAAACAAATTTTCCCTATTTTAGGTAAAAATATTTAAAAAAAAAATACCCAACCGATTTCAATATTTTTTTTTTCAGATTTCGATGCCGACCATTCAATTCGAATTTATGAATTGATACAATCATAAATTTTTATTTCGAGTAATCAATATCTTATAACTATTCGACATCATCACCATTTGATGATTGTATTAATTTAGCTATAGCATCGCGTTTTAATATAGCTGTTCCAGAATCATTATAGCACATTGTGGCATTTGACTCGGGATTGTATTCATATTTTGAAAGGTCAATATTTGCACTCCATTCTTCGGAGAAAAAATCACCACTGTCCTCTAAAAGATTATGTAAAGCACAGCAAGTTTTAACTATTAAGCTTTTCGATTCTGGCTCTATGAACTCGGTGGAAGTTAAAATTTGCCAACGTCCAAAAACGCGTTGTAAAGAAACATCTCTAAATATATTTAAATGATCCAGAGATTTATTGAAATCATTTTCCCATAGCTCACGGGGTTTTTTATATTTTTGCATTAGCCATGTTCGCAGCGGATAATGTGATGGGGCGACTAAAAAATAGGGAATTGTTGTATTATTAGGTAGTTTTTTCCAAGCAGTGCTAATATCATTTGGTGACCGAAGAAACATTGAAAGATTTTGATGAGCTACTTCTACTTTACGAAATTGTAGGCGATTATCAATGCAAACTTGCACTATAACACGATCCATACCATAGGGTTTATAGCGACCACAATAGGAAAATGTGGGCAGTTCAAAAACATTTAACACACCAACAGCGCATGGAGTTATATTCGATGCCTTTTGAAAGCCCTTAGCAATTTCGTCTAATTCTTGTTTACTTTTTGGCATTTTTAATAAAGTATCGAAAAATTCATTTAAAAAGCAGTCAACGAATTTGTATAAAGCTGAGCGCACAAATGTGTGATCTACATTAAAGATAGTTGCAACAGAACGAAAACTACTTCCCGTAGCAAGTGTATAAATGCACATAGCTACAAGTGATTCATAATGCATAGAAATAGGATCCAATGATGACTCCAATTTGGTACATATTAAAGTAAATATTGATTTAGGCATATGGAATGTATCTAACCATTGATCTTCCGTAAAATTGGCTACAATGTCTTCATAAAATCCTATGCCAGCATCTTCACTTTCACCACCCTTTTCAATATCTGGATTATTTGCGAAATCATAATCCATAATCTGCTGATTATTAATATAGTCCAAAAGTACATTTGGTTCTACTGTCAATGGTACATTCTCCACAAATCTTATTTGCATTTCTATTAGTGATTGTAAAAAGAAATTCCTTAAAGTGCATTGTCTCTTTCTCAGGCGTTGTTTGGCTCTACGACGATTAAATATTATAATGCGTTGATAACTTTGTACATGTAACCTTAGCAATGTTATGGCCTTTTGCAATTTTTCCCGACATTCATTGTTCAAGGATGTTTGTTTCTTTTCCAATTCTTCAATTTGGACTTTTATTTCAGCAAACTCTTCATCGATTTCGCTATTTACATAGTCTTCATCTAAATGCTCTTCTAACATTTCTTCTGTAACATAGAATATAATAAGTTATTTTAAACATATTTAAAAAAATAACTAAATAATTAATTAATAATTACCACAGATTCTACATTCGATTTCAATAACACGATGTCTTCACCTATAATAAATGGTAGCAAACAATAGCCAATCGATTATGGCAATAATTTGCTGCATATGTTCTGCAAGGTGTTAACAGGAACATTCACTATAAACTAATAACAACATGTAATTTCTACACAACGTACATTTTATGCATAATTTTGTCATTTGCTGCAATATATGTCTATACGTTTATCGTTAGTCTAGACTGGATATCGTGTGGTGAAATCAGTTTGACAATTGTGGCTATCATTTCATTGCACATATAAAGATACCGGATAGGCACATACATGTTTACGAAATAAAAGTAAAGCAAAAAAAAAAGAGAAAAACAAAACAAAATCCAAAACTTTAAATACATGAAATAGTCTGTTCATGAAATTTAGTAATTTCAAAAATTGTAAAGTAGAAATATATAACAAATGTTTACATTAGCTGAAATAAAAGATACTATACGTATATTACCAGAACATTTTCATTTGGAACAAGTAGAAGCCATTAAAAATATAATAAACCGCAAATTGGCAAATAAGGTAAGTACTAACCATCAAAAATATTTTAATTACAAAATTTACACTTTCTAGGTTTTGTTGAATGTCGGTCTATGTATAGCTTTAAAAGATGTTGTCTCACTGAATGATTCCATTATATTACCTGGCGATGGTGCTACCCACACGGAAGTCTTATTTCGCTATATTGTTTTTAGGCCTACCGTTGGTAATGTTATAATGGGAAAAATACGCAATAGTAGTCATGAGGGAGTACACGTAACATTGGGATTTTTCGATGACATCTTAATACCACCCACGGCTTTACAACATCCTTCACGGTTTGATGAGACTGAACAGGCCTGGGTATGGGAATATCCATTGGAAAATGGTGGAAAACATGATATGTTTATGGATATCGGAGAACCTATTAAATTTCGTGTTTCAAGTGAAATTTTTGAAGAAAGCTCACCCATGGGACCACCAAGAACTGATCATTTACAACCCGGTACATCAGCAGCGGCAGCATTGGCTCAAAATATGGAACCAAAAATACCATATCGTATTATTGTAGGTTGAAATATTTTATCTACATTATTCCTAATTGGCTTTGTTAAACATTATTTATTTTTTTTGTTTTTAATTTTAGGCAGCTATTAATGAATCTGGTTTAGGACTTTTATCATGGTGGGATCAACAGCAACAAGCAAATTATGTTACTGAGGATATAAATGAGTATGAAAATGATGAAAATGGTGAGGGAGCTTGTGAAGAGTGATGTACAATGATTAAAAATAAAAAAGAAAACAACTTTTATAATATGAAAATAAAGCAACAAAAACTACTTGTTATGGAAAAACGTAAATGTAAGTAGTAAGATCTTATAAAAAGGAGTCACAAATATACATATATAACAATTGTTAGCAAAAATTCAAATTTTCATAATTTTGATGCAGTTGAAGAAACAACATCCCTTTAAATCTAATACTATTACGATCAAAAATAGCATTTATTCACATTGGCCTTCTCTCAAATGGACCCGTTTAAAGGCATTTGTTATAACAATATTACCTATCGATGTGATTATTTTTAATAAAAGTTAAATTTATTTAGATTTAAAAAAAAGTACATGATTTTATTGTCCAGTTTTGAAAACTTTTTTAAAAACTGCAAAAAAAAAAACACAAATTTTAAAACAGCAGTTATCTTGGCTGATTCGAAATCAACTTTGTAAGAGGTGTTTGTTTAAAAATATAAAATTTGTTTAATAGTGTAATTTTTATAGTTCTTTTATTCAAGTTAAGAATTTAATAACAGGTACACAGATTTATATATTTTTTAAACATTTTAATTTTCAAATGGATGATGGGGATGTCCTTTAGCACTGTAAAAATATAAATTAAAATATAATTTAATTACTGTCCAAATTACTTAAAAAAAAACTTACTCTGCCATTATCATAAATCGACCATCAAAATCTAAACTGTTTATTGCATCTACATCCTCAGAGCTAATTTTGAAATTTAAAATATTGATATTTTCAGCCATATGATCTTTATTAGCTGATCTTGGTATGACAACATTACCACGGTCCAATTGATATCGTAGCAGTAACTGGGCTGGACTTTTTTGATATTTTTTAGAAAACTCTAAAATTTTTTGATTTTGCAAAATTGGAACTTCTCCCGGTTTCATATAAGGTGAACTGGGAGAACCTAAGGGGCTGTATGCGGTTACCACTATATTATGGGATTGGCAAAAATCCATTAAATGTCGTTGATTAAAATAAGGATGACATTCTATTTGTAAATTGCAAGGTGGTATACGTGCTACATTTAGAATACGTTTTATTTGCGAGATATTGAAATTTGAGAGGCCTATGTTAAGGCAAATGCCATCATCAACTAAATTCTCCATAGCCTGCCAAGTGTCAACAAAGTCAACGTTTGAAAATATAATTTTATCATTTTTATCTTTTGGATACAGTTCATCACCATCTTTATAAGCCATAGGCCAGTGCATGAGATAATTATCCAAATAAGAAAGATTTAAGTTCATCAATGTGGTCTCACAAGCTCTACGTACCATAGATGGATGATGGAAAGTATTCCAAAGTTTACTGGTTACAAATAATTCATCTCTAAAATGAACCGTATAAAATAATTAAAATTCTCATTTGTTATGTAGCTCCAATCAAGTACCTTTTAATTTCTTTCTTCTCTAAGAGATATTTGAGAGCCTCTCCTACTTCTGCTTCATTGCGGTAAATATGTGCACAATCAAAATGACGGTAACCCACCTGGATGGCATCCATAACAACCTCGGAAGCTTTACGTTGCAACTAATAGAGACAACAAAATTTAATTAAGCTTTTAATTTGCTATTGCACCCGGTATAATATTGTTTGTGTTTATATGTATGTACATATGTAAATTGATGGTCAAGTTAACATGTTTCGTCATACACACCCTCCATGTTCCTAAACCAATTATAGGCATTTTACGGCCATTCCTTAGAGTAATACAAGGAACTGCGTTTTGCTTTCCTTCAGTTTTCAAATCCATTTCTCTTTTTTGCCCTACAATTTTTATATACAAATATTGCAATAATTCTATTGCTTCGCTGCACTTAACTAATGTTCTTGTTGCAAAAAATTTCTTGGAAGCTTTTTGGTTATTATTTTCAATTTCGTTTCCACGAAAAATCTTTATAAAGCTTTATAAAGCTTTGACTTTGTAGACAGGAGAAATTTGTGAAACAAAAACTCAATCCGTTAAAAGTATTTTTAGAAAATAATTTTTAGCGGTTGGTGTTATTTGGGAAATGAAACACGTTATTTGTGTTTGTTTAAATAATTTTGCATGCCTCGCATGTTTTCCCCGGCTTGAGGATTTTTTCTTCGTTTACGATTTTTACAATATTTTTCAGCCTGCGGGAAATTATATCATGTCTTTAAAACTTCATATTCGAAATTTTCAAAAGTAAAAAAATCAGAAATTTTTTCAAAGTCAAATAATGAATGACACCATAATTTATTTCGAGAATATTTGAAAAATGATAAGAAAATTAATTTCTATATCCGTTGATAAATCCAATTTACAGAAAAAAATATGGCCTTGCACTCTGATGGGGTAAGAAAACTTATTTCTATAATGCAATATTTACGAAAATTAATGAGATCTACAAATTTTAGAATACGCCAAAATTGCCATATTCCGGCAATTGTTATGAATAATGGTAATGAAATGCCAATAATCGGATTGGGAACTTGGAGTGTGAGTAAAATCTTCCCATTTACAGTTGTAGCATTATTTTTATTTTGGATAATTGACGATAGTGACGGACAGTAAAAGCATAAAAGTTCGACATTGCTCATCTTAAGAGTTGGTACGAACTGAGGGGCATTTCACACGCCGAATAAATATATATTGGTGATTCGAATTTATATAAATTTTCCTTTAAAAATTGTATTTCATATCCTCAATACTAGGAGTAGTATATGTTGGACAGGGACCAATGTTTAACTAAAGCTGGATTCACACATTTCCAGTAAGCCCAGTTTAAAATTTGTGGGTTTGTAAATGTACAGCAAAAATGATTGATGATGATTGACAGCCAAATGATACTCGCTTTTTCTAGTTTTTTTTTTTTTTTTTGTTTGTGGCAATAAACTTTATACTCAGCTTTATATTTTAATAGAGCAATTCAGAAAATATGGCTAAAGCAGTGGACATTGCTATAAATGCTGGTTACACACATATTGATTGTGCCCATTTGTATCAGAATGAAAATGAAGTAGGCACTGTACTTAAAAATAAAATAAAATCTGGTGTAATAACTAGGTATGAGAACATCGCTAACATTAAGTTTCGATAATTATAATTTAAAATTGTATGCTTGTTTTAGGGATAAATTGTTTATAACCAGTAAATTATGGAATACTTTTCATGATTCGGAGAATGTGTGTTCAGCATGCGCCCAAACTTTAAAAGATTTGGGTCTTGAATATTTGGATATGTATTTAATGCATTCTCCCATGGGCTTTAGATATGGTAAGAGTTTGTTTCCCAAGTGTGATGATGGTAAACCGGCATTCAGTAATGTCGATTACGTGGATACCTGGAGAGCTATGGAAGAGCTGGTAGAAAATAAGATGTGTAGAAATATTGGCATCTCCAATTTTAATCAAAAACAAATTCAACGGTTACTTAACAACTGCAAAATTATACCACAAACTTTACAAATAGAAGTGCATCCATATTTGACACAAAAAGATTTGATACATTATGCCAAATGTCATGATATATGTATTACAGCTTATGCTTCCATGGGATCACCCAAAAGACCTTGGGCTGATCAAACAAATGAATTAATTCTTTTAAAAGATTATAAGGTTATTTTTAGCTTCACAGTATTCAATACATAGGAGTTGTATATACTTGAAAAATTATTTTTTTTAGATTCTTCAACTGGCTAAAAAACACAATCGTACTGCTGGACAAATATTATTACGTTACCAAATCCAAGTAGGTCATGCAACAGTATCCAAATCAATTGATAGAAAACATATTCAAGAAAATATAAACGTATTTGATTTTGAGCTTTGCCCCGAAGATATTAGAAATATTGAAAGTTTAAATCATAATTTACGATATTTTGAGTTCTCCGGGTAATTATTTCATTTTTTGCAAATAACGAAATATAGCTAAAAGTTATTTTATTTTTTAAGATCTTATGGCCATCGTCATCATCCTTTTGAAAACCCTAAGATGAAGAAGAAATGTTAAATTATAAACATTTACGTTTTGAATGTATATACTTACATAATAATTAACAAAATCAATCCAATTAAGGAAAAGAAAAAAACCGTATCCAATATCTGTTAAAATAGTGCGTCAGATAGCCAAATCTTGTAGTGCATACGTATCTTACTCTGATTTATAATACACTGTAGTGAACACTTCCCCATTTAATTGCTATTAGAAATATCACAAATACAAATAATTAAACTTTTCCCCATTTTATTTACTAAAATTTAAGTTTTTTTTTATTGCTGAATTATAACGAAAGCTTAATGTGTCATCTGATGACGAGCCATCACTGCAAGAGCCAATTTCATGCCAACGATATCATGATATTGCAATAACAACTACTTGATATCATTTAATTGCATGCGGTCACCGGATTGCTACAATAGTGTTGCCTACCCATACATTACACGTATGGGTAAGAGCTAGGTACCGATTATTTATGGTTAGGCAGCACTGCTGCTTTGTTTTTCTTCGTGTATTATTTTTACTGCTTTTGAGTTGCCCTGTGGATTGCTTAATTTCATTTCGATATATAACAGTTTACATTTTTAATAACATTAACTTTTCACAAATAAAATATCAAATATTTTTAAATTTACAAAAATGAATGATGTAGTACGTGGAGAAGCATCTGAATCAGAAGATGAGGCATTAAGATTAACTCTCACCAAAAAGGTGAATATTATGATTTATATTTATTCAATGTATAAAATTTCGTTGTTTTAGAGGGTATTGGCTGCTGAGGTTTCTGGTGAGGCTTCAGAATCAGACGAAGGTATGTAATTGATCAAACTTAAAATAATTAAAACAAGTTGAGTTTACTTGTACATCGACCAAAGGGCCCTCTGAGGTTAATTGTACTATTATAATTTGTTAGGGCTCACGTTCCCTTTTGAGTGGCTGGCGCTCGTAAGTTGAAAAGGTTCTTCCTACTAAAATCGGGTAACCCCTCTTTAGAATTAAAAAAGCTTTCTAAAAATATTTACTTGTGCCGCTATGTAGCAAAAAAAAAAAGCATCAAGGTTTAAAACAAATTTAAATTTTTTCAATACAACGATTTTAGCAACAAAGCGCGAGGGTCCTTTAATCGATATACAACCCTACAGGAATAGTGACGGTTGTATGACCGGTCATTTGACTAGTAGTGTTGACGGAAATATCCGTTAATGCAATTAATATTTTTTGTTTTAGATGTATATGATAAACATTTAGACAACAGCACGGAATACAGAAGTAATGTGGATTCTCTATATAATAATAATTTGTTACAGAGAAAATTGAGTAAGTATAAATCTGGTATAAATTAGTTCAAATTGTGTTAACAGTGGTTTTAAATAATTATTTTTCAAGTTTGACAAAGTTCAAATATGTTGATTTTTTCAATTGATATGCCTCAAAATCTATCCAATACGCACATTAGTTGTGCAGTATTAATAGACTTGTTTTCCTTATTTTTGTAAACCAATACAATTGAAAATGCATAAAGAACTGGTCTTATGCTCATTTTGTAAATCAATAATTTTGTTTTTACGGCAAATGTTATTAATTAATAATTTTTAAAAACAAATCCTTTTTAATACATTATACAATAAATAAAGTGTTGCTTTACTTTAAAAAGTTTTTGCAATTTACATTAATTGGACCTATGGGCTTTAAAATTGCAAAGAAATGAAAATTATATTATTTGGTCTATTATTTGCCTGATTTGAAATATGTATATTTCTAAAGATGAATAATTTTTTCAATTCGATAAATTTATTCTACTAACTACAAATTCGTACTGAAAAGTTTCCGCAATAAATTTTAATGTCTATACTTTTTTTTTTATTCCAGTTGAAAATAATTTATCAATTTGGCAAAGTTTAAATAAGTTTGTTAAAAATATTGTTACTTCTGCATCAAAGCAATTATTGTCAACGGATCAAATATTAATTAAATCACAAACTTCCATGCAAACTGTTCTGATGATACTTAATCAATCCCAAACAAATATGAAACAACTGTATGACAAAAGCGATGCTGTATTTACTACCAACTTTATTCCAAATATAAATGTACAAAACAAATAACAAGTATAAGGTAAGGACAACATAAATAGGGTACACGTTATTTAGAAAACACTTTTTATGGAAACAAAACAAAAAAAAAATTGTTACACATTCTTTTTTTAAATAAAACAATCTGTGAGATATTACTTTTAATTTTAGTCTTCTGTGTCAGAATTTGGTACGTAAACTTGACTACTTGGTGAGGGTTCTTTTGGTATATAGGTCGATTCAAAACACCTTGAAAATATAGAACGTAATTTAGGGATATGCTCCCTTTGGGGCGATTGAGGTATTGTTTCATCTTCTTCAGGGAAATCATCATATTCTTGAAGTGCCTGTCTTATGGGAGTAGTCTGATTTCCCAAAACTTCTGGGTGGTCTATAGCAGCTGCTAATAGTAAATCATCATTATCATCTACCATATCAATATCCTGTTGTGTTAAATTCCTAGGTGCTTCCAAGGATTGTAAGGTTGTCTGACTATCCGTATTGAAATGAAATAATGTAGAATCATTGCTTAATGTCGTTTCTTCTGATATCCTTTTCTTCAGACCTGTTTCGTTGTAAATCCTTGGGTTACTATTTTTCCTCTTTTGAGGTGGTGCTATACTCTTGCGATTTGAACTGCTGGGCTCATTTACTTCGGACTCACGACATTCTTCATAGAAACTTACATCGTCGGGTAAAACAGTAGACATTATAAGAGTGCATTCAATGTAATCAGTTTTTTTAATTGTAAAAAATACTGGACCACCCTCTTCAGTAAACTTTAAAGTTAGACTTTCATTAATAGTTTCAGCAAATAAAAGAAATGCACGAAATTCTCGTAAAGAAAATGTTATTGCAGATTCTTCTTGTATGCTATATGTTTCAAATTCAGAGGAGCTAAAACGAGAAAACAATTTTTAAATCTTAAACTCATACCTATACCTTATATTACCTCAATTTAAATTGTGACCTCATAAATTTATCGTTAACTCTGGCACCTTCTATATAATTTTTGGCCGTCAAACCATTGCCCATGGCTTCCATAGTGATCTCCGATTCGGCCGCATTGAAATTAATAGATACATCATTAAAAATCTTATATGAACCTACAATTCTTTTGGTAAAACAAGAAGTAACTACTTATGTATTATTAATAAATGAATAAATAAACATTTTTTACGATATTCATGTCATGTTTTTAAACATATTCAATTGGAAAGTTTTTTTTTTTTTGTTTTCTTTTTACATACATTAAAATATTCCAGCTATCGTAAATTGTAGTAAGTAGAATGAACATACTAGTAACTTACTCATTTATGGTATCGTCCATAGAAACTGTAGTAGTTAGGTTTTCATCATCGACTACGGCGATCAACGCATTCTTCATAGTTTCCAAACGACATGTAAATTGAACTTGTAACTTTGATTGATCCGTTAGCAAGCGTATTTCACAACGTTCCACTTGTCGCATATTTTTAAAAACTGCCAAAATTGCCTTCATGGATACCTTACAAAAATTGTTATCAGACTCTTTTATGTGATAGGTTTCGAAAAATATACGCTGGAAACGAATTGTAGCCATAGCTGATTTGGAAGGATTAAAAGTACGAAACTGAATACCATTTTCATCGGCTTCCACACAGAGGTCAGGGCCAATTTTGGCCAATGATTGTATCGATTTTGCAATAACTAAAAGAAATCATGAATTAATTGTAAAATTGTTAGTTTTCATAAACCTGCCTTTTGCATTTCCACTCTCTAATGTACACTTCATTTATTAAACTTTAATATTTGTTTCTTTTAATTTTTAAACAATCACAAGCTATTGAATAGAATGTAAATATTTTGCAGAATGATGCCATATAAGTTGTGTTTATGCGGAAAGATATAGACGCTATAGATGTCAATTGATGTTTATTAAAAACATCAGTTTTTTTTTTCTTTGAAACTCCCCCCAAAAAAAACTTCCCCGTTTTTATTTAGTACAAAAAGTTGTAAAACACAACTACAAATCCAATAATGGAAAAAATATTGTGATTGAACAGAAAAAATCTTAAAAATTCTCAATATTTAAAATGATATTTTTCGAATTAAATTGCACACAAATTTTAAGTTAATTTCGACAAATATATCAAATATTTTCGCGCCAAATTTTTTATAACTGGGGATTTTTGGAGATTTTTTTGATTTGTTTGGGGATAACGAAGATATGCATATGGCTAGCCAGTTCACAACTCTGTTTTTCTGCAAAAAAAAATAGATTTTATTTAAGTGTTGTAAATTTTTGATACTTTTGAGTAATTGATACAAGGGTTCCACTGAGTACTTGTTAGTTTTCATTACTGTTTTTTTTTCATAAAAAATATATAATTTATTCACTTCAAATTACATAACCAAAGCCCTAGAGCGGTATTTACACAGATTTGTCTTTTCGTATAATAATTTTATTGGCAAACTATGCATATAATTAAAAAAATACAACCAAAGTTATTGTGACTTGAGTACTGAGTACTTTGAAAGAGGCGTTACTGAGTACCGAAATACTCAATACTTTATAACTACATTTCATTTATTAATTTTATATGTTTCTTTAGCCGTATTGTTGTGCCACATCAGTTTTTTGTATAAATGATATACAATTATTAAAAATTAAGGTAATGCATAAATTATAATCTAATTGTTTTCCAACACAATCGCCTTAAATATACATACTTAAAATACTAAAATATCATTTATATCGCAAAGTATTAAAAAATTTAAGTGATTATTTTCAATTCGGTACTACTACGGCCAGAAGTTGATAAAAAGAATTTTCGCATTTTATTTTCAACTGAAATAAAATTTGAAGAAAATAAATACAAACAACTTATATTAATAATTTTCAGCAGGTAGGACGTTCTTTTCTGATATTTTTGTATGGTTTTGCCTATAAAACCCTTAATTGATTCCACATCGATAGTGGAAATATTCGCGCAACAACCCTTATTGGACAGAAAAAAAAAACAAATTGGGATCTTCAACTCTGGAAAATGTAATGTGGATGAAGATACTACACGTAGATGTTATAAATGTGACAAAATTGTATATCAAAAATCAGGCTTGTAAAAGTGTGTCCCTTTTCTCTAAATAATAAAAAAATTATGAAAGGATTAAAAGAAGCTCATATTTTTTGAGTTCTGCTACAGTCATGGTTGGCAAACACTAACCCCAAAACAGCGTTAAGAATTCAAAAGAGTAGTCGTTCTCACACATCTGGATAATAAACTAATATCAAACTTCTTAAACAATTTAATTAGTCTTAGATGAAACGTCTGTGGACAAAATTATATTTGAGCATCTATAATTCTAATTACTAGGATGGTGTTTGTTAACCTGTTTATTCATTTACAACATCCTAATATAGTTCATATAGATCTTCTCTTTTTTTACAATGAAGTCAGAATTCCATGAAACATATCAAAATATCGCATTTAACAAAGTTCTCAAAAGAATACCTTAGATAAAATAAGCACGTTATAGTTTTTGGTTAATACTTCACAATATAAATGATATTTTAGTAGTTGCAGTATATTCATTTCCCTAAGCGTACAACTAAATTTATGCTGACTTAAAATTTAATTACAGTAGCTAAAAACTAAAATGTTCTAAGGCCGTATAGAATTGAAACGATTGTTAGAAAAAAAAGCCTTATAATGGCTTTCTTATTTTTAATATTAACATTGGTGGTAGCTGGATTAGCCGAACAACAGCCTGCTGCTACAAGCAAAAGTTATCCAATCACCACCTTAATTAATGCCAAGTGGGAACAAACACCTTTACATTTAGAGATAGCAGAATACCTCGCTGATGAAAATTCAAATTTATATTGGGATTTCTTAAAAGATATAACTGAATTGGAAACAAATTTATGTAGTTATGGTAAGAAGTCCTTACTTAGAACTTAAAATAATGCCTGTATAAAATGTGTTGTAATCTTATTTTAGATGTTCCATCCCAAAGTTATAATGCTGCTATTAATGTGGTCAGGAAACGTTTAACAGATTTACAGTTACCTCTGATGAAACTCATGGTATCTTTACATAGTTTAACTCCTCGTATTCACACCCATTTTCAAATAGCATTAGAAGTTTTAGCAAAAGGCTCTTGTCCAGATTCGATGACATTTGCACAAGTTGGTTCTGAGTTGGCATGTTCCTTAGAAGAGTTGAGAAAGAAATTAAATTTAGCAAAACAAGATTCTTTGGATTCTAATGTGGAAACCTATGCTTTTGATCATATATACCCGGGATCCCAAAATAATTCTCGCACTGTGGTTTTGTATGGCGATATTGGTTCTAAAGCTTTTGCCCAATATCATTTTTTATTAACCGAAAGAGCTTTATCCAATCAAGTACGCTACATAACGCGTCATTATTTACCACAAAAGCTACACAAGGCTAATAAAAGAGTACGCCTTTCGGGATATGGTGTCGAATTGCATTTAAAATCGACTGAATATAAATCTCAAGATGATGCCCCTAAGCCGGCTGAAGAAACAGGAGATGAAGATGAATCAACTTCGGGTGTAGAAATGGAAGTTCATGGTTTTGATTTTAAGGTTCTTAAAGAACGTTTACCAAAGCTGTCGCATTCATTGGATAAATTAAGACAGAGTCTATTGCAAGGCAATGAAGAAATTGCTCAATTAAAAGCTTGGGAATTTCAGGATTTAGGCTTACAAGCCACTCAAGCCATAGCTGAAATAGATGGTGAAGAAGCTTTAAAAATTTTACAATTTACTGCTCACAATTTCCCTATGCAAGCTAGAGCCTTACTAAGTCATAAAGTAAGTGATCAATTAAAAAACGAAGTTAAACATAATACCGAAGCTTTTGCTAGAAGTCTAAATATTGTACCACCGGATGGTGCTTTATTTGTAAATGGACTATTCTTCGATGCAGATACTATGGATTTGAATTCATTGGTAGAAACCTTGCGAACAGAAGTCCGTGTCTTAGAAAGTTTACACAATAGTCAAGTTAAGGGCTCATTGGCCTCTTCATTATTAGCTTTAGATTTTGCTGGTTCTGGATCTAAAGATTTTGCTATTGATATACGAGACACAGCTATATCATGGATTAATGATATTGAAACAGATCCTCAGTACAGAAGATGGCCCTCAAGTGTAATGGATCTCTTAAGACCCACTTTTCCGGGTATGTTAAGGAATATTAGAAAAAATGTTTTCAATTTGGTTTTAGTGGTTGATCCGGTGGAACCTACAAGTCGCAGCCTTATAAAACTAGCAGAAAGTTTTATAATCCACTCTGCCCCCGTAAGATTGGGTTTGGTATTTGATGCCCGTAAAGCCACCGAAGACTCACAGAAAGATTATAGATCAATGTCTTGTGCCTTCAACTATGTAACGCAGAAAAATAATGCACGATCAGCTTTAAGTTTCCTAACCGATGTCTTTACAGCTGTGGACTCTAAGCAAACAGTGAAACATAAACATATAAAGATGCAGCTTAAGAAAACGTTTGACAGGTTATCAGGTTCGATAGTAGATGATATCCTAGATGAAGATTCCGATTTTGATTATGGCCGCCAGTTGGCTTCAGAATTTGTAGAACGGTTGGGTTTCTCTTATTCTCCTCAGGCTTTGCTTAATGGTGTTCCGATGCCTCAGAATATCTTATCCTCAGATAGTGATTTTGAAGAAGCCATATTTTCAGAGATCATACAACAAACCACTGCACTGCAAAAAGCTGTATACAAAGGCGATTTAACAGACTCTGATGTTCTTTTAGATTATCTTATGACCCAACCTCATGTTATGCCCCGTTTAAATCAACGCATCTTAGGCGATAATGAGAATACGAAATTTTTAGATTTGTCTGGTACACCACACAATGATTTGAGCAATGTTAAAGCTTTGGCTCAATTATCAAATCGCGATATGACGGCCACTCTTCTGTCTAACATTAAATACTTCGAAAGCAAACATTCGTATGAGACCATTGGGGAAGCCAAATTACATTTTCTTACACTATGGCTATTTGGAGATTTAGAAAAACCTGAGGGCAAAGCGTTACTTACAAATGCTTTAAGATACGTTAAGGCTGGCTCCAGTGTCCGTATAGCATTTATACCAAATGTTGAAGGCTCCGATTTATCAAGAAAAAATAATTTAAATCGTTTAGTTTGGGCAGCACAACAAACTTTAAAACCTCAAGAGGCCACTAATGTAGTACTTAAATGGTTAAAGCAAACTTCGGATAAATGGGAAATACCATCTCAATTGAATGATATTTTATCAGCTACAGAATTACACATGAAAATTCTAAGAGTTTACTCACAAAGAGTATTAAATCTCCAAGCCTCCCAACGCTTAGTAATTGCAAATGGTAAAATTATTGGCCCTATATTAGAAAATGAACAATTTGACATTGAAGACTTTGGACTAATTGATAGATTTAATTCTATACAATATGGTGATAAATTGAGAAAGGTATTAAGCTCAAAATCTGTAGATATAGAGGAATCGGACTTTGACAGCGATACCATATTAAAGCTTTACGCTTGCTTAATACCCCGACAATCAAAAACAAGATTCAAAATTCCTGAAGATGTAAAAGAAGCCCACTCAGTAGTGAAGCTTGAACCAAAACATACCACATTGCCACATTTTGAAATTAATGCTGTAGTAGATCCAGCCTCTAGAAGTGCCCAGAAATTGGCACCCATATTGATATTGTTACGTAATACCATCAACTGCAATATAAAGGTATTTTTAACACCAGTAAATCAGCACAGTGATATGCCTGTTAAAAACTTTTATAGATATGTGGTAGAACCGGAAGTTCAATTTACGCCAAATGGCGAATTAGCTGATGGTCCTATAGCCAAATTTACGGGTGTACCCGCCAATTCTTTGTTAACACAAAATATTCAAGTACCCGAAAATTGGTTGGTAGAAGCGGTGCGTTCAGTTTACGATTTGGACAATATAAAATTAAGCGAAATCGGGGGACCCGTGCATAGTGAATTTGAATTGGAATTCTTGTTATTAGAGGGCCACTGCTTTGATGCTTCTACTGGTGCTCCACCGAGAGGATTACAAGTTACCTTGGGTACTCAAGACAACCCCACTATGGTCGATACTATTGTTATGGCTAATTTGGGCTACTTTCAATTAAAAGCTAACCCTGGGGTATGGACTTTGCGTTTAAGAGAAGGTAAATCAGCGGATATATATGATATAACATATGCTGAGGGTCCCAATACCGTACATCATGATGGTAATACACAAGTTGTTATCAGTTCGTTAAGGTCCCATGTTATCAAACTTAGAGTTACTAAAAAATCGGGCATGCAAAATGCTGATCTCTTAGGCGATGATGAAAATCAACAACAATCTGGTATATGGAATTCTATAGCCAGCTCTTTTGGCGGGGGTTCTTCGAATGAAGGTGACACAGAAACTATAAATATCTTCTCTCTAGCCTCGGGTCATCTCTACGAAAGACTTTTACGTATAATGATGTTATCGGCCATGAAGCATACCAAATCCCCGGTAAAGTTCTGGTTTTTGAAAAATTATCTTTCACCCCAATTTACCGACTTTTTACCACATATGGCTAAAGAATATGGTTTTCAATATGAACTAGTACAATATAAGTGGCCGAGATGGTTACATCAACAAACTGAGAAACAACGTACCATTTGGGGTTATAAAATTCTTTTCCTAGACGTTTTGTTCCCCTTAAATATACGCAAGATAATCTTTGTAGACGCAGATGCTATAGTTAGAGCTGATTTAAAAGATCTGTATGATATGGATTTGGATGGTGCTCCGTATGCCTATACACCCTTCTGTGATTCACGCAAAGAAATGGAAGGTTTTCGTTTTTGGAAACAAGGCTATTGGAAGTCTCATTTAGTAGGGAGACGTTATCATATCTCCGCCTTGTATGTAGTTGATCTTAAACGTTTCCGTAAAATAGCCGCCGGTGATCGTTTGAGAGGACAATATCAAGCTTTAAGTCAAGATCCCAATAGTTTATCCAATTTAGATCAAGATTTACCCAATAATATGATACACCAAGTAGCAATCAAATCTTTGCCTGATGAGTGGTTGTGGTGTCAAACTTGGTGCAGTGATAGTGCCTTTAAAACAGCTAAAGTCATTGATTTATGTAATAATCCTCAGACAAAAGAAGCTAAATTAACCGCAGCCCAGCGTATTGTACCCGAATGGAAAGATTATGATACTGAAATTAAAACATTAATGGCTCGCATAGAAGATCATGAAAATGTCGATCATGGCGATCAAATTATTGATATCGAAACAACAGTGAGCAAGTCCTCTGATGATTCGAAAAAACACAGTGAACTCTAATTTTATTTAAAAAAATTTTCTTAATAGACCTAATAATTGTGGCATCCACTGTTTAGTAAATTCAGTTTTTGTTTAATATGCATTTTTTAAGTATGTGAAATGTATTGATACGAAAGGTAAAAAATAAAGTTGGATGTTATTTTTTATCGAAAAGTCCTTGACATAAAAATATTAAGGACTCAACTTAACATTCCTTAACGTTAATAAATACTAATTTTGTTACCCGCTGCACCAGTCACGATAGAACTTTTTTTGGGTGGTCAAGGGAAATAAACAATTCACAAAGTAGTACTTGTTTAATATGTAACTTTGATATCCAAAATTGTTTTAATCAAATATTTCATTTAATATATTTCAAATCTGTATAAATATGCTCTGTTGGAGCCTTCGAAGCCCACTTGACACCTTAACCTTATTGTCCATTACTTCGCCGGGCAATTATAACTGTCCTGTGTCGGCCGAATCGATTTTTTAAACTTTACACAAACTTGCTATAAACAAGAGCTATGTAATTCTCGCACCCTCTTTTAACAACTTGGGCAAACAGGAAACGAATCATTTGTAAGGAAAACAAAGGTTTATTGATAATAAATATGGGAAAATCTATCAGAAAAAATTCCTATTTGCAGCCACATTACAAGGTTCGGTACTTTTCTAATAGATTTTCTGCAATTCCAATTGGTTTTCTTTACAAGACCAATTGACTATTTTTTACAGGTTTAATCGGACCTTTGTAATATGTACAAAATTTTATTTGGCCGCTGCTTAGGATTAAATCTCTATAGTATCAAATTATATTTTCTAAACTCTGCTGTAAATAATACAATTTTTTTTAATACTATAAAAATATATCAAAACAAATTTTATTTGCAGAATGCTTTAGAATACATTTGTAATAAAAAAATTGTATGCTGAGATTCAACTCTGTAAAGCAATAACTTGATCGGTGACTCTTGTAATTAAAGGATCTAGTTCGTTGCGTCCTAGTTTTGAGCCCCATAAGTTTATCAAAAAATTTTCGGCATTTGATTCAACATTTCCTTAAAAACAAAATCAGGTAAATTAAAATTAAAAGAAAAAATTTACAATTAATTACCATCGACAATTCGCGGTATAGTAAGGGTTAAAAATATGACCACATCCTTAGCTATAGGACTATGGGTATCACATATAGTGTGTAAAGCCCTGGCAGCTTCAGCTGGTATCTACAAAAACAAAAAAAAAAGGATAATATTAATTTGTCGATTGAAGATTTTTATTTGAAGCATACTTCATTAAGATTGGCTATTAAAATAACATTTCCGTTCTTTATTTTGCCTTTATATTTTTCAATGGCGTGTCCGTAGTCATTTTCTGATCCAATAAAATCTTCTTTGTCCATTTCAACAGGACGCATTTCTTGACCTTTTAAAACAAAATCAAAAGATGTGACAACAAAAGATACAATTGACTACCTACCAAAACAAGATGACGAATGTGCTGCAATATCTTTTACAAGTTGATAAACACGGTCTCCCCCATGATGAACAAACAAATAGACACCTTGTTCTTCAATTCGTTTATTTAAAATAGATTCAATGCCGACTTTAAGAGTGTTCCACAGCGAAGGTTTTTCTTGGGAATATTGTTGCTGCAACTCTTCAAAAGAACAACTTTTCTCTGTATTGTATTTGCAATAAACAGAAACAAATAGTATTATTATTGGCAAAATATAAATTAAAGTCCTAGAAATAGGTGCTTTTATTTTCGGCTCCAGCTTGGTCTTATTGGGTATAAGAGGTTCTGTACCACTATCGTTAGATCCCTCTAAATCTGTACCACAATCCGTAGAGAATTGCTCTGGACTTTCATTTTGAGCTTCATCATTTTCACGTGGTGGTGTTTGTACATCTCGATTATGTATAGATTTTCGACAATTAATTGTATTTTGCGGCATTTTTTTATATGATTATATTTCTAGTACGAGTTTTTAATTATGTTTACAGAGTCCAAGTCAAAGACTCAACAGACACGGCAAAAAATTTTAAAGTCTAGCAACTCTGGCAAATTTTGCCCTAAAAAATATATCGTTGGAAACTTTTTATTTGTTTAATCACAACAAGTTTTATACTGACGTCAACAAATCGTTAGCTTATTATTGGTTTGACCAACTGACTATTTTTAAAATGGAATATGCAGTAAAATTGCTTACATAAATTAAAAAAATATACTTCAATATTGTTTTCCTGCAAATTCAAAAACTGATATGCGGCTTAAAACAAATCATTTTTTGTCAACAGCTCAATAAGTGATGATCAAAAAATATGCCGCTAACGATAGTAAAAATTAATTGTCTTGTAGATTAAAAGAATGACTATTACATCTGCATACAAATCACGAGATTTCGTCTAAAATTTCAGTCAAAATCTCATGCAAGAAATCTCGCAAGTTCGTTAGCTATGGCTACGTTTATGCGGCAAGCTATTAACGTCATTTATTTATTTATAATTCAACTATAATACAAAAGCCATTCAGGCCAAATAATTGTATCACATAGCAATAATTCTGAGCAGAAATCTTAAAAATAAATATATAAAGAGTGTAATATAAATATATATATATATATATAGTTTACATAACATATATATATATATATAGTTTACATAACATATATATATATATATAGTTTAAACAATAAGGATATATATATAGTTTAAACAATAAGGATATCGCATATCTATTATACATAAGTAACGTTATATGGGAATGACTTAAGCCAACTTTGATAGCTTGCCGCCCTATGCCCCTTTTAGAAACGACGGGAACATATACATATGGATACAGCAAATTTTGCATACAAAAATAAAAAATTATTGTTTTGATGCAATTTGCATATGCATCAAATTTACATACAAAAATTGTAATATATATAAATGAATGAAAATTTATAATTTTGTTTAAAATATATGCCACTCCACCATCGAGGGTGAAATATGTGGATTTTGAGAAATTTATTTAAAATTATAGTGAAAGCAATAATAAGCTGACGAAATATTTTAAAATCCCACTAACTACCTTATATTACAAATGAAGCAAATAAATAAAATGCATTTTAAAATCGCTAAATTATAGGAAAAAAGCTCTACATTAGCAAGAATTTTAAATATTCTACAATATTTCAAAGTTGGTCATATTTCCGCCAAGAAATACAACACTGGTAAAGTTTCTTCAGTTCACGTGTCGATACGATTCTTTCATTTCTATGCCAACTTTGTGAAAAGAGGTCGATTTTGTACTCTACTAGTGAAGATGGTGATTAAAATAAAGCGTTGTTTTGTAAAAGGTAATTCTATCAAAGTGTAATTCTATATAAATACCCTTTAAATTGATGAATGTTCACTACTGAATATAGAAAAATCAAGTGCTTGTTAATGCCTGCATTATCAACATAAGATTTTTCTAAATACATTGAGGATAGATAAGAACGGCCAACTGATTTTTTTTTAATTGATTTCTATTTGATATTAAAAAAAAATTATCTAATGCAGTACTATTATATTTCTTCTTTTAGATTATGAATAATGGCTTGATTTGTAAAATGTGTCTCATAATTTTGAGGTTAGTATTCATCTTTGTATAGTTCTATACCAAACTTCTTAGCTGATGATTTATCCGATATCAGGATTCCCTCTTCTGAGACGAACCCAAATTAAAAAAACCATGCTGTCGCTTATACTACACTGAATAGTTTTTAACTACAGTGTTTTTTTTTTGTTTTAACAAAATTTAATGGCGTTCTATTTTTCTTACAGGCATGGAATTGAATTAAAAATGATGTTGCTACTTGCCTTAGGAAAGGTATGTATTTTTTTTGTTTGAAATTTATGTTGCAAATTAAAATCATGTCTAATTGGGTTGTGAGTTTGATGCTATATTACAAATATTTTAAAAATGTCCAGTTGGTAAATAATTTGGTTCTTGAATATTTGAATAAATAAAATTTGATAACTATGAAACCAATAAATTACCAAGAAGCATACTTTGCTACCATTTCACACACACCCATAGAAGTACATGATGACAATCTTAATCTGAATGACATCTGTGCTGATCACACATTCAAATTAAACCAAAAGGATTCTGAAACGTACAAAAATATATAAATATTTTGTTATAGAAAAAAAAACTTTTATACTAATTTAATGTAATTTTTTTTTAGGATAAGTATAAAGCATATTGTGAAAATATACATTATGCAGAAATAAATCGGATTTATATTCATGATTTATTTATCATCAGAAATGATCTGTCTTCTGAGACGAACCCACATTGAAAAATCATGCTGTTACAACACTAGAACTGAACTATGCATATAATTGTATTTTAGTACAACTAATATTTAAAATGGTAAGTTTCACTTTTAAAGTGCTCTGGTATGTGATGAAAATAGATTGATTTAATTCCTGTATATTCTTATTTGTAATTTAAAAAAAATGTAAATTGATATAATGTTCTTTTCTATGTATAAATTTAATTAATTTGAATAATTTCAGTTCAATTTCTTCGACCTTTTTCATACAAATTCCAGGTAATAAGTATTCAAGCTCAAGGTCTATTGTATACAAAATTATTATTTATTTTTCATCCAATATTTCGCTATCTCAATGGATAGCTTCTTCAGGGATTTTTGTTTTTTAATTTTAAACAAATTTTTTAAAAAATCAAAATTAATAAAACAACAAAATTTTTAAAATTGACAATAGACAAATAGACCTTGAGCTTGAATACTTATTACCTGGAATTTATAAATTTAATTTTTAACCAAATCGATCCGAATCAAAATCTATTTTCATCAAATGCTAGTAAAAGTTTCTAAATCTTACATGATGACAAATTTACTCTGAATGATATCTATGCTGATCACACATTCAAATTAAACCAAAAGGATTCTGAAAATTATTGAATTATATATTTCAAAAATATTTTAAATATGAGAAAGTAATAAATTTTTTTTTTTTTGTAGCCTAATGTCAAAAAAATTGCACTGTAGCTGAAGATGTTCTAGCAATCGAGTTTTGTTGGATTTTAGGTGAGTTCTATAAAATTAATTTTGTTGAGTTTTAATTTATTTTTAATGATGCTTCATTAATAGTATAGTTCATTTGAACAAAAGCCATGTAACAAAAATTTCTAACTGAAACAAATTTTAAAATCAATTTTATTATTTAAATGTGAACATTATTTTAATAAAAGATCATCTTATTTATTTTCAGATAAAGAGTGTACCATTTTAATATAACGCAATATCTGGGAACAAAACTAAAAAGGTTAGTATTTAAAGAAATCAGTATTTCTAGAGGAGTTTTTTTTTTTTCTCAAGGTGATGATACCAAAAAGGTTTCGCATTTATCTGAATATAACGATGATAAACCTTGGCTGTCTGATGAGAATAAAAATAGTCTTAAATCTCAACAATTCCCATTTTTTTTTGTATTAATATATATTTTTATTTTTTTAGTGGAAAAATCTTGCCAAGTCAAAAATGCTGATAATGTTTAAGGCCCCCCTAACATTATTAATGATCGATTACGGTTGGCGATGACGAAATAATAATCCTGAATACAACATGACAATTTTATTTAAAAATCAACAAATAAATACATCTGTACGGGCAAATCTATTGAAATATGGAGGATATACATTTTGGAATCGCTTTTAAAATTTTGTAAGAATTGTTTTAACAAATTTTTAGTAAAAATGCCCAACTGTCGATATCGACAACGCAAAAAATAAAATATTGAAAATTATTAAAAGTATGGGTAATTAAAATTGCATTTTACGTTATTCTCAACCTCTTACATCGTTGCCGTTAGTTAATAGTGAACATTCCAGTTAACACTAACTCATTATTTACATACAACATAATCGATTACAGAAAAACGTCAAATTGGAGTGTATTTAAGAACACTTAACCATTTCTTTGCTTAGAAATGACTTCGAAATATTTTTTTTTTTACAAATTATTCAACTCTCTTTTGATTGCCAAGTTAAAATCATTGCATGCCAACGATATATTGCAATAACATTGGAATTAACTCCCCGTTTTTATAATGCGGAGAAAATAATTCCTCTGGTGGGGGACAGTTAACAGGGGTTAACCTTCATCCATCGTCCTTACGTAAATACCTACTTTTGAAAAAGAAAACACAAATAAAATATCGAAATCCTTTAAAGAATATTTTAAGATTTTTCCCCGGCATTAGAATTTTAAGTACGGAAAAAACAAAATTTTCCTTACGAAATTTAATTTGTAAAAAATTTTTATTTTATAAAAAAAATCGCAACAAATCCAAAATGTCTACACTAAATTTGCGTTAAAACAGAATGTACTAAATTTTCACTTAAAAATTATTTTTAATGTGACGTGTAACAGATTTTTCATTTAAAATTCAGACAAAAATTCTATCCAGAAGGAAGATATGTGTTGGGACTATATGTTCATCTGGGGTTTTTTGAACAACATAAAAAGGAAGTAAATATCCCATCGCTAGAGACATGATAATGCGTGATCCCGATAATGAAAGGTTAAGTAAGCATCGAGCCATTTTGAACATACTCAAGAAATAGTTCTTTTTGAGTACTGAATTCTTTTTAACTAAGTAGTGGATACTAAAATAATTTGTCAAGTAATGGGAAGCATTTCAATTAAACATACAAACACTAGTAGAATCTTATCAAGTTTTTTTACTTCAATTTTTGATTATGCAAAAAAACAGTTTTTTTTAATTTAACAGCAAATATTTAGTTTAATTTTCGCAAAAATTCGTTAAATTTTTGTATTCGTAAACATAGCTGTGTTTTTATTATATTGTTTTCAGGGTTGTATTTTCATACAAAAAATGTACGAAAAATTACATCTCTAATAGTACTGAGTATAGTGTTTTGAGTACTTTCAAAAATTGTCACTATTGAGTACCTTGGACAGGAGTATTTAATATTTTTACAATTCTACTGCCATTAAACTTATAGAGAATTAAAAAAAAATAATATTTTAACTGCAAATCATCAATAACATTACAAAAATGGTAACTAATTTTGATACACAAAAGACAAAACATCAACTCTTCCATTTATCCATAAGCTTGGGAGTAATATTGCTATGTATGACCTACATGCAATACAAAAGAAATTGGACGCACCTTGGTAGCTTTTGGGAATCCCTTATAGTGCCGATTGTCTTTACGGGTGAAATGCTAAAAATAATGCTATGCTGTTATTACGGGCGACACGAGAAATCTAAGCTGACGCCAAAGCAAAAACAAAGGAAGGCAGAATATTTTACACCCTCAGAATTGTGCGGCGGTTTAACAATACACATTGTTAGTATTGTACTATATGTATTTATTTGCATTATCTTGGGAGCACCCGTATTACATGACTTTGAACAAACATTGGTCTTGTCATTACTCTTGACTGTGTTATCTGTGTCGCCTACAGTAATTCTATTGGGTGCAGGACCAGCTGTGCATGTGTGTTTCTCTGAAAATGTAGGTTTTCTAACAAAAAGTGAAGAAACTGCCGTAGATCTATTTGCACATAATGCTTTGGGTGGAATATTGGGAGCCTGGGCCGGTTCAGTAGTTTCACCTTTGGACTGGGATCGTGATTGGCAAGCATATCCCATACCCAATATAGTTGGTGCTCTTTTAGGTAGTGCTTTGGGAAATATATATGCTTGTTCTCGTATTCTATATGCCACTGGTAAAATATATATCAATAAAAAGAGATCTTAAATTGTGGAAAACAAAGATTTTGTTTTCTAAATTCAATTTTATAATTCTAGTCACATTTACCAAATTTCACACACTATTAATAAAAAATGGTTAGAAAAATTAGCAGAACACAAAATAAATATAAATTGTATGTGTTTGATTTTTGAATAAAATTATTAATATTTTATTTAAAATAAACTTATTTCTTGGAATAGATAATATATCGAGATCATATATTCAAAATGGGCTATCTACATATATCAGGGAAGTGTTTTTTTTAACGGCAAACGCCAGTTGGGGAAATGTAATCCATGATATTATTTTAGGTTAAAAAATAATTGCAGAAGCACTTTTTAATTTATTTTATTGTATATTTAAATTTCTGTTCATTTTTAAATAAAAAAAAAATTGAATCTCAGCAAATATTTTTGATGATATTTTCACCTTTAAGACCTTTAACAGATGTCTTAACATCTTATACAATAATGAACTTTTTTTATTTTTTAAATAATTTGAAAAATTTTCCACCTGCATTTTTGAAAATAGCATTTTAAATTAGTTTTTTTTTTTTAAATTTAGAAATTAATTGGAAAGTCATCTCCCTAATTTCGAAAGATGATAATTTGTTTTTGATTTTTTTGTGTATGAAAACAACAAATTGAGAACAATTTTTCTTTAAAAACGGAGCTTTTTATACACGTTGTTAAAGCAAGTTAGGATCTTATCATATTATTGGTATAAAATATAAATAGTTCTTCAAAAACTGTAAAATAATTGAATATAAACCCTCGATATGCAAAATTTATTTTTCTTAAGCTTTAGTTGATATTAAAAAATTTTCATCCTCCAGCAGACATCTTTGGCCTACATACGATTCATTGGGTTCCCAATAATCATCATCATCATCGTCAAACGTTTGAAGTTGCTCGTTTCTAACAGCATCATCAACTAATGCATCATTAACCTCTTGGGGTTTCTTTTCGGCAAGTTCTGCTATGGTAAATTTTTTTTCTTGATCATGATCTAAATTTTTAAATTGTTTCAACTCTTCTGTTAAGGGACACGATTTCTTTTGATACATATATTTTAATTGCACAAAATGTTGACCATATGCCAAACGTTGTATTGAATTTTGAACAATGGCTGCTGTCCAGCAGACAGCCAATGTAGTGTGCGGTTCATATGAAGCTACAATATTGTTAAATTCCTCCGAGCTGATGTTGGTGTTAAAATAGATGGTTTCGTGATTAGCTAAGAAACTATAAATTTCACACATTTTTGGAATGTTTTGTTCGGCTGTCGATGAAATTTCCATAGCCATAATATCCAAATAAGACAGACGAGTTTTGAGTACATCTTGTGTAGAAGTGTTAGGGACAGATGTAGTATTATTTTTTGTCAAACGGCATTGAAAACTTGCTGTTTTTGATGATTTCAGACAACGATCTAAAAAGTACAAACAATAGGAACAGTTTTAAATGATGAATTCTATAAAGAATTTTTATAAAATTTTTTAAATCTAATTAGGAAATTCAAGAATTTGTTTGAGGGGAATTTAACTTTCAAAATGGGGCATAAACTAAAGACTTTCCGACAGCACTAAAATTTATTAAAGCACTCTTTACACCAAAACTACCCAACACAATCTTGTTTACAATTTTTTAGTCGTCACACGTTTTAGACTTGGGAATTCTAGTTCATTTTGATGACCACTCAATATTTTATAAAGACATTAGTTCAATAGATCATAGACATATTCCACATTATGTAAATTTAAAAAACGTATTAAAAAAAAACAAATAAATTTGTTTATGCATTTTATTTACATTGTGTAACTTTGTATTCGAATTCTACTTTAAATTTATTAAAAAATCAGATATCCGTTAAACAAATAATTTTCCCAAAAAAAATGAACGATTGAACAAAAACAGCTTTTTGAAGTAAACTAGTTGTTTTCATAAATTATGGGAACAGTACAATTGAACTACTTCGTCCACAAACGACACAAGTCTTTTAATTTTATAACGGCTCGTCGGGTGATCACTAATAGTTTTTTTTTTAAAGATTTATACTTTGTGTTAACATATTTTAATGAAATAAAACAATGGTGTGTTAAAAAAATTAAACTAAAAGTGTCACTGATTAGATTTCTCAACAAAATCATTAAAATTGTTTAGTCTGAGTCTCGCTTTTACGATTTATTTTATTCTTTTTGTGGTTAAATTTGCTGCAATTCTTGTTTCAAAATGGAGGCAAGCAAAAGTGTGCTATTGAAAACTGATAAAAATTTTTATTATAAATGAGAATAATGTGTTAAATTATAAAAAAAACATATTTTAAAAAAGTCCTACCCACAAAAATAAATAAATGGAACGGAAAAGGAGTTAATTACATAGTAAGTATTAAATTCCATAATTTTTTCTTGATATTTTTGTGATGCAATATTAAAAATGAAACTAAAAATTTTTGATGAACACGAAAGTAAAAAGTTTCTGTTCATCCTGCGAAATGAAATTAAGCAAAAGTAGTAACCAATAAATTTTGACTAACTATAAAAAAATCAATAACTACCATTAAATCAACTTACCTCCCAAAAGACCAGCTGAAATCTCCATTTGATTCATTACTGTTGAAACAAACAAACAAATTCAGTAAAAATTAAATAATAAAAAATAAAATGTACTTACAATAAAATTTATCCTTATTTAATTGAAATTGATCACAATATAATGCCAAAGAATTAATATACAACTCTGACATTAAAGGATGGTGTAGTTTATTTTCATTGCGAACATCAACATTTAGACCCAATTCACCGGTAACAGAATTACTAAGAACACATGTAACTTCCGAGTGTAGACATTCATGTATATTAAATTTCCAGTTGTGACGTACCAATCGATATTTCAAGCTCGATTCGGTAGAAGTGACAGCATAATAAAATAATAAACGTAAAGTGAAGACACCTTTATCATAAGGAGCTTGTAGCCAAGCGGTTGCCGTAGTAGCTTCTTGAGCTTTTAAGGCAATATTATCGGAAGATTTATATTTCAGTAAACGAAAAACATGTTGACGTCTAATTTCTTTATCTTTAACCAATTTTTCATTCGATAAATCTTTAATGGCTGCAAAAGAAAAGAATTAATTTATTTAGATGAAAATGTAAAAAAACATACTTACAACTTAATATAGAAAGGGGAATTTCAGCTTCCTTATCTTGTAGGGTCAACCATCTGGGATTGTCACAACCCAAATAAATTTCTTCTATGGGTTTTATACCATCATTTCTTAACGATATAGTAACTGGCACAATCTCACCGGCTATTAAATCCAAAGGAATTGTGGAAAAACTTACATTTAGAGAAGGTACTGTGGGTATTACACGTATATTTAATTTCTGATCAAACAAAGTTTGTTGCGTTTGTTTCCCAGGTGGTCTAAAACTTTGTGTTTCAAATTCCAAAGAACCCATTAATAACGAATTAGGTTCTACGGCCGACGCTACTTGTACAACCATACCGACTATTGTAAGGCGGCCCGTTAATTTTGGTGTTAGTTTAAAGTATAAAGTTTGTGAACCTTTTTCATCTAATTGCAAAGTTTGTGGACTATTAGATTTTATAGCAGCCATAACTGCAGCCTTATCTAAGAGAATTTAAAATTTACTTTTGCTTTAGAAATTTAAATTGTTTAACATGGTGTTGAAAAACTTACTGGGATTTTCTGTTGCATTTTCAAAAAGACAAATATTGGATAATTCTTCTCCATTGTCAAGTTTTAAACTCCATAATAATTCAACATTATTTAAGATTATACTACAGCGAATAGTGTTGGATATGATAACAGCAACTTCAATGGGTTCTAAAAAAAATAAAATAATTCAAATTTAAGATTTTTAGCACTTTTTCTATTGAAAATCCTTCAGATTCTGAGGTTTTTTCTTTTTTTTTTTTGTTACAAAAGAATCTTATTGATCCTAAATATACATAAAATTCTTAAAACTTACCTCCTTGTACCGCTAAAGGATTATCCGTGGTGGGATTTTCTTTTGTAAACAAGCTTTTTGAAGGTTTAAAAACTAGTGGTTTATTAGCTGCGGCTGTAGTTACTATCATTTCTTCAATTTTATGCCATAATGATTCATTATTCAAATCAGTCTTTGGAAAAAAAATTGTAAAAAAATTAATGTTATTTAAAGTTAGTTTGAAAACTTACATTAATATCAATATTTGTGGCTGGTATATGATTTGCCGAGGCAGAGGGCGGTGGAGATAAGGTTAGTACTTTAATGGAATCTTGAACAATTTGAGGTAACGCAAGGGACATTAAACTCAATTCTGGATGACGTTTTATATATTCCTTAAAAAAAATACAATACAAATACAATTTGAACTAATAGCATTTTCTCTCTTTTTGTTTGAAACCCACATTTTGTGTTTGTATAAATTCTTTAAGGAAACTCAATTGTTGTTGACCATTTTGTAAACTGCCCGGCCGTAAAAGATGTGCCAATGATCGGCTAGCTTCTTCCAATTTCTTTAACATATACGCCTGTTTAGCCATAGTATACTGAATATGATCTTCGGCTAAACTCCAACCTCGTTCTTGAAATACTTGATAGGCTTGATTATAACAACGATAGGCATGTTTTCTCTGGCCAGCACGTGAATAACGATTACCAGATAAAACAATTTGAAATGCATAAGTTCGATGCATGGCTGGTGAAGATGCTAAAAAGCAATAAGCAGCTTGTTCCAATAGTAAAGCTGAACGCAAATCAGATTCTTCACTAGTCATACGTATTAATTGTTTGGCAGCTTCGTTATAAAGACGTGCCGTTTTTAAACATTCCATGCTTAATAGAGTGGCTCGTGTAGCAAATTGTTGCAACCTTTAAAAAAAAACAAAACAAAACATCGATGATTGAGTAAAAAGCTCAGTTTGTAAACATACTTGCAAGTATTTAAATAACAAACTATAGCATCTTCCATATAATCATATGTCTTACGACTGGCGGTACCCAACATAAATGCAGATAATGCCGCCATTTCCAAAGCTCCAGCATAATACTGCCAAGCAGAATCAGCATTAAAATCTCGTTTAGCTTGATGATATGCCTGAAAAGCCATATTATAAAGGCCAAACATAAAATATAAATCCCCCAATTTTCTTGTTTGTAATTCGGCAGATTCGTGGGTATAACTGCATAAAAGTATACAATAATTTAATATTACAAAAAAGTAAAAAACAAAACAACTTACATAACTGCATTTTGATTACTGGAACTTGCTCCTGGTTTACTTGTAACAAACCATCTTTTAGTGGCACTTAATAATGACTTACTAACACCCTTTTTATTTGTGACCTGACAAATAACAATAAATATTTATACATTATTTAGCATTTTATAAAAAATAGCATTTCTACTAACAGCTTCATTTAAAATTCCCACTAAATGCTCTACATATGGTATAAGAGCACGTACAGCATAGTCCTGCACAAAATGTCTTATATTTTCTACATCCATAGCATTCAAACATTGTCCATGTGGTGCATCAAAATCACCAGTCCAAACATTTGGATTAATTGTTTGAGATGCAATACTTTCACTACTTATTGAAAACTTTGAATTCTGAAATGGATACAATTTATGAATTTTTAAAATTTTTTTAAAGATTTCTACTGTACTCAAAAAAAAAAAAAATTTGCTATTGGAAAAAGTATACAGAACTTGAGGGTTTTTCTATAGAAAGAACTTTTTATATAATAAATAATTCTTAGAATCTGAGGGTTTTTTTCTACAGGAAGAAGTACTTAGAATCAATAGGTTTTCCTATAGGAAAAGGTTCTCAGAATCTAAGGGTTTTCCTATAGGAAAAGTCCTTAAAATCTGAGGGGTTTTTTATAAGAAAGAGTCCTTAGAATCTAAGATTCTCGGATTCTGAAGACTTTCCTATAGGAAAAAGTACTCAAAATATGAAGGATTTTTACGACAAAAAATTTTCTTATGTCTGAGGATTTTCTATCGGAAAAATATCGTCACAATCTGAGAATTTTTCAATAGCGTTTGGTCCTAATAATCTGGGGTTTTCTACAAGAAAAATTACTTAGAAACTGTATATTTTCCTATAGGAAAAATTAATAAAAATCTAAGGGTTTTTTTTCTATCGGAAAAAGGCCTCTGAGAAAAGTCCTCAGAATCCCGTTTTTTTTATAGCAAACAGTTCTTAGATTTTGAGGGAGCATCTTACAATTGCTTCGGTAGCATTCTCCTGAACAGGACTTAGAGGATGCAGCATTGCGGCTATATCAGCAGTTTCACTTAAAGTCGACATTTGCATAGTAGGCATTGGTATAACGGAAACACCATCTTGTGGTGTTTTATGTCCACTCAATTGATCGCCACTTATACTACTGGCACTTTGAATATCTGAGGATTTTGGTTGCCTCTTAATAAATGTAGTCCAATAGTCGGGCACCTCACTGGTAACATTTGAATCCAAAGAATTGATTTGTATAAGAAAACATTTTGCATCCCCAAATGTTGACTTTAACATTTCATAACCTTGTTGAGCCTTGGATAAATCACCCTGACTACCTTCGTGAAGGACAACATAACTGTTTAGAACATCAGAAGACTGAAACCATTTAGGAAGCTTTTGTGGTGTAATACTTTGCATTTGATGAACATTTTGTGACAATTTATTAGCAGTTTCAACAATATTTGGATCACCACTGGACAAAACAATAAGACAGCTTAAAAGATGACGAGTAAATTCATGATCGGCCGGAAATTGTACCGTTAAAAATGTTTCACGCCAATTTTCAAACCATGGTTCAGATGTTGGTATCTCTAGGCTAACATTGCCTGCAAAAAAATATAGTTAATACAAATTTTAACTTGCAACAAGTATCCTTACTTAAATGAACTACTTTAGTTTTGTCATTATGAGCATTTGTCACTGACTCGTTAAGCATTTTTCTGGCCAAAACAGTTTGTGGCGGCCTCCAGTCAACATCACAGAAATTCAAGCGCAAACCTCGTATCGAAACACTTAGACCAGAAACATCACGAAAGTGAGCTAAAATGTTATGTATATCGCCAATTATGTGGTTTTTATAATGAAATATTTATTATTTACCATCGTTTTGCAATTTAGCAAACGGTTGCAACAGTTCCACAAATGATAAATTATTACGATGACACACTTCATCAGCATAGGGACTAGTCAAAACACCTATCAAAGGTGAAAATATGTTTTGAACAATTTCACGTGTATTATAATTTTGGCCAGTTAAATGTATCATTTTGGCCAAAATATGGGAATAAATTTTTTAAGATCGATTAATACAAAAATTTTTCCAATACAAATAAAAAAGTAAAGTATTCAACTACAACAAAACATCTGTTAAAAAACAGATGCCACACTAATGAAAAGCTTTCGTGATGCCAATTCTTTGGAAGCAATATCGCATAACGAAACCTAAAAAATGGTAGTCTAGAATAGCGATAAATATGTTAACATAAATTGCAGCAAACGTCAAAATTTAAAAATTCCTAGATTGGACCATTCTATTTCGTACATTTTTATTGCCGGCAAATATTCTACCGATGCATTTTACTTATTGCCGGCAAATATTCTACCGATGCATTTTACTTATTGCTAAGTTTATTGCGAATATAGATGGGGAGTATTATCGAGCTACTTAAGGGATGCCCATTCGCTCAACCTCTGGGGAAGTGACTAATTATATTTGCGAACTGAGTTAAGTTAAAATTGTTACTTTGTTTTCACAGCCGGAAGTAAAAATTGGTACGATGCAATATTTTAAATGTATTTTTATTATGTTTTCAATAATTATTTTATTGTTTTGTGGTATTTTTGGTTATTTTTTTCTTTGTCAACCAACTGTTAACCAGTGTTACCATTTTTTCATGCAAATAGGCGAAATAAATTTGCGAGCGAGATTTCCATGAGATTTCTTACAAGTCGTCAGCTTAGTATTGGTTTGGGTCACTATGTTTGAAAAATTGTGTTAGGAAGGCATGACATATAATGTAAGTGTCCCCTTTCCGATTGCGGAAGCCGTAAATCGATATCTATAGACTCTGATCTATCTGCCAATTCTGAATAAAGAAATCAAAATTAAAAAAGCTTTGTTATTCTCGATAATGACTTCTGAACATATGGGTCAAACCAACAATGAGCTGACGTAGTGTAAAAATAAATCAATCTGGTATCTTTTACAACTTTGTTAAAATTTTTTTCTATTCACCTGGTATTGATACCTTAACGCAAAATACATCAATGCATTGGAATTTGGCGGGAAAGTAGGCAACATTCTGGAAATGTCATTATGTTTTTATATGAAACACTTTTTTTTGGCAAACAGTTCATTTTTTAACAATACAATAAGGAAATTTTGTTTTTGCTGTATATTTAAGCAAAAATAGTACAGCTTTCTCATATATATATAGGTAATTAGAAATTTGTTTAAAAAATCAAAAAGTCTCATTAATTTAATGCATTTGTTGAAATTTAGCGTTTTTATATTTGCGGAAAAGAAATTTCACCATCTGCCTTTTTTCCTGCCGAAACAAAGCGCGATAAATAATACTAGTGACCACGCTAGCAAAGTTTAAAAAACACGCTACGTAACTGTCGGCAATTAACAAATATGGCTAAAGTTCACATAACAAATGTTGTGGTGCTAGATAATCCCAGTAGTTTCTTTAATCCCTTTCAATTCGAATTAACATTTGAGTGTATTGAAGAACTAAAGGAAGACTTGGAATGGAAAATGATTTATGTGGGTTCTGCAGAATCTGAAGAACACGACCAGATTTTGGATACAATATATGTTGGACCCGTACCTGAGGGTAGACATATATTTGTTTTTCAAGCAGATCCACCAGATGTTACAAAAATACCCGAACAAGACGCTGTTGGCGTAACTATAGTTCTACTAACCTGTTCCTATCGAGGTCAAGAATTTGTTCGTGTCGGCTATTTTGTTAATAATGATTATGTCGACCAGGAATTGCGCGAAAATCCACCACCAAAACCTGCATTCGAAAAATTAACTCGAAACATATTGGCCACAAAACCTCGTGTTACTCGTTTTAAAATTAATTGGGATGACGCACCATCAAATAGTTTAGCAACTGTTAATGATGACGAACTCAATCTCAGTGGATTGGAATATGGGACTGGCCTTGTGAACGGCGATGCCTCATCATCATCATCACCACCATCATTATCATATAACACAAATCAAATAGATCCTCCAGAGGCTTTAATGGATGATGACAGTTTAGCTATGCCTATAGAAAATGGCGTGGCTGCTTTAAATGAAAGCTCCAATTCTTTAGCCATGGAATGTTAGGTTTAATAATATTGTATTGATTTTTCTTAGTTATAGTCATAATCAGTTTTTTGTACCTTAAAGAAAACGAAAGAGGGTAGAAGAACAATAGTCCCAAATACCAACCCGTCTGGAGCTTGTCAACCTATTACAACCGATGGCTTCTTTTGTTTTCTCTATTGCTGGCCTGTCTCAATTCATAATATCTTCGTTTTCTTTTAAGTTATTTCAATTGATATTTGTGTTAATTTCTTTATTTTATTATATTTTTTTATATTTATCTAATATGTAGTGCCCAATACTTTGTTGTAACACTAATAAACAAAAGCACATAATTACAATTGTTTAAGTAAAAAAAAAACTTTATTGTTTTTGTTGGAACTCAAGGCTTTAGCCTAGACGTACACATGGATATTTGGCCGTAGCGACAGAAAATAACTATTTTAAGCCGATTCTTGCACACTGTTTGTAACTCTTCAAAATAAGGCCAGACATCCAATCAACTAAAATATATTCTTGATTTTTTTAATGTCGGCGTATCAGTTAAAGGCGTATTCTTTGTCAGTATATAGACGAGATTTCCTGCTGGTCATTGAAAATGAGCATAGTTGGTCGAGCAGTCATACAAACGGTATTAATTTTACAGTAGGATGTCCCGATAAATTGGGTTCTTGCAAATTGGTTGACGTAAATTAATTTTGGTTCCCTACCAAAGATTGAAGTGAACGACGTTGGCGCATTTTAATAGTATCGATAGTAACTGCAAAAATTATGAATTCTTTGAATAAATAAGTAAAAAACATTAATTTATTATACAGGGTGGGCCAAATTGGTCTGATTGATTTGAAAAACTTATAACTTTTTATTTAATTTTTTTTTGCAAATAAAAATTTTTATAATATACTTAGTTCAAGAACGCAGGAAAGTATACTTAGTTCAAGAACGTAGGAATCTGTAGGAACTTCCAGAGTAATTCAAAAGGAAAATCCCTTCAGAATCTCGAAATTTTCGTTAAAAGAAATCTTTAAAAAATCTAAGGTAAATAAAATTTTTTAGAAACATATATAATGGAACGATGCACAAGTGTTATTTATTTAAAGCGGTTTTTTTAAAACGCGTTTTTATAAATTATAATTTTATCAAAAAAAACCTCATATATGCAAAAAAATCTAGATTTTTTTAGACGATTTAGCATCTTTTCGTATTTCTTATATGGCAACACTGCTCTTAGTTTTGTTTTTTTTTTTTTTTAATAATTGTCATTTGCTTGTTTTGAAAGCTTTTGCTCTCTGGGATAATCCATGCAATTTGAAAAATGGTACTAACCCTTTTAGGAAATAGTACTTCTTCGACCTTCATAGTACATGGAGAATGGCATACATATTCAGTCATTGAATTCATTCGATTGACAAATTTGAGTTTCTATCGATTTATTATTAATTCAATTTTGTTGCATTCAATGAATTTGGGTTTGTTACTAAATTTTAAAATGTGCAAAATTAGAAATTTTTTAATATCATTACCTATTTTTTACTGACTTAACTTTTAAAAGTTGTTTATAAATAATTTAATAATTTAATTCCTTGAGTTTTCAACATTTAATAGTTTGATTATTGGCATTAATAAAAAAATTAAGAAAATCACAAAGAAACTCAAAAATATTAATATTTCCAATTAGTATCAAATTAACTATATGAGTACCATATTATTTTTGAGTTTCTAAAAAGTACCTAGCATCAACTTTATCATCCCTGATTGCACTTGATCTTCTCTTTCGTTTAGTTCGTTTAGTTTCCAACAAATTTTCTTGAAGTCGGTTGTGTTTTATATAGTTTTGTGAAAGTTTTAAATTGTTTCTAAAAAAAAAATCTTCATTATTAGTTAATGTTTAAATAAAAAGACAGTTGCAAGTTTTAATTAATTGTGTTAAATGTAATATTATTATTTAGAATGCACAGTCAGTATAAAACAAAATGAGTTAGCAGCAGACAACCAGAATTAACAGTTAAGGTAAGCTTGTTAATTTTCAATGAATGAGCTTGCAATGGGCAATGCAAACAAGACAAATCCTGTTAATAAATGCATTATGGGTTGTTTATTTTTGTTCTTTTCGAATTTTATATGCATATATATCAATAATTAATTGTAAAGAAAACGACTATACCTACTTACCTACCATTTCTTTATATTTTGTAAACAAATACAATTTTACCATTTGGGGCCGGATTTGTACGAAAGTTGTATATGGACTTGGCTGGAACGCGAAAAAGAGCAATTATATTGTGTGACCTGCTGCTTAACAAAATAACAATAAATTGTGACGGTTAGTCCCGTTTCACACAGAGCAAGATTTGTCGCGCAACTCTTAAGTTTGTGGGAGAGACGGGAAAGAAGAGTGGGGGTTGGTACGGAGTTGCTTGTTCTCGGCAATTTTATTTATTTATTTGCTTCATTTGTAACGTTTTGTTTTTTAATTCTTCGTTTTGTTTTTCAATTCTTCGTTTTTTTCATTAATTTTAAACCAAATGTAGACGAAAGTTGTTGAAAAAAGTTTCTCTGTTTGAAATTAAAGGCAACTTTAAAAGAAAATTGACAGGAATCGCCGCGACAAAAGTTGCTCTGTGTGAAACGGGACTAACCGTCACAATTTATTTGTTAGCTTTGTCGATTTTAATATAAAATATTAAATTTAAATTAAAATAATAAAAATAAAAAAATTTTAAATATTTATGACAAATAGCTTCATATAAAAGAGAAAAGTCAAGAATTTCCAAGACTTGGATTCCTCAAAGGATATTTTTTTATATAGTATTTCTAAAGTCGTGTTCTGCCGACTTTTTAAATAAATTTTATTTTATGCAAATTTACATTAAAATAATGATTTTTATTTAGTTGTAAATACAATTTAAACATAAAAAAGAAACCTTGTACAAATAATATACATTATAATTTAGATCGTACATTGAAAAATTAAAACAATTTAAAAACTTCACATCAAATCATAAACCAAAGGTAGAAAATAGTTTCAAAAGTAAGAAGTAATAGAATAATCCTCCTGCACATGTTTTAAGAGCAATATTGATGACAAATCTCATCTACACACAGAACAACTTTTGTCGCGGCGATTCTTGTCAATTCTCCTTTAAAGTTGTCTTTAATTTCACACAGAAAAACTTTTTTCAGCTACTTTCGTCTACATTTGGTTTCAAATGAATGAAAAAAAAACGAAGAATTAAAAAACAAAACGAAGAATGAAACAACAAAAGGTATTGCCGTGAACAAGCAACTCCGTACTAACCCCCACTCTTCTTTCCCCTCTCTCCCACAAACTATTTCAAGCTTGAAATAGTTTAAACATGCTTGCTTAACTACCAGAACCAACTTCAGAACCAACTACAGCCATCCATAGGATATTTAAAGTTGCTTCATATATGCAAAAAAAATCTTTTTTTTAGACGATTTAGCATCTTTTCATATTTCTTATATGGCAACACTGCTCTTAGTTTTGTTGTATTTTTTTTGTTGAAATAATTGTCGTTTGTTTTGAGAGCTTTTGCTCTCTGGGATAATCCATGCAATTTTCAAAATAGGAAATAGTACTTTTTCAACCTTCATAGTACAAAAAAAAAATGTAACGAATTTTTTTGCTAATAAGACTGAAAGTTAGACCACGAACCACTCTATGGAATATATTCCTGAAAATAATTAAAAAAATGTTCATAGGTGATTTTTTTTTTGGGTATGGTCAAAACTATAAACAACTTCATTGAATTCATTCGATTGACAAATTTGGAGTTTCTATCGTATTATTAATTCAATTTTGTTTCATTCGATTTTATTGGAAATAAATAAATAAAATAAATTTGGCTTTGTTACTCAATTTTGTTTATTCAATTTTAAAATGTGCAAAATTAGAAATTTTTTAATATTATTACTTTTTTTTCTTAACTTGACTTGATTTTTAATATTTGTTTATACATATTTTTTTGAATTAATTGAGTTTTCAACATTTAATTTAATTATTAGCTTGAAAAAAAAATAAGCAAAGAGCAAAGAAACTAGAGTATTCAAAACCCGAAACCGAAAACCGGTCAACCGGTTTCTCTATTTTTAAAAACCGATCGGTTTCGAATATTTTGTAAATTCGAAGAAAACCGAAAACCGGTCTTTTTTGTTCGGTTAACCGGTTTTTTTAAATACATCTCCAACTGGGTTACTTGGTCTCTTTTATTTTTTCCGAAGACTTATAATCGTTTGTTTGGTTATGGAGATTTATATGTAAGTCTGATAGATTTCGATGAAGACTTAACTTTGGATATTCCAAATTCAAATAGTTTAATTTCTGATCTAAATAACACTATAAACAGTATTCAAAATCCTAAAAAAGAGACTGTACAAAATCATTGATCATTATATGATGATTTCTTATATCTTGATAAATGCGACAAAAGAACTGAAAAGTTAGAAAATTTATATAAATGTCTTTTGACTATTTGTCCAACATCTACTATTAGTGAAAGAGTATTTTCCACTTCTAGCTTTATCAAAAGCAAAATGTTTGGTCTTTAAACCAAACATTTAAATTGCATATTATTTCTAAAATATTATTTTAGAAGTGAAAAATAGATTTTCTTTTTACATATTTAAAATGTAATATTAAAAAAACTTATTTAATGCCAAACGTTTTAAACGTTCAAATTACTAACGTACTTAGTTTTACCCAAGTTACAAACTTATTGATCTCTATTCATTTGATATGAATATGGTTTTATAATATTAATTTTTAAGATATTAAATAAAAAAATATTAAAACCAATAAATAAAATGTTGAAATGAAATACAATAAAAAAAATTATAAAATATTTTTTTTTTCAAAGAATGTATTTTTTTATTTTTATTGCTTTATATATTAATTTTTTGTTGTTTTTGTAATAAAAACAACCAATTATATAAGCTTTTTATTCAAATTAAAAAAAAACCGAAAAAACCGGTTTTTTCTGCAAAAACCGAAACCGGTTTTTTTTAAATTCTATTTTTCGAAGAAAACCGAAACCGGTTTTTTCAAAAGGCCGGTTTTTTGAATACTCTAAAAGAAACTCAAAAATATTAATTTTTCCAATTAGTTTCATATTAATCATATGAGTACCATAGTACTTTTGAGTTTCTAAAAAGTACTATAGCATCAACTTTATCATCCCTAATTGCACTTGATCTTCTTTTTCGTTTAGTTCATTTAGTTTCCCACAAATTTTCTTGAAGTCGGTTGTGTTTCAGTGTAAGTTTTAATTGTTTCTAAAAAATCTTCATTATTAGTTAATGTTTAAATAAAAAAAGACAATTGCAAGTTTTAATTAATTGTATTAAATGTAATATTATTATTAGTTTTTTTATCGTGTATTTTATAACAGTCAGTATAAAACAAAATGAGTTAGCAGCAGACAACCAGAATTAACAGTTAAGGTAAGCTTGTTAATTTTCAATGAATGTGCTTGCAATGGGCAATGCAAACAAGACAAATCCTGTTAATAAATGCATTATGGGTTGTTTATTTTTGTTCTTTTCGAATTTTATATGCATATATATCAATAATTAATTGTAAAGAAAACGACTATACCTACTTACCTGCCATTTATTTATATTTTGTAAACAAATACGAAAGTTGTATATGGACTTGGCTGGAACGCGAAATAGAGCAATTATATTGTGTAACCTGCTTTACAATTCACAATTTATTTGATAGCTTTTGTCGATTTTAAATTTTTTTTTACTAATTAAAAATAAAAAAATTTCAAATATTTTTATGAAATAGTTTTGTGTACATATAAAAGCGAAAAGCTAAGAATTTCCAAGACTTGGATTCCTCAAAGAATATTTTTTATGTATATAGTATTTCTAAAGTCGTGTTCTGCCGACTTTTTAAATAAATTTTATTTTATGCAAATTTACATTAAAATAATGATTTTTATTTAGTTGTAAATATAATTAAAACATAAAATAGAAACCTTGTACAAATAATATACATTATAATTTAGATCGTACATTGAAAAATTTTAACAATTTAAAAACTTCACATCAAATCATAAACCAAAGGTAGGAAATAGTTTCAAAAGTAAAAAGTTATATAAGAAGAATCCTCCCGCAAATGTTTTAAGAGCAATATTGATGACAAATCTCATCTACAGTTACATTAGGCAAACGGTGCCGATTTTCTTTGTTGATACGTTTACGTACTTGGCGTATATATTCGATAACATTATGCATGTGTTCGAAACAAATGAGACCAGCAGTTCCAACACTTAGATCTAAGTGCCGGAAACGATTAACATTACAAGTACAGCCATGGAAAATAAAATAGTGTTTTTCTTTTATTGTAATTTTGCCGAGACAGCGAAAAACGACAAAATTACCCCAGGGTGTCATGGTAAGAATACGATCGGCCATTTCAAAACCAGCTTGAAATAGTTTACATATGCTTGCATAACTACCAGATTCAGAACCAACTACTGCCATATCCATAGGATATTTAAAATAGCCTGGATAGTTATTGGGATTAGGACTAAAACAGTAGCGTGTGGTATTTTTAAGGAAATTGTCTTCATTTTCATCATCAGCTTCAGCACCATCATGGGGTAATTTTGTACGAGTCTGTATGAGAATATCTTTTTCCTTGTTATATTTATTTCTTACGCTTTCTTTTTTTATATCTCTCTGATTACCCTTGCCTTCATTTTTAACTTCATCTTTTTCTTTTTTCTTCCCTGAATCGTTATCATCATATTTTCCTTTTCCCAAATCTTTTTTCTTGTCTGTTTCTTCATTTTGTTCTATATCCTTTTCTGAATATTTGTTGATGTCCCTGGTTTTATCAAGAGTATCATCTTTGTTTTTATCGGTGTCAGATTTTTCTTTTTCTACCCATTTGCCAACTGCAGTTTGACTATTATCTTTATTCCTCAGTTTGTCCAGATCTTTTGTATCCTTATCGGCATCTTTTCCTTTAATTTTATTACCTTCTTTGTCATCTTTGCTTTGATCTTTACCATCTTTACCTTTAATTTTATTACCTTCTTTGCCATCTTTGCTTTGATCTTTGCCATTTTTATCTATAGATTTGTCAAATTTATCTTTAGCTTTGTTGTATTCTTCTTCATTGCTTCTGCCATCGTTGCCTTTATTACCGTCTGGTTTGTCTTTAGTTTTGCCTTTATCCTTGTCATTGCCATCTTTGCCCATATCATTGTTATCTTTTGCTTTATTTTTATTAAAGCTCTCTTTTTGATTTTTGCTTGTATCAACTGGAGTCTTCTTTATACTGTCTTCATCGTCACTACTAATGTCGTCATTGACCTTTGCACGTTTTTTGCTTCCTTTTTCACCCTTACCTTGGTTACCTGTACTGGTTTTGCTTTCTCGTTTCTTTTTACCTCCACCAACCTTTCGACCTTTGTTGGCCTTACCAGCTTTACTTTGGATGCCCTTCTTTTTATGACCAGTATCATCATCACCACTAGATGATGACTCTAAACCTTCCAATTCTTCTGCCGCCCCTGCAATAGCTTCTTCTTCCTCCATAACATCTTCAGCTTCACTTGATGAAGTCTTAAGTTCCATTTCATCTACATCCGATTTAAGGTCTTCGTCTTCATAATCACTAATTTCGCCCAATGACTTCTGGCACAAGTCCTCAGCTTCTTCAAAGCAAATATGTTCATTAATTGATATAACCTCACCATCTATATCGAGTTGAGCCTCTTCTTCTGGATTCATTTTATGTTGAATGTTTTTAATTTTTAATACGTGTATTAAAAATTGACTAGTTCTATTCGAATCGAGTAGCATATGATTGAAAGTATTCATAAAAACTTCAAAACTACCAAACATACGAACTGTAGCACTCTTTTCCATTTGTTCATATATAGATTCATTATCGTTTCCGAGAATACGATGACGATATGGATCGAGTAAATATATGAAACCATGATTTCTCCAAATTGCATACATTTGATAATTGATTTGCAGTAAAAGCCTTTGATCTCCCACTTCAAAAGCCTTTTCTATGGCCTCAGCTAATTCACCGAATTTGAAACCTGGTACACAACGCCAAATTCCCTTATATTTTCGGTCTATTAATTCGATTGAAATACGAAATTGTGCCATATTAAAGATGCAGGGAAATTCCGTAACATCTATGGGATCAGTAATCACACATTTCCGCCAACAGGCTTGACAAAAATTGACACCAAAACATAATATCTTGTCTAGCATTTTCGTATTCCATGTAGCAGGATGATCGATTTTGGAGACCACCATAGCCGAAATACCCACTGGAAGAGCACTACGATTCCTTAATAAATCAGCTTTGTTCAGAGTTAAGTGTAGTTTGGCCTTAAGGTAGGCGTAATCATCATTAACAACTTGATATTGATGAGTTCGCGTACCATAATCCCGCTGTATTACACCACCCGAAGGAGTAATAACTTTAACTATCTTCATTTCCCGTATACTAATAGGATCCGTAATGCGTAGGGAACTTAAATTAACTATTAAATGTCTTACATTTTCCAAAGTTTTTAAACATATTAACATAGCCACTCCTTCATCTTGATCTATACGAAAATCGCTTACCCTACGGCCACAAACATCAAATATAAAATATACACCTCGGGAGCGCCAAATCATTATATAAAATGATGATCTCACCGTTAACAAGCAATATTTATGTTGACGAAAAAAACTATTTAAGGCAGTTTTAAGATCTTCCAATATCAGATTATTGCTAACATCTCCATTACCTCCAATTTCCGCTGAGTCAGCGGTATTTAATGTAAATTTTGGCATTAATTCGACTTGAAAATTACAACTGTTCATTTCAAATTCACGCAATACATTCTTTTCACTAGCCGTATAGATACTGACTGGTGAATCTAGCTTATTGCCATTTTTTTCGGAAGTTGTATACAATAGAATACCTTCTTTCATTATATCGTCTATAAGTATAGGCGTCCATGTAGTTTCGGCATTAAGATGTAGACGGGCAAAGGCTTTTAAATAAGTGGCAAAGCGTGCTTGTATTATATCGGTAGGCTTTCCTTCCGTCTTAAAATTAACATTTGATGCAACTAAGCCAATGGGTGAGCCAAGGGAATTATGATTTTCATCTTTAACTTTTATGTCTGTAAAGTAAATAATATAAGATTATTAAAGTTGGAACCGAAAAAAAAAACTAACGTAGCTTAAATTATTTATAATACTGACAAGTGCTGTTTGCTCTCGAGTCGTGTAGATGTGGCTTCACGGATTTTCAGTTGTTAAAATCCGAGAGTTAAAATAGTTGAAATTCCTTTATTACCACCACTCACAAAATGTCTGGTAAAGAAACACAAAAGAAAGGAACAAGAAATTGTGTACCACATGCTACGCTTGAGAAAGCAAATGTTTGGCTTAACTTGTAAACTGGAGCTGAGAGCTAAGATCGTTTTTAACCACTGTAGTACAGTCACTCCAGGACTAGTTTCGTAAATGTCTTATAATTACCAGGCATATAAACTATATAGAGACATTTTCAAAATATGGAATGTAATTGCGATTTTTGAAATTTTATTTTTCATTCTTAATTGTATCTTTCAAACTAGTTGTACAACTAGCTCCAAAGTGGGAGTTTGGGGATAATTTCCTGTGACTGTTAAACAAACTGGTTCTGTAAACATTTATGTGATGCAAAGAGCTCAATTTTAAATATTTTTTGCGCCATCTTAAAAAATGGATAGAAATAGATGTAAAGCCGTAATTTGTTTCATATTTCAATCGAAAACTATTAGTTGACGAATCACGAAACTATCAGTTGACGTAGCGCGAAAATTGGGACCTACGTAAATTTATATTTATTCGAAATAAATGATATCGTCAAAGAAACCGATCGGTGTCGATAAATAAAAGCATCACAAGATTTATTGAGGATATTTGTTACACTTACGCTTAGCTGGACTCGAATATTCTGGAAATGGATTGACATCATGGCCACCAAAAATTACACAATTATTGGTACAACATTCAGGTTGATTTTTGTTTTGAGGTTCCGCTGTAAGTCTTGAAAGAATAAAACAGAAATAAGCTTCCCAGCAAAAATAGCCTACTTACCAGTCTATTTACTCGCTTCATTACCTATGTTTTGCGATGTCCCAAAAGTAATGATTGGTCATTATCTTCCCACTTACAAAAAACACAAAGTAATGGGTGATCATTACCCTCTCGCTTACCAAACAGCCAAAAATTAATGAATACCCATTACTTTTTGGACATCGCGAACAAAAGTAATTAAGCGGGTATATGGGCTGTAGTTGATGCCACGGTTTTGCTGGGTTTGTATAATTTGTTCAATACAATTATTCAATATTTACTTTCTATCAGGGGGGGACACTGAACAATTTGGTGCTGTGGGACATGATGTCCTACAAGCATTACAATACGCTGGCAAACAGCATCCACATGGCGGTACGGGATTCATAATTTTTCATACAACGTAAATTTTGTTATTTTACAAGAAATTATAATAATTTTTCGTTTAAAAATAGTATTTATATTTTTTTAAAATATATATATTTTTTTTATTTAAAAATGGCTTTTTTAAATATTTTTTGGTTTTTTTTTTATGACTTTTGACAATTTTTTTTTCACTTTCAATATTGTATTGATACGTACATTTTTGATAATAATTTTTTGTTCAAGTATTATAAAAAATAAAAGCTGCCCTGTAAACATTTAGATGACATTTTCGCAGAAGATATTAAAGGGTTATTTTCCATTTTAGATTTAAATGGAAATCCCACTAAAAATAAATGAAACATTTTTGTTTTAATAAAATCTGAAGCTAAATTTCACAATATTGAAATAATCCACTCTAAAGAGTGGATTACTTCACTAATACAAACATGTATTTAAGGGAAAAACTATTTATAGCGGTTCCCATTCTCGCTTTCACCAATCAGCTTAACATTCGAGCCACGTTTCCTCCCGAATAATACAAAGATTTACATTTTTATTGTTTGATCATCTTTGTAATTAAAAATAGGAATAAATTTGCTATTACTAGAGTGGAGAACTTGTGTTGTTTTTTCTTAGCGTCAATATAAATCGAATTCTTTCGAATTTTTTCGACATTTTTACACGCGAGAGAAAACTGCTAGAGGTAGAGGCAACAACACCTCTAATATTTCAGAATATTTTATTTTAATTTTTCAGAATACTTAAAATTAAAAGTTAAAATTTTAGACTGTGCTTAATTTTCAGCTTTGAATTAACTTTGTTAATCTTATTCACATTTTGTGTTAAAAAATTGTAAATCTACAATTAATTTTAGTAGATTTATTAATTTTTAACACTAAATGATAATTTTAACAAATTTGATTCTTAAGCTAATTTTACAATGCTGGAGTACTAGTGGGATGTACTAAAAAAAATTTGTAAGTGGAAATGAGAAGGAAATAAGGTGCTATCAGCAAAGTGGAGTGCTTCAATGTTGTGAATTAAGCTTTAGATGTTAATAAAGCAAAAACTTCGTAAAGGGGAAATTCTTTGGGATGTAATGAATGAAGTAATTCATTTAGAAGTTGTTCCATTTATTTTTTACTGAAATTTAGTAAGGTTAGGTTAAGAAGGGTTATGCGCCCAAGGGACGCATTTCCACCCGGAGACGAATGCGATCCATTGTGAATCCCTTCAGTATAGAGGAAGAAGAGAGAGAAAAAGAAATAAAGAAGGAAAAAAAAGTTGAAAAAAAAGTTGAGAGGTCCGAATAAATATATAAACTACGTAGGACATGACCCCTCTACAGTCCCCTCAACAGAAACAGCCGTCATATTTCCCTGACAAACCCTAGTAGTAGGATTACATCCAGCGATACACCCCAGTTCGTCGTGAAACCTATCCCCTAGCCATTACTGCCTGAGACCCTGCATCTTAGGACAGTGGCACAGTACATGCTCTACCGTCTCTAGCTCCTCAACATCCCCGCACAGTCTGCAGAAGTCCGGTATGGCATTATCCCATTTACTCGTAAAAGCCCTAACAGAACCATGCCCCGTTAAGAACGCTGTAAGGGTCCTGAGACCACCCCTATCCAATCCTAGTAGAATCCTGGTTGCCCCTGCGTCCAGTCGGGGCCATAACGCCCTCGACACCCTGCAATTCTCACACTATATTCCCCCAGGACCGGTTAACGGCATCGCGGAACCTTTCCCGTATCACCCCATAGTAGTGACACAAGGGGGGCTTTACCCTCTGTCCCTTACCCCTATGTCCAGATTCGAACCCTCCCTCGCGAGTTCGTCCGCCACCCCATTGCCATCCACCTTGCAGTGTCCGGGTACCCAACACAGCCTTACTGTAAATGCAACCATGAGCTCCCTCAGAGCATTCCTACACCGTGCGACCAGGCTCGATCGCACCGTATAATTTGTTAATGCCCTTAGCGCAGCCTGACTGTCAACGTAGACTCTCACCACAGACCCCCCTATGATGTTATACAGTATTTACCTCCGTTCCCTCCATATCGCTATGATCTCAGCTTGGAAGACACTGCACTCATCCGGGAGTCTGAATGACCTTTTCACGTCAGTGTCAGCAATATAAACACCGGCACCAGTGCCAGTGTCCATCTTGGACCCGTCCGTAAATAATGCCCAATCCCCAAACAGTCCGCTGGATCCACGCCAAACTTCCCTATCTGGGAACTCCACCGGTGGTGTTACACCGAAGTCCAAGGTCATACTCCTATGATCCGAAATCCCCGCCGAAGTACTACTCTGATCAAGCAGACCCACTTCGTATAGAATTCTTGTGAGATTATCCCGCCTAGGTTTAATCAACGAAGACTCATAGAGTCTACACTCCTCACATAATGTTCAATAGGGGCCAGATGTAGTAGGATATCCAACACTGCCTGTGGCGTGCTTCTCCATGCACCTGTGATGCCAAGATATTTATTCCTCTTGAAGTTTTGTTAATGTCATTCAAATGTAAAATGAAAGATAACCCTTTTATAACTTCTTGCAAGATATGATCCAAATGTTTGCAGATCAGTTCTGCCAATAATTGTGTAATTGTCTCTGTGGAAAATTAGAAATATTTCGTACTGTTTTAAAATAATTTAAACATTGGAGATACAATATACTTGTTTGATTTTTATTGGAAAACTTAGAATTTATCAATAAATTAAACAAAAGTTTTTAAAATTCGACGAATTTTTTAAGGTTGAAATATTAATAGTAATAAAAATTTTTTATTATAAAAAATTTTGAATTTTCCTTCCATACCGATATCTAGCTTATGTCACTTAAGCTAATTCTGTTGCTGCCTTTTGTTTTTTAAATAACTAGCAAAAATTGACTATTTACTCCGATATCGCCAAAGGGTAACGGTAGCCTATGTCCTGAAATATGAAATAAATACATTTTTGTTTAAAGTTTTCTGCTTTTTATTATTTATGTATATTTTATAATTAATATACGACGTATAATATGATTTATTCTTTTTATTTTTTTACGACTTTTACTTTTTTTGTAATTCTAATATATGCTTTTCTTTGTTTTTTTTTTTTGTTGTTGTTTTTGTATAAGCTAACATATAGTTATGTAGTATATTGACTTAAAATATTAAATATTACTACACTTAATTATTACTACTATAAATATAAAGTAATATTTTTGTTGCTTTTATTATTTTTGTTTGTTTGTTTAAATTTTCATAAAAAATTTGTATTCAATGCAGCATAATAATTTATTTTTGCATTAAGGCACTGAAGCAATAATTTTGTGCAAAGAAAAAAAAAACTAATTTTTTTTATGAATTTAATATTTAAAAAAATTAAAACATAATTTAGTTCTTTTTAAAAAAAAAAATACAATTAATATTGATCCCAGCAACAAAGTTTTGCTTTTAAAAAATTTACAACTTAAAAAAACTATACACTCTGGAAAGCTACAATTATAAATTATAAACACAAAATAATTTTTGTTTCTAAAAATATTACATTATACAATTAGAAAATACTTAAAATGTTACAAAATAAATTAAAACTATTTAAGTAGCAATTAAAGTTAAACAAAACCACAGACTTATTGAGTTAACTTAAAATTATTTCTATTTAAAGTAAATTTCTTTTGAAGCTAATAAAAAAAAATACAAAAAATGTTAGCATAAATTGGCTAAGATTTGCACAATACCAAACAAGCACAAACTTTGTTTTTTACATAATTTAAGCAGAAACTTAGGTAAATAAAGAAAATCTTATAACATTAAGAAAACCCTGTCCAAATGTTACAAGATGTATTCTTTATTTACCTATTGTTTGGCCTACAATATTTAAAATGGATACGCGTTTGAATTTTGTGCAAAAACTTGGTCAAAACAGCGTTAAATTTTTTTGCGTGTATTCTCCCTACTTCCAGTGGTAAACAAAATTATTTTAATAAATGCCTTGTCTACATTTGCATTCATATCACCAGATTTTGATTAAAATCGAGATTTCAGTGAAAATCTTGTGTAAAATCTTAAGACTGGAAAATTCACAAGATTTATTTTTTGCGTGTATTCTCCCTACTTACAGTGGTAAACAAAATTATTTTAATAAATGCCTTGGATACATCTGCATTCATATCACCAGATTTTGATTTAAATCGAAATTTCAGTAAAAACCTTGTGTAAAATCTTAAGGCTGGAAAATTCACAAGATTTATAAAAGAAATATCATGAAAATCTAGCAAATGTGTAGACTTTTACAGAACTCAAGAATGAAAAAGTGGCAACATTGGTCAACAGCTGACAAGGATATAACCAAAAAATATCACAAATTAAGGAAATAATTTATATTATTAAAAAGATAATAAAAATAAATTTAAACACAATAAAAATATTTTACAAATCAAAAGAAGTATTGCGTAGTTCTAATTTTTACTTCTGGCAGAGAAAAAAAAATAAAAAATACTTTGAAAATTATCTAATTTTCTACCATCAATAAAATAAGTAGCAATAGATCTTTTCATAAAATAAGAAAATTTTAGGTTATTTTTATGTTGGTATTGAAAGTATTGAATTACATAACGGTAACCAATTTCTACAAATTCACCGAGATCGTCTATTTTTGAAAAAAAAAAAACTAAACAGCGTGGCGCCTTGAAACTTAAAACATATGTTTTAAAGGCTGCCACTTTTTCACCATCAAATCGGCTAAGTTTGGAACCGCCTCGTAGGTATCATACAGGCTAAAATATAAATTAGACTTCTTAGAAAATTTGTTTACCACAATTTTTACTTACTCACTGTAAGGATTTTGAAACTAGATTTTTTTTATAGGACGTATGTTGATATTTTTTGTTGGTAAATAAAAACCGAAAACAAAAGTATTTATTTGAGTACATTTACATGGTGTTTCCACAAATCGTTTGTCCCGATATTACTGTATATTCGTTCGTCTGATGTGAAAGCACCACCTTAGAGAATCTTACATTATTTAAAAAAAAAAAAAAAAAACAAATTGTTTTTATGAACTACACCTTAAATATTTTGAAAATATATTTACATAAATGTTCTTTTTTTTGTAAATTAAAGTTTTTAAATCACAGAATATTCTTTTGTATATTGTAGAAATTTTTAAAGCATCATTTGAGTTTTTATTTAGAATCAAACTTTACTAATTTGATTTTTTTAATTTTATAGGCGTAGTCCATAATATTAAAGCCAGCTTTACCGACCATCTTACTTTTGTTAAACTTATTTATTTAAATATTATTTTTGAATATATTTCTTAATTTTGATTATAAATTGAATGTTTTAAATTGCATCATATAACTTAACGACAACTCAGAATATAAACTACATTATATGTATTGTAATTATAATGTTCTACATTATGTTTTTCAGTGTATTAAGTGTAATTTTTATATGAATTAGCGCAAATGCGATCAAACAAAAATCTGAGAAAAGTTTTTTCAGTCAATTCAAAAATTTGTTTGGTTTTTATTTCAAAAATTTTGGTTGTGTATTTTTTATATGGAAAAGTTCCAAAAATCTAAAATTTTGTGTTTTTCCATTGGAAAAAAAATATTAGTCTACTCCGATTATCTTTACATACAAAATTGTGACCTGTTTTTAGAAGTTTTTTTAAGATTTAAAAACTTTAAGAATCTCTGGGCCGTTGGGTTTATGTTACTTTTTCAAACAATAAAGAAAAGCTAAAACATATTACTACACTTTAAGGACCGTTTTTACAATCTTTGTTTAGACTTTAGCTACTGGCTGATTTTCCCAATCAAAAAATACTGTAGACAAATTAATTTTATTAATGAAAAGAATGTTAATTTTACAAAAGCGTCTATAAATTTAAGAATCTGGGAGCGGATTCCAGTTCTGTGATTTCAGCTAGTTTTATTAAGTGAAGTGATTTTACTTTTCACTTTCCCGGGTATCAAAAAATAAAATTTATCTATAAATATCGATCGATTCACTAAATTAAATAACCTTCTGAAAAATTTCTGTAATTAATTCAAAATCGTCTTTTTTTAGAGTGTTGCCAAAGTGAATTTATTAAGGACACGCCTGAATATTTTCAACCACAATTTGCAGAAATGTAATGCAATGTTTCATTAATAAATTTTTTGTAATTTTTGCGCCCTCTAGTGGAATCATTGGCAACAAAAGTTTCGATATATTTGAAAAATTTAAATTTCGCATTTTTGGTAGACAAATCTTTGTTTAAAAATATAAAAAAATTTGATTTTTTGTGTTAATCGATTTTTATTTTTTTTTTCGAAAATATTTAGGATATTTTAAACTGTGTATATGAAAAAATGCATGCTTCGATCAGTCAGATTTTTATAAATTAAATACAATCGACCAACTAATCTTTAGCAGTTTTGTATTATCTCATTAGCATATTGGTCAAAAATCTATATAGTTAATTCTGGTTTATATTTTGGAATAATTTTTGAAAAAGGTCCCAATAAGAGCAAACACTTTTTCCAACCCTGGATAAAAATTTTTCTACTATTTTAATATTTACGATTGTAAATTATTTTATGTTTTTTAAAGTGCTAAATTAACATTACCCAGTAAAAAAATAAAGCCATTTAAAAGTACAGGGTTGAAAACGAAACAATGTGTCCATAATGAGTTAAGAATCGTGAAATCTAACTATTTTCCGATTTTGAATTCAACCTATAGTTCTGAACAAAGATTACACAAAGAAAATAGATTGTTTGTGGCAACTGAATTTCTGAAAAATTCTAATGTATTAATCAAATTTTCGGTTTCACAAGCAAACATATTGGTGACTCCTATTAAACTATTCGGTTGTCCCAATAAATCTATTTTCTCGGTGTATAAAGTCCATACACTGAAATTTATGTTATATTTTTAATTATAAAGTAGATAACATATAGAATATAATAACATTAATTTAATAAATTAATTTTCTAATTATTTTGTTTTACATTAATTGTTAATTTGAGTATATCAGTATAATATACTTAAGTATTTTTTAGTGTATGTGTGTTTTCGTAATAAACATTATGGCAAAATATTTATTAAGTTTTAGAGTTTGTTGCTAATATAAAATCAAAATTTTCACTCTTACAGAGCAAGTTTTTTAGTGGTAGATTAAATAACACATATAGAGAGTAGCAGAGAGCTTCTCTTCACTAAATTTAACATACACAAGTTTAAGTTTCACCACACCAAAAACCACATAAAAAACTGTTAGTCCCGGTTTACATACAGCAATTTTAATTGCAGTTTGGACACGAATGCAAATTCAAAGGAGAATTTAAGAAAATTGCTGGGTGTAAACCGGGACTAATTATTTGTGTTAAAGAGAGCGAACAAATTGCCGTAAGAGAAAATTTGAATTGAGTATGTTATGTGGGTAGAATGCGACTTTGGGTTTTTGGATTTACTTTTCCATGCTGTATTCGAATCTAACCTTTATTTGTTTGGAAAGAATTCTGAACAAATTTATTAGGAGTAAAATAGGTTGTTCCTATAATTCGGGCAATCTTAGCGCTTCGTGCTGTTGCTCATCGTATTGAATATTTAAAAAATACACTCTGGTTGCTTACTTGGATATTGAAGGTGCTTTTAAAAATGTGAAATCAAATGCAATTTGGGGCGGCTCTAATTCATAATTGGCTAATGACAATGCTAACTAACGAGAACGAGCTACACCACAAGGAGGTGTAATTTCACCCCTTCTTTGGCTTCTTGTTTTTTAACGATATTTTGGAAAGGTTAAATTCAACAAGTATATCCTTCGTTCAGGTTGGTTGAAAAGTTCCTGCGCTCACCAAGAGATGGCACTGATAGCTCCAAACTTTTTTTTCTCAAGTTGGTATAACTGTCCTGAGAACACATGCAAAGTTGCAAGTCATTCTGTCAATTCTTTCTTTGTGATTTTTTTAATATGGAAAAAATTTAATATCGTGCAGCCATTAGATTCTTTGTTTTGAAGGGTTTAAAAGCAAAGGAATTTATGAACAATTGTTAGAATTGTGTAAGGAGTCCTCACCTTCAAAACGCACCGTTGAATTTTGGGCTGGTGAATTTAAACATGGTCGTACCAGCCTTAAAGACGATCCACGCGAAGGACGACCAAAAACTGCAACCACAGCAGAAATCATTCAGCAGGTACATAATATGGTTAGTGAAGATCCAAGTTTGACAAAGCTAATGCCATAGGCATCTCAGACGAACGAGTACTCCATATTTTACATGAAGAATTACGTATGAAAAAACTGTTTGGAAAGTTAGTGCCGCACACATTAACAATTCAACAAAAACTTGATCGAAAACAAATTTCTCAGCGTAATTTGGAGCGTTTTAAGCCGAATAAAACCGACTTCTTGCGTCGTTTTATAACTATGGATAAGACTTGGATCTACCACCATGATCCTAAGTTGAAACAAGAACGTTTACAGTGGACTGAAGCTGGTTGTTCAGCTCCAAAGCAGGTGCAGTCACAACGATCAGCAAAGAAGGTTATGGCATTAGTTTTTTGGGATGCAAAAGGAATTTTGTTAATTGATTATCTTCAGAAAGGTAAAACAATCAACTCTGAATATTATTGCAGCCTTTTGGATCAGCTGGATTAAAAAATTCGTGAGAAAAGACCTGGTTTAAAGAAGAAAAAAAAATCATTTTTCATCAAGACAATGCACCTGCTCACAAAAGTGTTTTGACGATCGCTAAATTAAAAGAATTAAAGTACGAATTGCTTGAACATTCACCGTATTCACCAGATTTGGCTCCCAGTGACTACTATCTCTTCAGAAATCTCAAACAATTCCTTCGTGGAAAGCATTTTAAGTCGAATGAAGAGGCCATAGCAGCCGTAGACAGTTATTTTGAAGAGCTTCCAGAAAACCATTATAAGGATGAGATAAAATTATTGGAAGATCATTATAACAAGTGTATTGAGCTTCTAGGAGATTATATTGAATAAAAAAATATATTTCGTAACAAAAACAGTATTCTTTCATTTCGAGCGCAGGAACTTTTCAACCAACCTGTAGTTTATGTTCGTGATCTTGTTGAATTAGCGTCTGGTACGAGACTTGAAATATTTAACTCTGCAATGTTCTGGGAATTAACTCAGTTGAATTAAGAACTTAGAGGAAGGTATAAAGAAGTCATATCCCGCTTTATATTCGTGCTAACGACTAGTAAATAAAAATGGTGGCTTAAACCGAAGCTGTTCCACTGGCTCTACACGACGATTGTTTGACCTATTGCATCTTATGGTTGTTATGTATGTACTTGAATGGAAAAGAAAATATCTGTAGTTAACAGTTAGTATGTAAGTCTTACTGGCGCAATGAGAATTACAACTAAGACATACTAATCTTACTCTTAATGTTAGTGGCAGTATCGGTACTATCAGGATCCATACAGTGTCGTGTGCGAAAGTTTGAACATAGTATTTCTTTCTCTGAAGGATTTGATGGAATGCCATGATAAATTATATTAAGATCATAGTTTTACCGATGACTGCAAAACATCAATCGGTACATGTAGTGGTATTATCTGACAGGAATTAAAAGGACTAGTACAGAACACGAGGATTGCTTGGTTTACTCGATGGCGGGTTATTGACCAGATCACGGGCTCTATAGGTCCGACATAAATGGAACACAACTCCCACATATTTAGAGGGTCTTCAAAGCTTTTAACTTCTGAACCATGTGCAAACGAGGTCATTGGCGGTCATCAAGAACTTTAGAGTATTGTGCTCTAATAACTTGTTGCAGCATAGTCGTAAAGTCTTCTATTAAGATAAGTGAACTTATCTCTAGCGTCCGAGTTTTCGTTTGTAACAATTTCACAGTTTCTTTTGTGAATTTTACAAGCCTTATTTGGAATAATCTTCTGTCCCTGTTACCTACAATGAAGAGAAACTCAAGTTAAATGTCCACAAACATTACTCCCACTATCCGCACCATACAAATACAGGTAATCATCAATCCATGCTGTATTCTAGCATTGTGAAAATATCTTGGAACTCAACTTGTAAGTCAAGTTACAAATAAAATTTTAATTTACCAAACTGAAAAACTAGCTCTCAGTACATTAAATTGTGTACTTAAACCATATTAATGGCTCCATCTTTTTCATATGTGGTTATGGAAATAATATCGCTTGTATTATAGCGACTACTTGTATTATTTGCTAAATGTTTCTGATTAAAGGAAGCATTATTAGAATTTCTTACTAGCTGGGAATGTGTGGATTTTTTCTTATTATATGACTGCTGCCTTTGTACAATGGATGAAGAAGATACTGTTGGCAAATCATATGATTCGTCTTCGCCTGAATCTGCTTCACTAGTTTCAGAAGAAGAATCTGTATCTGATGTTGTCGTTGTTGTTGCCGTCGTTCTCGTTGTGATGTTATCTATTGTATTGGTGTTAGCTGCTTTTTTCATTTTTTGTAAGGCTTCTGGCATATCGGGATTACTTTCAAGCGTTGAATGTTGACTGGATGGTGAATGACTATATTCTGAAGTATTTTCTTCATCAGATAATATGATTGCATTACGTTTATTTATTGACATTTTTGGTGTAATGGGAGTTTTGTAACACCTTCTGGCCCGCATGCCACGACCAATGGGTAAGCGACCAATACTAGAGAGAGAAAAATGTTAGAGAAAATCAGTTTTTGTTTTTGTAATTTTCGAAAGATTAGTTAAATCGAGTTAAACTACATACCTTCGTCTTCTCAAAGAATAATTATAATCGGTATCTTCACCTTCTTCATCCGACCAACTATCATCACAAAGATCTTCATTAGATTCGCCATTGGCATTTAAAACATTGCCCATATCACTGCCCGCTGCACCTATTTGTTGCCGTAGTGAATTTCTATGTAGACTAGAACATCTTGATAAACGTGGAGAACGCAGCTCACAAGCATTATCAGTCGTATCGCGACCCACCAAACACTCCGAGTTTCCATTTTCTGTTGTAATTGTATGATGTATAGCTGTAGTACTGGAACATGTGTGATTTTGATTGTTACCCGCCGTCGTAGCTGTGGTGGTAGCCGTCGTGGACGTCGATTGCATGGACAGACGATTCTCATTAATAAGTTCAATAACTTTACGACCTAGCCTTTCGAGATTTTCATTGTCACTGCAACAACCGGTGATGTCAAGACGTTCATTGCTATTCATGACATCATCTAATAATTGGTCTGGACTAGAGCAGGCATCTTGAAATGTTGGATCGCTAGTGGTTAATGAATTGCCATTAGGGCTGGTTGGTGTTATGGTTATGGGTGAAGATGTACTATACAGAACTTGATTTTGCAGTCGTTGTTCCACTAATTGGTGTACACTCTGTGCTGTTTGAGGTTCGGCTAATTGTCTTGAATTTCGTTGTATTACCTGGGCTACATCTATGGCTTGTGACGTTAAATGTTGTGGGCAGTGGTTTAAGACCATGGATATATCTCGCAATGGGCAACAAGCACTAGGACTAATGTCAGTTTCACTGACATCCATGGCATCAGTTTGTGTCTCGGTATCTACCAATTTAACTTTACGGTTTTCTGGTTCACTTTGATAACGACGATCACGACAGGGACTGTATTTTGGTGTAGCTGCAAATGTACCAGAGCCTACTCTTCGATGTCGTGATTTTTTAGCCTTTTGAGGTATAACACAATAAGATTTAGTTTGAGATGATGAACTATCTAATTGAGCATAAAGTGTACATTTAACAGGACTCTATAAGATAAAAAAAATCAATTTTTGAAATTATGTTAATGATTGATGATTAAAAATTTATTACCTCTGGTGTGGTTTCTGGATCTGGTGTTGCAGACGACTGTTGCTGCTGCGTCTGCTGCTGTGACGATGTTGCTGCCGTTATCATCATGGTCGGACCATTAAGTCTTCTTCGGTAATACTGCATTTTACGTAAAGTATTGTTAAAACGTCTTGAGGGTTTAAACTCGGGTAATTTTTTCTCTCGTCTAAAATCAAAATAAATTTGAAAATGGTTAGGAATTTTATTCTTCTATTTTAGAGGTAAATTTGAATTAACATCAAATTCTAGGCAAGTTTAATCCTAACATCATTTATGGGATTGATGATGGACTCTAAAAGAAATACTTGCTTTGTGAATTGATGATGAGGCTCATCAGGTTGGTTGTTGTTGAACAGTTCTTAGTCACTACAGTGAAAACTAAATCAAAAAAAATGATAATAGAATTTAAGATGGGACTCCAATTTACGTTTTGCTTTTGTCGCTGAAACTACTGGTTCTTACGTTAATTTCTATATTGATAGTCACGCAGCTATTAAGACAATCTCCGCCAATCTGACATACTCATCTATTGTCCAAGAGTGCAAGGACTATTTAGGTAGAGTTTGTACCAAGAGGAGAGTACACATTAATTGGGTTAATGGACACCGATGCATTGAGGGTAAGGAGATTGCCGAAGAACTGCCTAAACGGATGGCCCAGTTGCCTGGCGAAAGGGAAATGAATATTCGTGTGTCACTCCAGTTTTTGAAACAGAATGTATACTACAATATAATAATGGAATAATGGATGTGAGACGAATTGGAGAAATACCGCAATGTGATGAGTGTCGAAAACTATGTGGAGATCACACAACCCTTAGGCGACGGAACTCCTGCTATCCTTAACCAAAAGCGATTGTTTTATTCTTGTGGCGGTACTGACGAGCCAAGAAGTGGGAAAGTTGTAGGTTTTGTGGTATACCTGGGGATAGAGACGGTTGAGCATACTATGTGACACTGTCTGGCTCTTTCGCGGTTCAAGACACGTTGCTTTGAAGGTTTTCTATTCCGGGATCTGGAATCGGAATTCTAAGACTCTTGGCTTTTTCCTGGTAACGCTAGGGACTCATTTGGTATCAGTGAGGACTTCGACCAGCTAGCTCAATCTAACTTAACCAATTCAATAGCTCTTAAGACGAAAAAATAGTGAATGGTGGACGTTGACCTAAGTAATCTCTAAGGCATGATAACTAACAGTGGTTACAATGTTCGATTGTCTTAGAAATTCCAAAAAGCTTTTTTTAGGGAAAAGGTAACCAGATTCTCTAAGCTAGCATTAGATCGCAGCCTTGTGGAGGTTGGAAAGATACGCTACCCCAAACCCTCCTACAGCCTACAAGATCGATTTAAGCACGGAGGGTAAGGCAACAAAATACACTCCTTTAGAAATAAGCCTGCTTCAAGTCAAAGAAGCGTTCATAGAGTCAAAGAAGCGACACAATGTCAGTAAAACAATTTTTAAAAACTAGTATACTTGATATACAACCCATTTTACTAATTTGTATAATAACTTATTTTTTTTTTGGTGTGAAAAGCTTGTCCAATGAACCCACAAAGTATATTTTATATGCCCTCTTGACCTTCTTTGTTGAGGAGGGCAACAATAATTGTTCTATTCCTTGCCAAAGGTAAATTTTTAATCTATTATAAAAATATTCTTTCAACTGTCCAAAGCATTTCCACTTTGGATACTTAGAAAGCTGAGAAACATTATATTTTTTATAAAATGCTGAAACCATTTAAAATAGACTTATCTTTCTCACGACACAGGGAGAAAAGAATGTGACAGTTTAAGATTATCAGATTTTTGCTTTCAAAGTCTATGCCAGATACCCGCAGTATAGTAGTTCAGCGATCTGTCCTTGGTTGCCTGTGTTGTCAAAAGGAGCAGTAGGATAAAGTAGAGATAGAGCTAATAAAAACACCTCTGGATGTTTATTTTCTTCTCTACATCTTGCAGTTTTCTCTACATTATTCCTATAGAAATTATTATTGTCATTAAAGTCCGAGAAGATTCTCCTACACTCGATAAAAGATGCCTATAGAAAAATGTTTAACTTACTTTGCAATTTCTTTTTCCTTTTCCTGCAACTGTGACATACACTCGCTTAATTCCAAGTATAAACGATTTGTTTTCTCCAATTTATCTTCATATACCATGCGTATATCCTGCGCATGGCGCCATTCAGCAGTGCGACGCCTTATTAAATCCTGTTCAAACTTATGAATACTTGTACCATTTTGTGTCATTTCTTTCATGTGTGAACGAACTTCTTCTTTCCACGAACGTTGCGTTTCAAAATATTGCTTTTTTGTTTTGCGTAAAAGTTCAGGGCCAGCAATTTCTAAATGAGATAAAATTTGTCTAAAAGAAGGACGGTTACGGGGTTTGGTATTCCAACAGAGTTTCACTAATAGCTTAAAACCATCTGGACAACTTGTGGGTATGGGTAATTTTAATGAGTCATTACCAACACCCCAAATAATGGCCGATGAATCGACGTCTTTGTAAGGTATTTCGCAGGTTAACATTTCCCATAGCACAACGCCATAAGACCAAATGTCTACCTTTTCCGAGCACGGCTCGTTGCGTATTACCTCGGGAGCCATCCAAGCTACAGTACCGGCAAAACTCATTTTGGTACTAATCTCATTCCATTCACGGCTAGTGCCAAAATCACTAATTTTAACAATTTCATTTGTACTTATAAGAATACTGCATGAGACAAGAAATTTAATTAATATTTAAGTAGATGTATACACTTTAGAGTATTGTACAAATTACTTACTTGGGACTTTTTAAATCTCGATGTATAATTTTATGAGAATGAAGATATTGCATACCCATTGCAATTTGTTTCGACCAGGAAACTAGGCGGGACGGTAACATAACTTCTTCGTCCTTGAGTATATTTTGTAATGGACCATAAGGACAAAATTCCATAATAATACAAAATACTGGCGATTGTGTACAGACTCCTCTGCAAGTTGGAATAATGAATAGCGATTCAAATTGAAGTGAAATACTAAATTACTTACTTAAATTTAATTATATTCTCATGATCTAATTTTCTTAAATGCTTGATATCCGTTTCTTTGACATCTTTGACTTTTTTTACTGCTACTATTTCATTTCTTAATTTACCACTAAATACTGCACCTTGTGCGCCGCTGCCCAACCATTCCAAGTCTGAGATGGCTTCAAATGGTATTTCCCAATCTTCTGGCCTTTGAGGCTTAATTTCTATAACTCTGGCTTTGCCTATAAATGAAAATACCGGTTTCATACATCCCAGTATACCATTCACCCAGCTAATTGGTTTATCACTATGGCCAAAACCTCCATTCGGAGGCCATCCATGTTGGCAGGTATTTTCAGCGCTACTATCACTACAATCAAGTAGAATATTTGTATGAGGCTGGTGTTGATGTTGATGTGTGATTTCAGGTTTATATGGCAGATCCGTAGGACCGCCTAGACCTAGGTGACCTAGCTCATCCTGTATACAGGCAATACTGAAATTGGGAACAATATAATAAGAAATTAGTCATATACATATTTACTTAATGATTTAAATAATGTACTTCTTAGGATTTAAACAAAATACATCTGAAATACAAATTTTTTATTATAAATATTTAGTACCAGAAGCACCACCAGTTGGTATCACTGCAGGTAACTTGTAGTTCTTTATGTCAAATTGAAGTTTTTAATTTCTTAAATATACCTAGTGCTCTTTACACTCATTCAAATTTCTCAAAAGGCCATAAAAAATCTAGTAACATACGGCCGTAGTTTAAAAAAATAAAATTTCCTTTCAATTCTGTGTTAAATATTCGCCTTTATTACGATACTCGTATGTCCAAATTAGCTAATATTGAAAGATATTTGTTTTTCTGTTTCCCTTTTTGTCGTTGCCTTTCATAGAAACACAAATGCAAATAGAAAAAATTTAATTGTTTACAAATATTTATCTTACATAAACCACCTTTGACCAACTCTACACCTTAAAATGATTTATATCTTGTCAGTAATATTGATTGTTCGGTTAAGAACGTATTAAACAATTCCCCACCGTACAAAGTGTGATTTCCATTGTGAAGTTTTTTTATTGTTGATATGGATAAATTATATACAATACATATATGATGTATTTCCTTCTGTTTCAAGATCATGAAAATTTTTCAAATGAATGTTTTGTTTTATTGTATTTTGTATAGAATATATATACACAAATTAAAGCTATGTAAGTTTTTAAAAAATAAATATTTTTTTCCAAAAAATTTTTGGTTTAGTACCAATAGCACTTTACGGAAAGAAGTGTCGAATGGTCCCCTTTTTACCCTACAAAAAAAAAATGGGAATTAAAAGAAGGTTTGCTCTCTTCTCTATATATATTTTTTTTATACCCTCCACCATATATGGTGAGGGTATATATCAGTTTGTCATTCCGTTTGTAATATGCCGAAATATAGGTTTAAGACCCCATAAAGTATATATATTCGTGATCCTTATGCAATTTTAAGTCGATTTAGCGATGTCCGTCTGTCTGTCTGTCTGTTGAAATGGCGATCACGACGCGAAGACGCAAGCGGGGGTGCCTATTTTTACCCAGATTATTGAACATCCTCCCGAGCAGTTTGGTATTTAAAATGAGTAAAATCGGTTAAGCGGTTCAAAAGTTATGAGTGAAAATGTGAAGGTACCTCTAAATTTTCCATACAATTTGTACAATTTTTCTGTATTTATTTTTGTTTTCTGTTAAGTAAGTAAAAATGTTATTAAGTCTTCTTCTTGTTCGATTACATTTACTGTCTTACATACTATGATAATATCATTTTAGAGCTATATGTGTGTTACTCTTAATAACTAAGTTAACGTTAAAAGCAACAATGTTAAAGTCGCTAACAGAGCAGACCTCTGTAAATAACATTACTAAAACTAAATAACAAAAGTTCGTTACATAAATTGACAAAACATATTCATATTACAGTTCATGCAAAATTTAGTATATACGTATATCATCTTCAGCCCCTATGGTGGAGGGTATTCAAAGATTCGGCACAGCCGAATTTAGCCCTTTTTTACTTGTTTTTTTGTTAATAAGCTATGTTGCAGTGCTGCCAGGTAATTTTTTTCGAAATTAAGTGAAACTCCCTGTATTTAGGTGACATATTTGTTGTTGTAATTAATTTTGTTATATTTTCGCATTAAAATATTCTTAATAAACTGCCAAAAAACTGTCTTCCCCTTAAAAACACATTACACCTAAATAAGGAATAAAATCCTCGTGTCTGGCAACACAGATATGTTGTCAACTTCACTTGCTGCATTGTTTGATTCTGTGAAAGGGTTTTTGTTTGTAAGGGAACTGTGGTTGGACGCTTTATGTTAAAGATAAGATATTTTTTGTTCTGTTGGTTTGATTTTTAACGTACCTACCAGGTGAAAATGCAAAATCACCTGAGGGTATAAAACAACCATTTTGCCTGAATGTATTTGTTATTTTCTGCTTGTGATTTTTAAGGTTGAATGATTTTTGAAAAGAATGAAGTTCACATAATATTTTGTTCTTGTTTGTTTTAGCACCGTCTGGTCATTGCTTTGTATTGATTTTTTTTTTATTTTTTATAAAAAATAATAAAATTCACACCTTTTCCTTATGTATATGTTATAGTATATGTTTATATATTTATTGTAGTTTGGACTGATAAATAATCGATTTTAATTTTCTAATTTTAATTGTAAATAAACCCTAATCAATACTTTAATGGATCACTAATTGAAATTCGGATATGGATTTTAAACAAGTATTTAATGTATTAAACAATTCATTTACAAAAATTTATTTAATTAAAAATTTTGAGCTATATCTAGCAGATATGTAATTAAAAATTTTATAACTGGTTATAAATAATCATTACCCCAATTTGCGGTTTTGGGATTATGTCTGAAAATATTTCGGTCATATGATCGTCTGCTATATCTAGCAGATATGTAATTAAAAATTTTATAACTGGTTATAAATAATCATCCCAATTTCCGGTTTTGGGATTATGTCTGAAAATATTTCGGTCGTATGATCGTTTGGCAAACAATTCCAACATTTCCATTATTGGGATTGTGACCGAATGTTTTTCGGACATAATCCTAAAATCGGATATTAAAATAATACATGTTAGGGTAAACTCTGGGTACCGTCAAAATGAAGGGTGGGTAAAATAATCAAATGTTAGATTAACGTTATCTTAATTCGCATACTTTCTAGTATTTGAAACCAATGTTGTTATGATTGTTATTATTTTAGATTAAACAAATATGTAAATATGTTTATCTAACATACTCTAAACAAATTTTTTGTCCCATTTTGATTAAATTTGGTTTTATTGTTATTAAAATTTATTTATTTTTAAATTTTGCCCATCATATGCAAAATAGGTGAAAAAAAAACAACGATATCTTTATTTTTTCTGTTTTGTTGTTAAACCTCAACGCGTGTACCATAACACGGCTGGTACGAAATTAAAAATATATATATATATAAATATATATGTATGTAAGTTATTGATACTGTTCTAATACAGCGATGTACAATATATGGTACAACATCATAGTAAAATTTGAATTTAATTATGGATTACGCCGCTCGGCAGAATGGAGTTTTTTCTCTTTTCCTTTGCTCAGCATGGAGTGAATGGCCCTTAAAGCTAGACTCACAATGATGGAGTACTCCATGCTGCTGAGTGAAGAGTACTAAAATTAAAATAGCATGATAACAGTGCAAATAAAAAGATAACAAATTACATTCTGCAGAGTGGAGTACTCCATAATTAAATTAAAATATTACTATGTGGTACCATGTATTGTACATCGCTGTATTAGAACTGTATCAATATACTGTTATATATTTTCTTTTTAATTTTGTAAGTGTAAAGAAAAAGCCCTGCGAGAATCGGGACCTGTCCCGTGATAGGTGAAAACTGGATCGGCTCCGAAAATACATATTTTACGAGATAGGTGAAAAGAGGACCGGTTTCTAAAGTACCTACCTCTTGTTTTGCGTTTGTTTTGTGATATGTTCTTTGTGACTAGTTGTGTGACATGTTCTTTATATCAGTCCTGTGACATGTCTCAGCGGGCAAGCCTATGTTAAAGTGACCGGTCCTTTTCATATAAAAAACCGGTACCTATCACAATGAACCGGTCACGTGTCCTGAGATAGATCATTTTTTCCGCATGGGGAGAACAAAAATCAATTCACAATAAAAAAATTATTGCTTGTAATTACGGGCAATAAAAATTAAAAAAAAAAATAAATTAAATGCAAACCAGATCGGAGAAAAGAACCTATAATGTCTTTATGATTTTGATAAGATACTTAGCCTGCGGGGCATCGTTTTAATGAAATTTTTTTAAAATTTTTGTATATACCTTTTCTCTGTATTCAAAATTTTATCTGGTGGTTCGATATTTCTACCAAAAAACGAAATATGGAAAACCATGATGAAATTATAAATAGTTCCAGTGTACTCTTGGTATTTGTAGACAAATTAGTTGTGGTAGTAGTGACATTCGTCGTAAGCTCCAAATCAAATAGGTGAACACGATGTTTAAAAACGAACATAAAATACGTTAAAAAAAACTTGTTGTTAGTCGATAAGAGGTAGATGACTGCTGTTTAATAGGTAATCGAAGACGTTGTAGTATATACTTGTTTTTGATTTTTTTTTCAAACCATGTGGCAGTAGTTATTGAAGATGTTTGAATTTAAAAAAAAATAAATAAATTCCTTTGAATTTTATTTTGTTTTGCAATTTTGTTTTAAAACAATTCTATGATTTGTTTAACTTATTTTTATAATTTTATATACGCATAAACCAAACAGGTTTGGTAGCGGTTTTCTTGTTTTATTTTTAAAATGCGTAAATATTTTTTTTCCTTTTCTTTTAATTTTATTTTTAGTTAAGTACTAAATATTTGTACTTTGTTTTTAGTATAATCACGAGTAATAATAGCTATTGAAAAATTACAAATACATATAAAAATATCAATTAGTATTACTTTTTCACTTATTGTCACTTATTGTTATTTTTTTTTTACAATTGAGGTAGATTTTGTTGTATTATGAGATTTTTTTATTATTGTTGTCGCTATTGTTGGTAATTTAAATACAAAAATTTATGCACGTAATTATGTTTTTATTATTGTATTTTTTATAGAGGCTCCAAACAATTCACGTATTTACACTCAACCGCGCGCACACACACAGTGTTACCAAAAATGTGGATAAAATGGGAAATGGGGTAATGTGGGAAATTGCAAATTTTGTATAATTAAATGCATACAATTTTATTACTTTGCGAAAACAAGTGCAAAAAAATTATATTGAATTATTTTTCTAACGCACTTGTGGGTTAGACCGTTTATAGCACATGAGGCAGAAACTGAAAGTTGCTGCGATCCTTGATTGCCGGGCCGAAAAAGTTTCCATTTGGCATACAAGCCTCCAATAAAAAATTTGGGGGCCGATCGGATAACGCTAAGGTCTGCCCAAAGTTCTTTGAAAAATTAAAACACACTTTATATGGTGAAATATGGGGTTTTATATCAAAATACAGGTTGGTTGAAAAGTTCCTGCGCTCGAAATGAAAGAATACTGTTTTTGTTACGAAATATATTTTTTTATTCAATATAATCTCCTAGAAGCTCAATGCACTTGTTCCAATGATCTTCCAATAATTTTATCCCATCCTTATAATGGTTTTCCGGAAGCTCTGCAAAATAACCGTCTACGGCTGCTATGGCCTCTTCATTAGACGAAAAATGCTTTCCACGAAGGAATTGTTTGAGATTTCTGAAGAGATAATAGTCACTGGGAGCCAAATCTGGTGAATACGGTGGATGTTCAAGCCATCGTCAAAACAATTTTGTGAGCAGGTGCATTGTCTTGATGAAAAATGATTTTTTTCTTCTTTAAACCAGGTCTTTTCTCACGAATTTGTTCATCCAGTTGATCCAAAAGGCTGCAATAATATTCAGAGTTGATTGTTTTACCTTTCTGAAGATAATCAATCAACAAAATTCCTCTTGCATCCCAAAAACTGATGCGATAACCTTCTTTGCTGATGGTTGTGACCTTCACCTGCTTTGGAGCTGAACAACCAGCTTCAGTCCACTGTAAACGTTCTTGTTTCAATTTAGGATCATGGTGGTAGATCCAAGTCTCATCCATAGTTATAAAACGATGCAAGAAGTCGGTTTTATTCGGCTTAAAACGTTCAAATAACGCTGAGAAATTTGTTTTCGATCCAGTTTTTGTTGAATTGTTAATGTGTGCGTGCGGCACTAACTCAAACAGATTTTTCATACGTAATTCTTCATGTAAAATCAAACTTGGATCTTCACTAACCATATTATGTACCTGCTCAATGATTTCTGCTGTGGTTGTAGTTTTCGGTCGTCCTTCGCGTGGATCGTCTTTAAGGCTGGTACGACCACGTTTAAATTCACCAGCCCAAAATTCAACGGTGCGTTTTGAAGGTGAGGACTCCTTATACACTTCTAACAATTGTTCATAAATTTCCTTTGCTTTTAAACCCTTCAAAACAAAGAATCTAATGACTGCACGATATTCAATTTTTTCCATATAAAAAAAAATCAATGACACATCAACTTCAAATGGCTTTTAAACAAAGAAAGAATTGACAGAATGACTTGCAACTTTGCATGTGTTCTCAAGACAGTTATACCAACTTGAGAAAAAAAAGTTTGCAGCAAGCAGTGCCATCTCTTGGTGAGCGCAGGAACTTTTCAACCAACCTGTACGTATGTTTATGCAACTAAAAATATTTTTTTTTGATAACTAGACGACATCGATTTTTAATACAGTTTCTATTTTAACAAGCCATAAATGATCAAAATCGTTAGAGAAACAATAAAGTTACAACAATTTGAAGATTAAGTTAGATCCGACTTGTTGTGTGAGGAATATTTTCGACGATATGCTTTAATGCACTGTAAGATAAATTGATTCTGTTCTTCGTCTTTCGTAAGGATCCTGTTGTAATTATTCATAAATTTTACACCGCATTCAGCAGCGTCGTTAACAACAAACAGATCACGACAAATATCAAGAGCATCTTGATAATCTTTCGTTTCCAAATGGATGCATCATGATTCAAGAATTAAGTGGTTAATCAAAAGCCATAGAAACAATATTTGGTTTCGTACGACACGAAATCGCTCAAATTATTGTACAGCAATAGTTTGGGTCGGAGAATTTTCGATCATCATCCAATTTTAGGATTGGTTCTGTGGATTGCGGGCGCCTAGCCATGTTTCGTTTCTCTTCGTGTGAAACATCCGAATCGAGAAACGCTAAAGCCATTGTTCCCGGTGCCAAATACCACAAATGACTTTTCCATTTATATAAAACCGCTTCAGACATATCTGGGTCGGTTTCTGCATATGGGATGGATTCTTGCATTTGTGTATGTAAACCACGCTTTGACATACCTTCGCACGAGCAAAATACATATATCGCGTAGTCCATTCAATTCTCGTTGTGTCAAAGTGAACTGCTCCCGAAAGAGGTGTATTTTCAAGTATATATGCCTTTTCCCATGAACCTTGCGTGGGATGTTGGACCAGGTGTACGAAAGCTTCCGCCGACTTCACCAAGAAACGTTATTGTTAATTGTAGTAGTTCCTTGTAATCCGCACGGATTTGTGTGCTACCTAGATGCTCCCCGGGTGCTCCCTGGATTCCGAACGCCGCCATTGGGTGCTCCCCAGGTGCTCCCGGATGTTCCCCGGTTGCTCTCCGGGTGCCCCCCATGTGCTTTTTGGATTTCGAACGCCGCCACCTTAAAAATGCTCCCCGTGTACTCCCTGGGTGCTTTCCAGGTGCTCCCCAGGTGGTACCTGTATAGCACCCGGGCAGCATCCAGAAGCGGCGTTCGAAATCTAGTGAGCACCCAGGGAGCACCCAGCGGCGGCGCTCAAAATTCAGGGAACACCTGGGGAGCACTCAGTGGGGGCGTTCAAAATCCAGGGAGCACCAAGTTGGGGCCGTTCAAAATCCAGTGAGCACCCATTGACGGCGTTCGAAATCTAGGGAGTACCTGGGGAGCACCCGTTGAGCACCTAGTGGTGGCGTTCAAAATCCAGGGAGCACCCATTGACGGCGTTCGAAATCTAGGGAGTACCTGGGGAGCACCCGTTGAGCACCTAGTGGCGGCGTTCAAAATCCAGGCAGCACCCGTGGAGCACCCAGTGGTGGCGTTCGAAATCCAGAGAACACCTGCGTTGTACCCGGGTAGCACCTGGGAGCATCCGGATAGCACCCGGGAAGCACCCAGTCGCGGCGTTCATAATCCAGGGAGCACTTGGGGAGCACCCGAGGAGCACCTGGGAAGCAACAGAGGAGCACCTGGAGAGCACCCGGGGATCACCTTGTGGCGGCGTTCGATACCCAGGGAGCACCTTGGGTGCACCCGGGGAGAATTTTTAATGTGGCGGCGTTCAAAACTTGTGAATGGAGGCGTTCGAAATCCAAGGAGCACAGGGGGAGCGTCTGGGGAGCACACAAATCCGTGCGGAAACGGATCGAAACCAAATATTGTTTCGATGCCTTTCGACTAAATTCTTGAATTATGATGCATCCATTTGGAAACGAAAGATTATCAAGATGCTCTCGATATTTGTTGTGATCTGTTTGTTGTTAACAACGCTGCTGAATGCGGTGTAAAATTTATGAATAATTACAACAGGATCCTTACGAAAGACGAAGAACAGAATCAATTTATCTTACAGTGCATTAAAGCATATCGTCGAAAATATTCCTCACACAACAAGTCGGATCTAATTTAATCTTCAAATTGTTGTAACTTTATTGTTTCTCTAACGATTTTGATAATTTGTGGATATTTAGAATAGAAACTGTATTTAAAATCGATGTGAAGTCTACTTATACAAAAAAAATATTTTTAGTTGCTTAAACATACGTATTTTGATTAAAAACCCCATATTTCACCATATAAAGTGTGTTTTAATTTTTCAATGAACTTTGGGCAGACCTTAGCGTTATCCGATCGGCCCCAAATTTTTTATTGGAGGCTTGCAGGCCAAATGGAAACTTTTTCGGCCTGGCAATCAAATATCGCAGCAACTTTCAGTTTCTGGCTCATACGCTATAAACGGTCTACTATACAGCCCTTTTGATTGTGGGCCGAAGGCTTTAAAAAGAGTTAACTTGCGTTTATAGCTGTGTTTGTGCGTTAAATTGTGTTTGAAAATCTTATACTGACACTAGCTCACGTTAAGAGTTATTGACGTTTTTCTCAACCTCTTTTACATGCATGTTATCAGTTTATAGTGAATATTCCTGTTAACTTTTTTGGGTATTTGGGTTTTCTATAAAGTGATGTTTTAATAATAAATTTGGCAACACTTAAAATACGATGTTGTTTAAGATTAAGAGTATGTTTGTGTTTTTAGAACACTATGCAGCATTTTTGCGTTTTTTTGCGATTGTCAGCATATTAAAGACGAAAAAATGTTTGGCTTAAACGAGCAATCATAGACAATATTTAAGGTAGTAATTAAATGAAATTGTTTTTGAATTGTTGGTATATAAATAAAAAATAAGAGGATTCATGTATTGTGGTATAGCATTCTGTAAACTCTAGCACGTTTGGCTCAAAAATAATTTGATGTACCCTGATATTTTTATTCTTTTGTTGTGTATTATGTTGAACATACCCTCAACCATGAAAACTAAACCCCTGTTTTTAAAAAGCGAACTATATAATTCCGCCAGATGAATGTGTGTGTATTTTGTTATTGTAACAAAAATAAAATACACACCATTCCTCCAGAGGAATTATTTCCTTGGCCTTATAAAAACAAATACTTTAATAAAATTTGTGTTTATTGTTTATAATTTTTTTTTTTAATTTTGCAAAAAAATAAATTATTTTTAAATAAAATTTTTATACTGCGAGTAATATTGAAAATCCTTAAGCAATTTTTTAAGGTATGTTCATGAAAAATATTTCGTATATTTATACAAATACACATTGTGTATGAATCCCCTAAATTTTTTACGAATACAGGTACCTATAAATAAAATGACGTCAAGCTAAATAATAAGTAGTAGTAGTAGTACGACATTTATGCGCACACACAACGAGTAAATAATAGTAACGTCAATTTACTTAAAGTTTTCAAATTTAGTAAATGATGTTCTATTTATTTTTTTTCAACCACGCATATTTTTGTTAAATGATTTTATTTTAAAAATTGGTAAAATACACTTTCTTCTTATCACTTTTTTTTGTCTTATATTTTGCTAATAATTAGGAAAAATGGTTATACAAATATTTTTAGATAACATTTTTTTTGTTTCAATTGATTTTTTTTTCATACACAAATAACAAAAAAACAAGCACAAATATATCAATGCAAAATTAACAATTTGCAATAACAATAGCAACAACAACAACAACAATTTTGTATGGTTATTTTAAAAATGATAATGAAATTGTTGTTTTCTTATTTCATTTTTTGTCGTTAAATAAAGACATAACAATCGTATTGAGTTTTTTTTCGATTTCATTCACCAATCGTTGTATACCGTAGTTAAAAATTCGCGACCATTATTACCGATTCGCTGAGAATTTGCACGTATACTAATTTATGTTTCTCACAGATTGCCAGTTTGGAGGTCTTTGTGACTCCCCACACTTTGAAATCTATACAGCAAACAAAAACAACAAAATTATGAATTGAGATGAGAGTTTTGTAAATCGTACGAATGGTTGGTATGTTGTTGGAGTCGGCGTTTTTTGTTTAACTATGTGTGCGGGTTTTAAAAATTAGGGTTACCAAAGGTCCTAAGAAAGTAAAATAAAATGCTGAAATTTAAGAAAAACACTAAAGGAAATTCTAAAAATAGACTGATATAACACATCGGCTGATAAGTTCGTAAGATAACCAATAAAGAGCGATACAATCACTCCAATGTCTTTCTAACATATCGATACTTTTATAGAATGATTTATCTTTGGCCTTAAATTCGGTCTCTGTTTCGGCAATCAACTCTGCAATCCAAATCTCTTTCTAGCTATCATTTTTTGAGGTCTGAAAACAGGTAAAAATCGCTGTGAGCCAAATCTTTCGAATACGGTGGATGCGGAGGCAATTGAAAGTGTAATTAGTGAAATTTGGTGATGGCAGCCAACGACTTGTGACACGGCTCATTGTCTTGGTGAAGAGCAAACGCGGCCCCCATTTCGAAAACAGCTTTCTCATGGACAAATGTTCATGCATGTTCTTAAAGGTATCAGCTATCCCCTGCAACTTCAGTTTACGGTCTGCAAAACAATTTTGTGAACTTTTTTGAGAATTTCCGGTATCACCATCTCTTTTAGGCGATCCGAGCGATCGGCGTCATCGGTGTTTGTACGACCACGTTTAAAGACACCAAACCACTTTTCTACTATTTGTCTCGATAGAGTCCGAGAGTCAAGTCAAGCTTTGGCTTGAACGGTGTTTTTTCCCATTAAAAAGCAATGATAAATCAACACACTAAATTGCTTTAAATCCATTGTTTTCAGAATCACAAAAGTAGCGTAAATAAAACAGCTGTAACTTGAACGAATTGTCAATAAATTTTGACAATTCATAGATTTTTCCTTATTGACGCCACCAATGTTTTATTCAAAAAATTTGCACTGCAAAATAATTGGAAAATTTTATTAATATCTCTTTCTTCACAAAACCACCATGCCTTACAGGATCATACGGTTCGAGATTACTTTTTTGGGAATCTTTCAAATGTAACACATCTGTGTATAATTTATGGTTTGACCTCTAGAAATTTTTTTCACCATAATAAAAACATCTCTTGCCCTCAAATATAAAAGCTTTAAAACTGTCAATCTTTGATCAACAAATATTAACTAAGATTTGGCAATACTTAAAAAAGAGAGCATCAAATTACCATTCATGGTTGATGTATTGAGAAATCAAGAGTTTTGAGACATTCGTAATCATGTATGTACTTCCAACCTTTATTATTTTATTGCTATTAATAAAACTGTTTTGGCCATGCGATTTTTATTAATTGGTAAATGTATAAGTGTATTTGTGTGATAACGTATACACGTTTATACAAATCATACCAGTTAAAGCCCAGTATTTTCTTTACAATTACGCGCTATGCCAAATTTCATCTTTTTCGCTAAATTTTCATATCAACTATAATCGTCTTTTAATTGATGCCAAAAAAATTCCACCGCAATTTCGCAACGATTCTCCTCAAGTGAAAAATTAGTTTTTTTTATATATGGAGTTTGACAGCAAATGTATGAAGATAATACTGGGTTTAAAGTTATTAGGTAGAATTTGTTTTTTTTGCTATTCTTGGCTTTTTTTTTGTTTATTTTTTGTATGAATTTTTGACATTTTGTTGTTGTTATCGAGGGAGCATATTTCTAATGTGTCTACCAGTTATTGTTATACCATGATTTAAAGTTTCTTAAAGCCCTCTTAGGGGTGGAAAACTATTGTCTAAATCGTTTGAGCCAACGGCTATACGTTAACACACAAACGCATTGTGTGTAGTATGATAGATAGCTAGGTAGGTGTGATGGGAATTAAAACAGTGAACGCAATAAACAAAACAAATTATTGATTGTTATTTTTAACTGGCAACTGTCACACAAGTATAACTTGTTTATGTTTGAGACAGGTGGGGGGGGACAAGGGATCCCAACGATTTTTAAAGCAAATGTTTTTGAGAGTAATCATAATGAAATGTTTTAAAAGGGAAAACACCTAAAGCGATAATAGATAATATAATTTTAATGAAAAAATTTGAACAAATATATTGTATTTAGAAAGATTTATATGAAATAGAGATTAGAAGGGAACTCTTTTAATCGTAAGATTTTTAAAAGGTTCAAATGAGAGAATAGTTAATTAAGAATACATGTGAACAGTTAATGGGAGAAAACATGAATGGAATGAATTTAAGTGCTCTCTCAAATGACTTTCAAACAAGGAAATTACTTTAACCGTTTACTCCGATTGCAATTGGGATACTATCTAGACGTTTGTAAAAACTATGTTGTGAATGTTTTCAGCTTTTCAAAATGGATTTTTGATCTACCTCCAGTAATTTTTTCAACCGTGAAGTTATCACTTAAAAACCTTTTGATATAGAGTAAAGAGACCTCTAAATAGCATTATTGGGAATTGTTTTAGTTATTTAGTTAGTTTTGGCTCTTCTATCATTATTGCGAATTATTTAAAAAAAAAAAAACAGGTGATTTTGCTCAATCTATTATGGGCTCTTCGACGCATAGGGAATCAATCATGAATCAAATTCACTTCTTAATGATCGGCAGTATGGCTTTCGTAGAAGTCGTTCTGCTAGCGTTTCTTTCGGAACATTGGAGATTTTGCGAAAGCAAAATGGTTGCTTTAGATATTTCTAAAGCATTCAATTGTGTGTGGCACGACACACTTACTGCCTGTGGTGTCGGTAATGTCTTCTCTCGATTTATTTCGAGCTTTCTCAGAAATAGCACTATAGGAGTAGTTATAGATAGCATCTCATCTAATGAGATTCAGCTGGGATCAAGGCTGTCTCAAGGTTATTTTCTTTCTCCCTCTCTTCTTCTTATCTTTCTTAACGACCTTTTTGGTAAAATTTTCAACTCTGCAGATGACAGCATCATAGTATGTCATTCTTGTGCCTTCGATCGTAGGCCAGGCACTGTTGAGATTGAGAGCATAAGGCAGATTATGAGTGATACACTCAATCAAGACCTTTTGACAATCTCTGTGTGGCGTTGTGCAAATAGGGTCGTTTTTAGTGCGCGCAAAACCTAATGTTGAGTGTTGTCCCATAGGGCTGTAGATACAACATCTGTACATATAGGTGGTATTGGTATTAAGGAATCGGGTACTCTTGATGTTCTGGGCATGAATATTCAGTGAGATGTTCGCTGGAATAATCATGTTTTTCAAGTGTCGAAAGTAGCATTCAAGTGCTTTGGTTTTTAAATCAGTGTAAGAACTACTACACCGACCAAAGATGAAATACAACTCCCATGCATGGGCGGGAGCTTCAAAGTCTATTTTGGAGCTTCTGGACCGTGTCCAAAGGAGGGCGTTGCTGCTTATCAGTGATAGTAGGATGTCCAGCTCTATTGACTCATTGGAGAAACGTCGGAATGTGAGTTATGTAACCCTTATTATATCGATACTACAATGGGAGGTGTTCTACTGAAATAAGTGAACTTATCCCCAGAGACGAGATTTTCATTCGCAACACCCGCTTATCTAGTAAAGCAAATCCGTTTGTTGTCGATTGTCCAGTTAATCGCACAGCGCATTACAGAAAAAATTCGTTCATCAGTCAAGCTTGCCGTATGTGGAATGGACTTCCCGCAGAGGTCTCTCCTGAGAATTACAATGTAAAGAAATTCAAATCTTATGTCCACAAACACTACTCCATCTTTCCTCCTCCTCATAACCTATTTTCCTAATATCAACACAATGTACTGCATTTATGAGGCCATCCCCTGAGTGCTAATTAAACGAAAAAAAAGTGCGAAACTAGTTACTTAAAAAACTTTAACGCGGTTTACCGAAAAGTACTTTTTATAACGCAAAAGCGGGCATCAATTCACTACAAACAGCAGATATACACAAATGACTTCAAGGTATGCCAATTTGTATCATAAACAAAAACTCCAAATTCAGCTGGACCAAAACGGTCCCTCATTTAATGGATTTGAATCAGTTTCGATGTTCCTTAAAATCCGTAAACGGAGTTGGATTTCATTTATGAACGGAACGTTTTGTTCGTTGTTTTTTTTTTTACAAAGAAAATTTTAATATTCTGAAGGGTTTTCTTAAGATGTAGTCCTCCTGGAGTATTTTTATAGTATTTAGCCTTTTAACGGCTTTAATCATATATAAGATTTTAGGTTTAAGTAAATTTGTAAAATTCAGATTCATTCGCTAATCACCATCCCACATTTACTGCTGCAATTTAACAACTTTTGCTTATGTCATTCCCATATAAATTTGACATAAGCAACGTATTACCTTTTAACCTTACTTATGTCAAATTTGTATGGAAATGGCATTAACAAACATTAAAAGCTTGCCGCACAAACACAGCTTGTGTCTATCCATATGTACCATTTACCAATATATATTGCGGATATGAAATGTTGAAAATTCATAAAAAATTTGACACCAATACTGGGAAATAGTTGATATGGGTTGTTAACTTTTGAATTACCCCTTAAATTCTATCTAATAACTTACCTCTTTCGTATGTTATCCGTTTGATCTTGATACAAATTTGGACTACTGCCATGTCTCTGATGCTTATATGATGCTAAGGCGATTAGTGATGCTAATTTTGAGGTGGTTACCAAATCTTCACGACTTTTACTCAAACTTTTACTATAGGGATGCATGTTCCGGATATAGGTAACCAACCAACAAAACTAAATCTAAAATTCTTTAGGTAATTTTTCTCATTGTTATAACACGAAAAAATTTAAAGAAATCTGTAAAAAAAAAAAAATTAAACCAACAAAAGGTTAATAAACACTTGTTAAAATATAAGAATTTTTTTTTTTTAAAAACTGAAATTCCCTTTAAAATTTGAAATACAAATTGATTATTGTCAAACAAAAAATATTGAAACATTGTTATTTTACAAAAAATTAATTGGAATGAAATAAATCTTTAAAAATGGAGTAAGTTTAACAATTTTAAAAACTTTAACAATTAAAATAGTCTAAATTTCGATTTTATGCCTTAACACCAGAATTGAAGACAAACCTACTTTTGGAAAATTTTGTAGCTATCATTGGAAGGGTGTATTGACAGTATTAATACCATTAATTTTATTGCCCATACCGGTACTCTATGAGGGTGGAGTAAGTTATTTTTAAGCGTTTGTAAATCACTAGGAACATCTAGATGGTAGAGAAAACGACTCAATCTGTTTTCCCTACCGTCTAGATGTGGCGTTAGAACATAAATTATTGGATTTATTTTTAAATAGGAATTTCGTTGCATGTATTTAATTTTGATTTGCTGTATTTATTGGATTACCGAATGTATCCCATTGTATGTAACATCATTAATGCCACTATTTGCTTTACCTTTACTGGGAATTTTGGTGAGTTTGAGGAATTTTCATAATATAAACTTGACATAATATGACATGGCAAGAAGCATACAAATTTTTGGTCTTTTTGATAGTAAAATTATTTTAAATTTTATGTTCCATTTTTGCTAAAAGCTCTCAGAATCGGAACACTAACTAGCGTGTTTAGTGTTTGAGATATTGCTATGTATGATTCTTTGTAAATCTCTTAATATATTTCTGGATCTAATTTTATCTGCCGTTTCTCGGATCAATTAAGATCTAACTTAATCCCAAAAAATATATATTTTTGCATCAAATTTTTTCTGTCATTTAGATAATATTAAAGAGAAACAACACTTAAAAAAATCTTCCTACTAATGAATGTAGAGAAGAGAAAAAGGTGGTGAAAGATGGAAGTGATATCGCTGAGGATCGAACTCGCCACCTTCTGTGTAACAGTCCAACGCGCTAACCCCATTACACCGATATATTGCTGGATCTTATTTGATCTGCCAATTTTCAGATCAATTTAAATTTTACTAAATCAAATCCCCAAATATATTGCTAAATGTTAATTGATCTGTCATTTTTTTGGCCAATTAAGATTTTATTAAATCTCCAAATATATCGCTGGATCTAATTTGTACTGTCATTTTATGAATCAAATAACATCAGCTAAATATAAGATCAGATATAAAAGAACATTAAATTGGATATGATTAAATATTGTCTCAGATCAACTTTTTACTCATTTTGCCAGTTCATATCTTCAAAGCTCTTTGCAGACAGTAAATTCAAATTCATGCAAATTTAACATATTTTTTTTTTTTTTTCTTTCAGGATTCGGAAACAACATGCCAACAATACTTCAAAGATACCTTAGTCATGTTTTTGGGTGGCCTTATTGTGGCCTTAGCCATAGAATATTGTAATCTACACAAAAGATTGGCCTTAAAAACTATACTTATTGTGGGATGCAGTCCGAGGCGGTAAGTGTTTTAAAACAAATATACTAACAAATTTGTTAAAGAAATACATTCTTGGGGAGATTTTAATTTTTGCAATTTCTTAAAGTTTGCATTTCGGTTTAATATGTGTAACAAGTTTTATCTCATTATGGATTTCAAATGCCGCCACTACAGCTATGATGTGTCCTATAATAAAGGCAGTAATGGAAGAATTGGAGGCGGTAATAGATATTTTGTGCACTGACATCATAAATATATTTAAATTTTGATTAATCTTTTGCAGAATAAAGTTATTGATGTTTATATGGATGAGAAAGTCGAACCTGCTGTTGAGGGTAAAAAACATCCTTCTACCATATCTTTGGGTTTTTATTTTGGTATAGCTTATGCCTCGACTATAGGTGGCTGTGGTACTTTAATAGGAACCGGTACTAATTTGACATTCAAGGGAATTTATGAAAAGTAATTTACCATATGAAGTAACTGTGTTTTTTTCGCTTTATTGATAATAACATTGTTCTTTTATTTAAGTCGCTTCCCTGATGCTACAGATAAAATTGATTTCCCCCGTTTTATAGGCTGGGCCCTTCCTATGGTCATAGTCGATACATTGTTGTTGTATGTTAGCTTGCAAGCTACTCATTTAGGTTTGTTTCGTCCCAAAAGTAAAGTTGGTGCCGAGGTTGCTAAGGGAACTTTGGCTGCTGATACTGTTAAGGCGGTGGTAGTACAAAAGTATTCTGAACTTGGACCAATGACTGTACATGAATTGCAAGTTTTGTGGTGGTTCGTTTGTATGATTATTTTACTGTTTACTCGTGCTCCTGGCTTTATGCCGGGTTGGGGTGAAATTCTTAATGAGGTGTAAGTATTTTAAAATGCCTCGAGGTTAGAATTTAAAAAAAAAATCTTTAATTGGATGTTTTATAAAAATCAGAAAGTATTTCCTATATTGCTTACGGAAATCGACAAAATAATCAATTAAGAAATAATATTCTCACTTTTAGTCAGCTTGCCGTAAGTCCAAAGTGGAAGTACTTCTTGAATATTATTCTCGTATTAAAGATATCACACATAACTTTATTAAGATTGCGTTTTTGAAATTTAATTTTATTATTTTATTTTTAGTTCAATAAAAACATCATGTCCAGTTATGTTATGTGTACTTGCTCTATTTATGTTCCCAATGACTTGTTTTTGTAGTAATCACTTAAAATCTGAAGGTAAGTTAGTAAAATCTGAAGTTAAGTCAATGCACAACTTGAAGGTTATCTTGACTAAAAGCATGCAAAGATTAGCAAATCCATTGCAGAGATTGTCAATAATTGGTGCACTATCCATTAGTTTAGCTTGCTCATCCATATAAACATTAATAACTTTATGCTGGAAAACATTAACCAAAATTTAAATATATTTATGATGTCAGTGGATAAAATATCTTTTACCGCTTCCAATTCTTCCATTACTGCCCTTTTTATAAGACACATCATAGCTGTAGTGGCGGCATTTGAAATACATAATGAGATAAAACTTGTTATACATATTAAACCCTGATTTTTTTAAAGTAACATGACTTGACAAAGTTTTTGCACAGACTTCCACTAAAACTTTTTTTAAGTATTTTGGTCGCCTAAGCCGGAAAGTTTCCTCAAACTGCCTTTCAAGCTGTAGGTTTTCTGTAAGAGTCAAAATTTCAAAGTAATACTTTGAAAGCTTTATATTTTTTTTTTTTTTTGGATTAGAAGGGTGTTTTAAAAACTCCGTTACAATCTCGAAATTGCCTGTTTTTTTTTGAATTGTTCTTAAAGCTCTAAAATTTTTTTCTTGTCTCTTAAGGAGATGGCTTAAAAAGTTTTTTTTTTTTATTTGGTTGAAAAAAAAAAAACAAGAAAGTTTTAGTCAGCCGAAATTTTATAGTTTTTAACTTTTTATAACAAACGATATATTAATCGACGTTTTAATTCTTATTTAAGGTCCATATCCCACCGTACGTGAAAAGGCTTTGTTGGCTTGGGATTTTGTAAATGCTAATACACCATGGGGTTTAGTTTTTCTTTTGGGTAAGTGAAATAGTTTCTTTAAAGGAGTACTTAATTGCAGCCAATACTTATTTTTAGGTGGTGGTTTTGCTTTGGCCGAAGGAAGTCAAAAAAGTGGCATGGCTAAGTTACTTGGCGAATCTTTAAGCTTTCTTGAGTCTTGGCCGCCATTCGCTGTACAAATGGCTGCTATTGTTTCGGCAACATTTCTAACAAATTTTAGTGCTAACGTACCCATTTGTAATATATTAATACCGATATTGCAGGAATTGGTAATGGAATTTTAAAAGCAACTCCTAAGCAACTGTCATAATTATAACAAGCTCTTTTTTGTCTACTTTAGGCTGTGGTTATTAAAATGAATCCTATAATGTTGGTATTTCCGGCTGGTATTGCAACAAGTATGGCTTTTCATTTGCCTGTGGGTACCCCACCAAATGCCATTATATCTGGATATGCGGCTATAAAAAGTAAATATATGGTAAGTTTAAATTACACTCTTTTTAAAATCTACACAAGCTTTGAAATCTATTCCGGTAACTTCATTATTCTTAACGATAACGCAATTTCCCGGTAAAATTTGACCATTAGCATTATTCAAAATTTATATGGGCAGCAGCAACAAATTCGTTGGTTAAATTTGCAAGTAATAAATAACAAGACATTGTGATAATGAGACTTAAGGGCTAACTATATTATACCTTTGCTAACTTAAGCTACTGTTAAAAATTAACGAAAAGTCTGTCAAATGCTTAATCAACATATGGAAGACTTTTGGGTGGCTACAATGTACTTTTTAAACTTAAATACTTACTACACTTAGTTGCAAATATTTGTACTTTTGCAAAAACTGTTTTCTTCTTATATTTCCAAAATATATGTATCATTTCGAAAAATATTATTTAATGTGTTCAATTTATAAATATTTTAAAATTAACAAGTAAATCTATATTAATTTTATATAATTTATGGAAATAAATGAAAACATAAATAAAAAAGTACTGAAAAATGCATCAGTGCTTGCATCTCAATCGAAAAACAAATACAAAACCCATCCTTTTTGTTATACATGCACGTTTGTTTTTTAACATTTTCAATTAAATTTTCTATACAAATATTTTCGGCGTACATTGCAATTTGTTTTTTTTTCGTAAACAGTTGTTCTAAAAACACATGATTCCTTAAGTAAAGTGCGGTCAGTTTCGCTGTTTGCTTAAGCAAATGACACTTGACGAAACTTAACGAAAAGTTTGTTAAGTACAATATAGTCATACACATTTGATTACATGTATTCGCCCATTTGCTTAAGCTAGCAAAAGTATAATATAGTTAGCTCTTTACACATTTGATTACATGTATTCGCACATTTGCTTAAGCTATCAAAAGTATAATATAGTTAGCTCTTTATTCAGATTTTAATCCAAATCTTTCCATTTTTAATTAAAAATTTTAAACTATAATTTCCCATTTTAATTTTTTATCAACAAAATAAAAAATTATAACTTTATTTTTGACAGTATCATTATCTACTTATTTTAACCTATTTATATTATCCTTAAGTGCTTAATTGAAAATTTTCTCGATTTTAAATAAAAATCGAATGGCCTATTTTTCTATTATAAAAATATTTTAAAGCATAGTTAGTTGTTCGGGTTTCACGTCAAGAAACATTTTGACATTTTTGGTTTATTGTGTCTTACAAAATAAAACAAATTCTCATTTTTACAATTTAAGTTACAATTTGAGGCCATTAAAGTTGAAGTGAATTTTTTTAACGGGAAAAATAATTTACTGTTATTGAACATAACCTTCTTCACAAATTCCTGGGTAATAAAACCAAATTTTTGTTACTTTGCTTTCATTTAGACCATTTTTGGTAATATATAATTCAGGGCTAATGACCAGTATTATAGTCAGCATTTGATAGGATTTTTGACATAAATTTTACTTACTAAACTTTCAAACCAAAATTCCTTATTTAAGTAAAATTTAAGTACAAAGTACCGACTATAATATTGGTCCTAAATTTCGTTTCTATCTTTTTAAAGTTTTGCAAGGAAAATTTGTATTTTTTTTGTTGCCATACGGTACATTGTCCATTTTAGTAAGGCTTTGGGGTTAAGAAGTAGTACAAATGTTTTTCTTCAAAAATTATAAACCTAGTTTCTGCTTTTTTTTCATTAAATTGTATTAATTGTTTTGTTATAATTGTCTGATTGTCTTTATTTGATAATTTTGTTTCAACAACACTTCGGCTGTAGGAATCGAACTGGTAATTATTTATCGCACCCAAGCAAGGCTTTGATTGCAATGTAACTAATTCGCCGTTTGTTTTCCCATTATTGTTTTTACTCAGAAGTGTGACCAACCAACACAGACACAAACATTATATTTTTAGAATTTTTCTTATTTTTTAAACAATTTTTTAATTCTTTCTCTTAGGCAATTGCTGGTATTTTACCAACTATTTTTACTATGGTTATGCTCTTGGTTAATGTTCAAACAATGCATTATATTGTTTATCCAAATCGTGAATTTCCAGAATGGGCTGCGGCTCCCAAAGAGCCAGAATATTAACTTGTTTATGAAATCACTGAAGTTATTTACAAATATTTGTTCTTTGATTGTCCTGAATTAACAATAGTTTTATTTTATAATTTTTTTTATATATAAATTTAATTTTGTTTCTCTTTCATAAAAATTTAAAATTTCTTTATCCTGTGGGTACAGTTTTAAAGGTTTGGTTTCTTTCTTTTTTTTTAACTACATGTTTTATACACATTTTAGGACAACTGGCGTCACACGTTTGGCCAACATTTGTTAAAACATTCTATGTTATGGCGCTTAATGCAGAGATTCTTTATCTTTTTTTTTTATATAATTTTGACAAAGTTAATTTAAAGTACGATAATTTTCAATATTTTCTTTTTCCTTATTTTCTATATGTTTTGAAAATGTTGTGTATTTTTTTTTTTTTTGAAAATGTTATAAAACATTTGCTTAGCTTACAAAATCGGTTTGCCGTCAAAGCTAATTGTACCGCTATTTAAGAATTCCTTACATTAGTATGAATTATGATGGTTAAGTGTGGTGAATAAGTTTTACGAACAGTCAAATGCTTTAGCTAACACACACACACACAAACATATAAACAAATCACACACTAAAACACCCAATTGGAAATGCTTTATAGGAATCTATTATCCTGTATGAATTGTCAGATGTGAATGTGAACATAATTAAATGAAATTTAAAAACTCTTTTTTTAAATTTTGAATCGATTGCGATGTTTTGGTAAACTTTTTTTAAAAGGACAGATAATTCCTTGATTTTTTCTCCAGTTTCAATTTCATAAAAATCGGTTCTGGAATTTAAGGTCAAAGTTAAACTTTTAAATTTTTTCAACATTTAGCATGAAAAATTGGGTTGTTTTTTTAAATCTTCTTTATAAAAAAACAGGTTCCCCAATTTACAATAGATACCACTGGAACTAATTCCATGAAATAAGTTTAGAAATTCGTTACATAGAACTTAAATCTAAGTCATGACTAGATCTACAACTGGTTCTTTAACTGATTCCAGGAGATTCAGTTCTTCTTTGGTGTAATAAAACTGGTTGCTTTGGGTACAATTTCAAATCATAAAGCAAATACAAAGAAAAGAAAATTAAAATAATCTCTATATAAAGCAAAGAAAACATAATCCTCCGCATAAAAACAATCTTTCTTTAAAAGAATTCGGATTGAGAAAACGGTACCATTTTAAAAAAGCACCAAAAGCTCTCTTTTTTTCCTTGGGTGCAGCAAGCACATTCCTAATGAAGAAACTTGTTAAGTCTAAGCACTTTTACTCGCCTACTTTTAGTCATTTGCGTTGCAGATGAGTCTTTGTTTGCTTCAAACCTAATAGGAATTTAGTCATATAACTAGAATTTGCTTTATATCTGGCACCTTAACATTTTGTCTGTTACTGTCAAGCTTTGTCTTCAACAAGACGAGTCATTTGAGGCTTATCTGGGTTTATGTTTAAATATAATTGCTTTTATATTTTTTCCATTCTCTTTTTTTCTTTACCTACGGCTTTGTGTTTGTCGACCCGAGGATCTATATTAACAAGATGTTTTGGTTTTATGAAATTAAAAACCTCAATATTGTGCATTTTATCCACTTTGCATTACTTTAGGGCTGTATCTAAATTCACTTGCCCCCGCATATTTAGCAGAAATTTTTTCAATTGTGTTTTTTTTTGTCAAATTTGAGGTGCAAACTGCATCTTATTGGAGGCTTACAATTTTTTTTTCATATTGTTTCAAAAAGAAAAAAGAAAAATTTGGGGGTTAAATTGGGGGTTATGTTTTTAATTGCAATTTCAACTGGCAACACTAAAGTTAAAATTTTTCAATTTTATACATTAATAGATTTCATTATGAAAATAGCATTTTTACCTTCAACCTAAATAAATTTTAAAATTATCTTCAAAAGTTCGTGAAGACTTTTTTTTAATATAAAATTCCCTAGTGGGGCTTAGAATTTGTTGTTTTCAACACGCATATATACAAATTTTGACGTTTATTTTTTTGAAAAGAAAGTCATAAAAAATATCTAGTTGTATCCTTTACTAATTTTTAATTTTACACATTTTAAGACATGTGTACAAATTTCAAAGAATTTCAATTAATAACTACTAAAACTGAGAATTACAATAACAAAATGTATACATACTTAGATTTCTTAGAAAAATAATCCAAATCAATCAATAAAAAGCGTTGAAAATGGCCAAATGAATGCAGAAAACGAAGACAATGAAAAATTAAACTATTTCAGTTTCTTTTATGTTGGGGTTTTTTTTTTGCTCAAAAGTAACTTGATATCTACTTTTAAAGCATTTTTTGAAAATAATCAATAATACACACTGTTTTTTCGGGTTTTGAGAATTTAAAAGGAATTTTTTTTATTAGAATGAATAAAAACTTAAATTGGGTAAATAAAATTTTACAATTTTTTATGAAAATTTTCAAAGAATTCACTAGACAATTTTGTGGCAATTTTATTTCTTAATTGATTTTTCATTTAAATTATTATAGAATTTTTTTTATTGAATTTCTCTTTTATGGAATTTTCTTAATTTTTTCCTTTTATACATTTTTTTTCTGTTAAAATTTCTTTATTTTTTGTTTTATTTGTGTAACAAAGAATTTTTTTATATTTTTTTTGTAATTTCTTATAGATTTTTTTTCTTCTTTTTTTAAATTATGCTTCTTAACTTGGCTTAAATCGACAACGAGTAAAAAAATGAGCGTAGTATTCAGTTTTATTTTATCAATTTGTTTCGTAAACTTTACTCTGCATAATATGTAATTCACCACGTTTGTTAGGAATTCACCACCTTATAACAATAACCTTTGTAAACTTTGTATAAACTGTGTTAAATGGAATTTTCTTAATTTTTCCCCCTTTTTTTTAGTGCGCAAGATAAAATCGATAAAAAGACATTTTTTATGTATTTTTTTTTCTCCACACACGACTTTTAAAAAATATCTTGAATCTAATTTTTTGTATCTTTAAATTTATTCCAAAAAATTTGTGTATAAAAACTATATTTCACTTTGTTGCACTTTTTCTTATTTAAGCCAGCTTTATAATGTGTTATTTTTTTGTTGTTTTAAAAATTAAAAATCGTTTTGAAAAAATTCTCCGTGCTTTACGAAACCGAGCTCTCAAAAAGGTAGTTAACTACTGAATACATTTTTAGCCATCTTGCAGATACAAAGGAGCGGCTGGCTATATGATTTAACTAACAACATGCGCATAAAAAAGGTTTAATCTCTTTTTTTTTAATAATACTTTGGCTCTCTCTTTTACCCAAATTCACCTTTAGTACACTCAAAATAATATGAAAAATTAGTCGGGCTTAAAAAATTAAGTATCATTTTTGGAAATAAATAGCACTCATATTAGCCGTGTTGGCAAATTTATATAAGCCATATAAATTTGACATAAGCCATCATTTAATATCAACGCTTAATGCTACTAATGTCAAATTTGTATGGAAATGACACAAGCCAACTTTGAAAGCTTGCTGCATAGCTATTATCTCAGGGATAGTAAAAATATTTGTCCATTTTGCTCTAACCACTTTTTTTATGAAAATATTGAATGGCTGTTTGATAAAAAAAAATGTTAATAAAATTTTTTTCTGAAAAATGCAAGATTTTAGGATTTAATGTCAAAATATCAATACCAAGTTTGAGTATTATATTCCCAATATAGGGCGATATACGATGACAAAATATATACACATTTCTTAACGAAATATAAATTTCCTATCATTTTTATTTTGAGTGTAATCATTAAAGTTTTTGTATAGATTTTCCTTCACTTTTTTCGTTCCGTCTGTATGTCTGCTTTTACAAAAACTATATCTGTTAAGTTGTATCTGTGCATCTTTCCACTTTGCTCAAATCCAGTTTTGAGTATAAAGAACACACAAAAAACAAAACAGAAGAAATCAACCACCAGCCAGCCATGTTAATAGCATTTATTTAGTATGTTTTTTTAGAGTTAAGATACATACTCAGCATAACAACACACATACAAATTTACACAAATTTGAAATCTACGTAAATGTATCTTAATAAAGTTAATTATTGTATTGTTTTTCCTCGCGATGTGAAAACAAAGGCACGCAACTCTTATGAGATAAAAACTAAATCAATTCATTGTTACTCGATTAATTTAACAATTTTGTCAACAAACAATTGTTGAATAACTTAAAATGTCTAAATTTCGAATAACGAATAATTGGTACAAAAATGTTTTAGAAAAATTGTATTTATATTAATCATATAATTACAAATTATATCCTAACACCTTAACCGAGCACTAGCAACAAAGGCTATCGGCTTGTTGTAACGAAAACAGACCAGAGCCTCTGGTGGGAATTGAACCCACGACCCCCGCACGCAACCAACTAGCCTACTGGGGCGCTCAATTTTAGAAATATGTTTTTTTTTAAGATTTTTTAAAGTTGATAATAACACAAAATCTTTCACAATATACTCTAGAAAAGCATATTTCAAAAGTCTTAAAATTCAAAGTTTTTTAAAATGCGGTTTAAAAATATGATATCTACAAATAATTGATTTTGTTTTTGTACAGTAAATTATCAAAATTTTTAATGTATCCGATTAGAATCGACTTATTACACTTTGCATTTAAACGTTATACCGCTTTTGATTTTTCTTTTTAAAAATTATTTTTTGATCAAAACAAAAAGTTCCTAAATAACTAAAACGAAAATTCCAAACAAAAATGTTGCTTGTTTTGAAAGGGCCAGTAGATAAATATTTAAAAGTTTAAAATACAAAAATATTCTAAACGAATTAGTGAAAAAAAGTATTAAATAATTTGATTTTTAATTTTGGTTTGTGTCATTCGTTAAGCGTTAACACTAAAGATTGGAATGACATAAACCAACTTTGATAGCTTGCCGATAAACACTCCTAATATCCTCTGCAAAGAGCTATAAAAAGCGCTAGATTACCGGGAAAAGCGCCAAGTTGGTAATAGTTGGAATTTGGCAAATAATTTCGTCATTGTTTTTATTTTTAAGCATCAGTTGGCATCACTTTGTGTATTTTTTTTCTAATTGGAAAAATGGCAGTTCTGTTGCAAAATTTACGAAAAAAGTATTTTAAATCAATTTCATTGGAATTATATTAAGAAAAAATATAGTGAATAATATGCACATACTGAAATAACGTTGAAATAAATACAAAATAGTATTATATGCAAAGACAAACGTGCGCGAATGGTATAAAGAATCTTGGAAAATTAAAAAAAAAAAAAATAATTCCGAAAGTGTTTTAAATTTAAGATCAGTGAATAGAGCACATGGAAAAAGAAAGATACCTATAGTATCGATTAAGGGTCATACTAGAAAAAAGAGGCTGCAAACAACGAATCTGAGATCAGAATAAAAAATCAAAATGGCGGATCCAAAATGGCAGTCGTAAATTTTGATAAATGGGTATATTGGGCCTTAAAAAAATGCATTTTTAAATGACTGTCTTGAGCGCCGCGGTAGGCTAGTTGGTAGCGTGCTAGCTTATCAGTGCGGTGGTCGTGGGTTCGATTCCAACCAGAGGCTCTGGTCTGTTTTCACCTTCGTTGTTAGTGCTCGGTTAGGGTATTAGAATTAATTTGTAATTATATGTTTAATAAAAATAAAATAAATAAATGACTGTCTCAGATCACGAATCTGAAGCCAAAAATTTTAAATACAATTTGGCAGATAATATATTGCATAAAATATATAATATATTGCATAAAATTGTAAATGCTTATGTCATATTGGATCAGCCATTTTGTATTAAAATTTTTTTGGTTTCAGTGATGTGATCAGTGAGCCAAATCCATTTACAATATAAACTTTTCACAAAACACGACCGACATTTTGATTGTTTTAATTTTAATTCCACATTTGTGATTAGAAATCTTCCAAAGCAAACGAAATTTTAAAAATACAAATTTTTAATTTTAACCAAATTTTGAATTTTCGTTTCATACCGATACCAAGCTTAAGCCAATTATAGTTAGGCCTTAAGTCGTTTCTTCAGCTATTTTTATTTTCTATGGGCTCGTTTCACTGTGTAGTGTTTAATATTAAACAAAAACTATAAATAAGTGTAAAGTTTGTTATTGAACTTGTTTTAGTGTCTTCTGGAGGGGTCTACATCGATTTTTTTAATAGTCCGCACAAACTTAAAATCAAGTAAGTTATAGTTAATGTTGTTTAAACATTTTTAAATACATTTTACCATTATATAATTTTACAAGAGACAAATATAGAAAATTAAAACAAGTTCTTAAAAAAAAACTCTTAAATTTTACAAAAACTTTCTAGACTCCTATTTTGTTTAATACTTAATACCTCAAACTTTGTTAATCTGAACGTAATTTTGAATTACTTATCAACTTTAAAATATTGTTTCATATGAAAATTAAAGAAAAAGCTTTTACACGCTAAATATAGCGGCTTAAATAAAGCTTAACGAAATGGGTCGCCAACTAATAAAACTTTTATGGTGTTTCTACCAGGTGTGTGTTGCTAAATGAATCAGTTTATTTTGTTATTGTATTTTCGTTAATCTGAAAAAATATGGAAACAGGAACATGCTTAAGATTTAGCCCCCCTGTTTTTATTAGGCGAAGAGAATAATTCCTTCCGTTCGCTTTATAAAATTAGTCCAAATATTTGGAATGGTTTTCAGATAGTTTCTTTTTGTTTGACTGACTTGTAGAACAGTTTTGCTTCCCATGTTGGTATTTTCACAAAGGTCTTTCATTGATTTGTCCAATCAGCCATTTGATTTGTCTCCTCTATTATAGGATCAACAAAATGGCACAACAATCGCCTTATGTTTGTCCATCACTGTTAAATAAATATTACACGGTGTTACAAAAAAAAATCCCTGGGATATTATATTAATTTTCTGATAGGTATTGTCGAGTAGAACAAAAATCTGTATTTGAAATTTTCCAGGCACGTCAGAACTTTGAGATACGGGTAAAAAACCGGGTTTTCGGACCTCTGTGCACTTAATAACGGGTAACTCAGTTGGTTAATTTTATAAACGGATTTGGATAGAAGAGACTTATACCTTTAAAGTGATATATATGATTATATGGTTTGATCCAAAAATATGTGTGTATTTCTTCACCAAAGTCATTTTTTTACCACTTTTTTCGACATTTTTTAACTTTGGCGATATTTTTACGCACTTTTTTATATGGGAACCGTACAGCTTTATAATTTATATTAGTAGCATATTTAGTTAGGAGTAAAATGCAATTTACGGTTTTAAAATCCGTTAAAAAATGACCAAGTTATTAAATATTGTATCAAACCAAAATTCTTGCAAAATACAAATTTCTTAATATGATATTCCTACGTATTATTTTATACAGAAATTTTACTGAGTAAAATTCAACTTTGTTTTAAAAAATCCGTTAGAAATTAAGAGAGTTATTAATTTTGTTTTTAAACCTAAATTTTTGCATAATTGCTTGCACATTATTTTTCTAGTTTTTTTTTTTGCTCTCTGTCTAGTGATGTTTTGCTAGAAGTTAGCAGGTAAAATTTTGTAAATGCAATGTGGAGCAAATTGGGACAACAGAGTTTGCCAAACTTTTTTTGTCTTCTATCCAAATCCGTTTATAAAATTAAAATCGGTTGAGAACCAACTGAGTTACCCGTTATTAAGTGCACAGAGGTCCGAAAACCCGGTTTTTTACCCGTATCTCAAAGTTCTGACGTGCCTGGAAAATTTCAAATACAGATTTTTGTTCTACTCGACAATACCTACCAGAAAAATAATATGATATCCCAGGGATTTCGACTTCATTCTTTTTTGTAACACCGTGTTATTTGATGCCCACCATTCGGTTAAAAGAACTGTTGTTATGGTTATGTTTGTATTTATTGTTAACATATATTTTGTTTTATTTCGTTCTTTCTTCTTTACATTTATTTATTCTTTCATTTACATGTCGAATCTTTCAATACCATTAAGATAAATAATGTTCATAATAAAGACACCTTATTTGGTAACTAACAATCTAAACAAAAATAATGCTACAGCAGAAATTTAAGAAAATGTTTATGACAATCTCAAATATCGGTATCTTTGAGATTGATGTATTGGAAAAAGACTCCTTAGATTTTTTAAATCACATTTCCGAATTTTATCAAAATCAAAGTGTTTAGTTTGAAATAATTTCCTTGTCAGAACTTTTGAGAAGATACATAGATTGAGCTTATTTTTTCAGTATCAAATTGCTCTGGAGAATAACAAACAATCTGTTTATTGGGCGAGTAACACTGCCCAGTTTAAAAGATGGTCATTACAAGAGGCGATAAATTAAAAATCCTAACTGCAAAACCTTTTGGGGGTCGATTTTTCATTTCGCTTTAAAACCATTGAGGCTAACATTACTTGTTACATGAGCGATCCTTGCTAGCTTATCAGTGCAGGGGTGGTGTATTCGATTCTATAATCTATCGATTCTAGGGTTCGATTCCAGAGCTCGTTTAGGGTATTAGGATATAATTTATAATTATATGATTCATATAAAAAAATTCTTGTAGCATTATGTAATCTTTGATTTACACACTTCATGTGTCATGACCTTTAATAAGTTTTTGGCATTACGATTTGTTGTGTAAAATCCATGTCGCCGTATCTTTTTGCAAAATTTCTTCTGCATTTTTAATTCATTATCCCGCAAAGGTATCATGAAGATTTTTTTTATTCTATTTATCTGTAAAAATATTGTTATTTTTGTTATTATTGTAGCATTCAACAATGCTTTTCTTCTTACAATGTCTCCTCTCCTTACCTTACTTTCAAAACATTTATTTACATGTTTCTGCATCCGTGTAATTGTTTCAATATTTCGTCTCTTTTTCTTTGTTGCATTATTTCTTATTGTACAAATGCAGATAATACAAAAAATGTAATAATTGCCACTGACTGCAGTTGTAGTGATGTCTCCAATAAAGGAACTATACATTAATATGGTCATTAAGTGTAACCACAGAGTTGTGTTTACAGCTGTATTGAACTCCACAACAGTAAATATTAAGATCGCATAATTTCGATGCAGATGTAAACGCAACCCAAATGCATTTATTTAAGCATGGGAATCTTATAGATACAAAACAACAAACAAATATAAAGTTATTCCTAAAAGACGCAGATACATAAAGTATTATGGATACCACACCATACTTACTACATTTTTTTAGATTTGATAAAAAGAGTACGTACGAGAGATGATGGCAAAGAGATTCCATAAAATGAGATTAAAAAATCTTGCCAACAAAATCTTTGAGCGCTAATAAAAATGGTGGTTAAATAACGGTTTGTCTAAACGACAAGGTGTATTTTAGCATCTGACACAGTGGTGGAGGTGTATAACAAAATTTCAACTGTTGTTGCATGTTGTCTAAAAGGTGTATTTTACAGTTGGGGAGAATATAATAATAACAGTAACTTTGAAATTTAGGCACACACAATATTTTCGTTGTAATTCTAACGTTACACAGAGTAAATTTTATTGGAAAAATAATAATGAAATTTTTCAGTAAACTATTTTTCACAAATTTAACGAAAAATTTCTTAAAGTTTAAGAAAAATTTCTTAATTTTTATGAAACGGGATTTTTAATGAAACTTCTTTGAGAGTATAAAACTTTTTATAAAAAAATTAAATTCTTGAATTTATTTTATGAAAACTTACATTTACTTAAAAGTTTCAATGGACGAATTCCATTACAGTGCTATAGCCGTAATGCAAAATTGCATTAACATCAGATATACATTGAAAAGTTTTCTCAGTTGCTCAATTAAGAAAATCCTTAGTTATTTTAAAAGTAAGGTTTCAGTTGACAAGTACACATTTTATTCAGTTGATTTTAAAACAACTATTTAAAATTATAAAAAAATGTCAAAGAAATATAAGTACTATACAATAGCTGTGTTTATGCGGCAAGCTCTCAACGTTGGCCTGTGTCATTCCCATACAAATTTGACATAAGTAAGGTCAAGCGTTAACACTTAACGTTGGTTTATGTCAAATTTATATGGCAATGGCATTAGCCAACTTTGATAGCTTGCCGCATAAACACGGCTAATTTTGTAATAAAAATAAAAACCACATCAGAGAATAAATTGTCTAAAGTTTTTAAGGATTTATTGAATGAAAGATACTTTTTCTGGGGAAGCTTTATTCAACTTTCGAGAAATTTGTTCGGTGTAGTAATGAATACCTACTTATATCGACTTTATAAGACCAATGATGTTTCAATGCAAGTGAAAATCCACTGAGGTGGATATACTCATATCTGGACATAATTGATAATTTATTTAGCACATAAATTATCACTTTTACATTACATTTTTTCAACACTATCATCCCTAAAATCAGAAACCATACAATACCATCGTTAAACAAATCACCAGATTTCCGAGCCCATTGAAACGAAATGAAAAAAAGGTTTTTAAAAAAACAATAGATCGTTATAAAAACAATGTCATCCAAATCAGTGGGAAAAGATCAATCCCTTTTTTTTAAGAAAAATTACATGTTTTGTTGTGTATCCAAGAATAAAATAACAATGGTCAAATGCCATTAAAGAAAAACTATATGATCACGTATACAAGCACACATTAGGATGCTACTTATTTTTCAATTTTGAAATGCGTTCGAAATGAAAGAATACTGTTTTTGTTACGAAATATCTCCTTGAAGCTCAATACACTTGTTCCAATGATCTTCCAATAATTTTATCCCATCCATTTTATCCCATCCAATGGTTTTCCGGAAGCTCTGCAAAATAACCGTCTACGGCTGCTATGGCCTTTTCATTCGACGAAAAATGCTTTCCACGAAGGAATTGTTTGAGATTTCTTAAGAGATAGTAGCCACTGGGAGCCAAATCTGGTGAATACGGCGGATGTTCAAGCAATTCGTACTTTAATTCTTTGAATTTAGCCATCGTCAAAACACTTTTGTGAGCAGGTGCATTGTCTTGATGAAAAATCATTTTTTTTCTTCTTTAAACCAGGTCTTTTCTCACGAATTTTTTCATCCAGCTGATCCAAAAGGCTGCAATTATATTCAGAGTTGATTGTTTTACCTATCTGAATCAATCAACAAAATTCCTTTGGCATCCCAAAAAACTGATGCCATAACCTTCTTTGCTGATCGTTGTGACTTGACCTGCTTTGGAGCTGAACAACCAGCTTCAGTCCACTGTAAACGTTCTTGTTTCAATTTAGGATCATGGTGGTAGATCCAAGTCTCATCCATAGTTATAAAACGACGCAAGAAATCGGTTTTATTCGGCTTAAAACGCTTCAAATTACGCTGAGAAATTTGTTTCCGATCCAGTTTTTGTTGAATTGTTAATGTGTGCGGCACTAACTTTCCAAACAGTTTTTTCATACGTAATTCTTCATGTAAAATATGGAGTACTCGTACGTCTGAGATGCCTATGGCATTAGCAATTTCAATTTTAGTCAAACTTGGATCTTCACTAACCATATTATGTACCTGCTCAATGATTTCTGCTGTGGTTGCAGTTTTTGGTCGTCCTTCGCGTGGATCGTCTTCAAGGCTGGTACGACCACGTTTAAATTCACCAGCCCAAAATTCAACGGTGCGTTTTGAAGGTGACGACTCCTTATACACTTCTAACAATTGTTCATAAGTTTTCTTTGCTTTTAAACCCTTCAAAACAAAGAATCTAATGACTGGCTTCTAAATAAAGATAGAATTGACAGAATGACTTGCAACTTTGCATGTGTTCTCAGGACAGTTATACCAACTTGAGAAAAAAAGTTTGGAGCTAGCAGTGCCATCTCTTGGTGAGCGCAGGAACTTTTCAACCAACCTGTATTTTGAAAAACAGAAATCATAGAAAGTCCATGTTATCCAATAGATTTACATAGACATTTAGTTGGTTCTTAAAACAGGCTTATAAAAAAATTGTTGTTGTTTTGCATGTTAATTTGATTTATAAGTGTGTTAACAAAAACAACAATATGCTTATGCATACGGCTGTTATACTGTAAGAACAGCATTTTTATGCATTATTAAGCATTTAACCAGTTGCAAGAAAACTTACTTACAACCGTATGCAACATTGCTTCTTATAACAATCTTATAAAGAAAATTTGTTGTTGTTTTGCATGTTAATTTGATTTATAAGTGTGTTATATAAAACAACAAAATGTCTATGCATACGCCTGTTATTGATTATTATTAACAGGTTTAATAGAAATTGAAAACTGGTTAAATAAAAATGGAAAACATTTCCCAGTCAGTTAAAACTTACATTCACTTTCCAAACAACCAATTCCATAAAAATCACTTCCAGAATAGGTTGCATTGACAGCCGATTCTTAATAAATTTTCTGGATCACTTTTCAAATATAAATGCCTCCTATGTAGTTAGTGATCCCTCACTTATTAAAATGTCTTCAAAAAACAGGTAGACGACATAAATTCTGTGAAATTTCAAAGAAAATACATGCAAACAGATTTGATAAACAAAGATGACTCATCCTCATGTTGTACTAAATATAAATACCTATACACATGCGTACAATTGCGCCACAAAAATCATGCATATCCAATGTTGCAGAGACCTTATATTTTTCTAAATATATAGGACTGGAGAAAAAGACTGTCATGATCGATTTAGACTACGCGTAGTATGTATGTTTGGTGTTTGCACATAAAAAGAAAACAACATTAAAATTCATTTAACGTTAAGCAAACAACATAAAATTAGAAATGACACTGAGAAAAATATTTAAGAAAATATATTTCTGAACACCTTTAAAAACGTCGCCTAGAAAATATCACATCATCCCTCTTAATACAAATGTTTTAATTGCTTTCGTGTTTTCACGCCAAGAATGTCTATGAAAACTCAATCCTCGTTGACTTTTTTACAACAAGAATTCACAAGAAGTCACAAAATAAGCATCACCTTAGCTGAAACCTGTGGTTTAGAATCAAATAGTTTTGAGATGTTCATTTCTATTTTAAATAAAATTCTTTTGTTTCGCCACGTCTTCAAACGAAGTCAAACGTGCAGACGTTTTGAGCTTAGACAATGCAATGTAGATTAGATATAGGGACACTAAACACAGCGAACAATTAATTATTTGGTACTGCCCCGGATTATCCTGAAGATTGATTCTTATAATCAAGTCAATGGCTTCATTGAGCAAAGGATTCCAATTATTAAAAGTGGCTACCGAAATCTCTAGCCAACAACCGAATCTTTCTATGACATAGTCTCGAGTATTTGCATACAATTTAATTTACAGTCTCACAGACTTAAGCTCTTTAAATACATTTGTCTCTATATCGGTGAGATTAATTTTATGCAATAGATACCTCCTATGTTTGCAATGTCTAGTGAGGTATGTATGCCGTTATGTTCCTAAAATCGTTCCTATCATGGGATGTTAGCCGTAGCGAGTTCAAATAGGATAGAGATAAATCTCTTTTCCTGACGCTGACCGGAACTGGTGTTCCAGTGGTCAACAAACTCAGATTCCTATTAAGTTCTTAAGATTTTCCTAATGTACCCTGACATCACACCCTAACAAGACACTGAGAGGACGCTTCTCCCCATGTCTAGGAAGCCAACTCAGAGTTTAGAAATTACATAGACCATGACGGATATTTACCAATTGTTAAAGAACTAAACTTTCTAGTAAATATCTGTTTCGGTTATATCCCGTTGACAACCTTAACAACCGGATTATCAATAAATAGCCTAATAGTTTTTTTTTTGTGTCCCTTAAGGTTACCACAATTCATATGCATTGTTGTCGATTTAGGCAGAGACCAGTTACCACTGGGGCAGTGAAAATAGGTAGCGAGTGTTCTTCAGGTCAGTGATTCTACTAGTGGCTAGTTCTCTTCATTTTCTTTATGTATTATAAATAGCTCATCAGTATCAAGTCTAATTGCGCAAAATCCGCTTTGTCTAATATCGAAGATCGATTCCTTGCCGAAGTCGGACAATGATTTATCGCATCTAATACATCTACAGTCAGAAATTCGATCCACTCTTGGAAGCATATGGCAAACTTCAATGGGAAGTAACAATAGATAGCGAGTTATCTTGAGGTAATAAATAGTTCTCGTTTTTCTAGTGATTCTACTAGGGGCTAGTTCTTAATATTTCCTCTTAGCTTTCGTTATACTAAGAATGGCTCATTCGAATCTCATTTATAGCTACTATTTTAGTTTAAAAGCAAGAACCTCACAAAACTTGAATTACTTCGAATGTTATTGCAAATGGTGTGATCTCTAACGGGTCAGAAAACACTGAGATTGCAATCGTCGGGCATGCATTCTTCGGACCATAATGTTTGGCATAGGCAGCATACAGGCGCCTGCTTTGATAGGTGTTTCGGGTGTCAGTTCTATGTTTGCGTTAGTGTCATCTATCTGCCTGGAAAAGTGTTTCCTTATCATTGTTTCATAATAATTTTTTTAAAAATATATTTTTGTTTGCTTTGTTTACAAATGTTGGGGCTGTTACATCGAAATCTAGTTTAGCTGTCAAATTTCATAATGTAAACGGGGTGTAATTGAAACTGGATTTAACTGAATTTTAACTTGTATTTCGACAAAGTGTAAATTCGTTACTAGAGGTAGAATAGCAAAATGTTATACACAGTTAGAAATCTAAACAGTAATTTCTCTCAATGCATATTTGTTGTTTCTCCCCCTTTTGTGTTCATCTTTTTGTATGAGTCAACAAGTTGAAATTCAATAATTATAATGTATGTAGTATGCCGGCCGGCCGGCCGCTATTTATTTAACAGGTAGATCAAATGTTGCTTGTATTTTTATAAAAAAAAGGGTTGATTTTGTTGAACTAATGTATTGACAGGTTATTAACGTAGAAAATTGTTTAGCTAAGTTACATAAGTAATTTCAACCAATAGATACATGTTAGTGCTTAGATATCTACCATGTAGAACAACAAAAACTTGTACTAAACCGTTTAGGCAACAAAATAAATCTGACTCACTTTTTAATGTACATCATTCGATAACGAGCCAGCATAAGATTGGATCTGCCATTTTGTATTTAATATTTTTGGTTTTAAATTCATGGTGATCAGTCATTTACAAGCGTGTCTTTTAGATCCAAAAAGTATATACATACTTTCACGATCCACGATCGCCATGTTGAATCTAAACAACATTAAATTTTTGTTTGTTTCTAATTTAGATTCAGGATTAGCAGCCTCTATAATATTATTTTTTAATATGTCCCTAAATTGATCCTCAATCTATATTTGTATATTTTGTATAACGGCAGTGTAAAATGGGTTAAAATCAAAAAATTTAAACCTTTGAGGGTGGGTGTTCATATAAATAAATAACAGTTTTCAGAATATTATGTTTTACCTGTTTTCCGCCGCGTTTGATGGAAGTGATTCGAGTTCCTTTATCTTAGCAGCCTTCTTCTAACACATCGGCTGAAAAGTCTGTAAGATAACCAATAAAACAACAATTTTTTTTGGCAAAATTCGGCTTTATTCAACAACATAGTCTCATTCAAGAGCCATACAATCACTCCAAACCCCTTTCTAACATTTCGATACCTTTTTTATAGAATGATTTATCTTTGACCTTAAAAATAGGCTTCTGTTTCGGCAATCACCTCTTCAATCGAACCAAATTTCTTTCTAGCGAGCTAATTTTTTTTTAAAATCTGAAAACAGGTAAAAATCGCTGGGAGCCAAATCTGGCGAAGGAAATTGGCCATGGCCAATACGGCGCGTTGACTTGGTGAAGAGCAAACGCGGTACCCATTTCGAAAACGGCTTTCTCATAGACAAATGTTTATGCAAAATAAAGTCGACACATTACTTCGATATCTTTAAGGTATCAGCTATCTTCTGCAACTTCACTTTACGATCTGCCAAAACGATTTTGTGAACTTTTTAATGTTTTCTGGTATCACCACCTCTTTTGGGCAGCCCGAGCGCTCGGCGTCATCGGTCTTTGTACATCCACATTTAAAGTCAAGTCAAGCAAGTTTTCTACCATTTGTCTCGATCGAGCAAAGTCCGAATAACATTTATCAAGCCAAGTTTTGGCTTAAACGGTGTTTTTCTCCCATTTTAAACAATGATAAATCAACACACGAAATTGCTTTGAATCCATTGTTTTCAAAATCACAAAAGTAGCGTCACTAAAACAGCTGTAACTTGTTAACTAATGTACGAACTGTCATTAAATTTTGACAGGTATCATCTGAAGGTTAATAGTTTCAAAAAATCAGATGAATTTTTCATTCGTGACGCCACTAATCCTACGGATTCTTTAGCCGATGTGTTATTAAAGAGGCAAAGATTAAGGAGGATGAACGCCCACATACGTAGATGCTGGTAGAAAATTGTCGTCATCTTTTAATAGATCGTCTGCTCTTTTGTTGACTCAAAATATTCTTGTGACCAAGAATCCAACATAATCGAAAATTATGTTACTCCTTAAGAACAATTATTATTATCTTTATGATCAGATTTTTAACTACCTTAAAATGGTCCACTCTGACATTCTCTAAATGATGTAAATCAAAAACATTTTCTTTTCATTTAATTCTTTGTCTTTTATTATTGCAAGTTATAAAATATAAGGAAGATTATAAATCTACACACACACAGATATTATAAATTAAAATTTAAAAAATAACTAACTATAATGTTAAAATTTAATTTTTAATTTTAAATGTATAGCGAAATTGTGCCTTTGGCACGTAGTTGTAAAACTATTAATCAAACTTAGGGATGAAACTAAAAATAAAAAAATTAAAAATAAAAAGTTTGTATATAAATCATTAAAACAATATAACCAATTATTAAGATAAATTAAGTTTATGAGATGAATAAAGGTCAAAGAAATATATTTTACATAAATTTGAGAAAAAACAGAATGATGTGAAGGCTGAACTCATATGAGGACTTTAAGTGTCGAGTCTGAAGATGTTTTTTTCCAGTAGCTTATTATACACAACAAGTATGAAAAAATTACGACTTATGCCTGTAATTTCCGTAAAGCCAGAATTAGCTATACGTAACGTGGCGAATCAGCTGATTCAATATTGAAATTAGGGGCATTACTCGTCTTTAACAGAAGGAAATTACAACAAGCTACTGAAAAGAGAGCGAAATGATAAGAAAAATAGTTATTACCACATGCAACATTATACCAAAATTAGTAAAAATGAATTGGAATTCATGACTATCGATGAAGGAATAGACAATGGATATGTAGATATTCAAAACAAATTAATATGAATTATTTGCGACTTATTTTAATTGGAAACCTGTTATTTGTAGGTGGTAAAGTTTTGAAATGAAATGATTTTGTAATTTTAAAGTAAGTGCGAAATGTAATTATGTTTCAGTGTTGCCAGTTTTTTTTAAAAGCCTTATCCACAAATATCGTTTTTTTTCCTCAAATCCCTAAATTTTCTGGTCGCCAAAAATCCCCAAAATGTTTTTATAAAAAAATTTATATTTTTTAAATTAATTTAAAATAAAACACATTTTTGTAATGTTAATCATCAGACTCCTGTCCATGCTTCCCTTGGGTACTCAACCCGTCCTCTTTTTTTTATCGCGTTTTTTTATAAGTATATTTTCTTAAGGGGTTTTCTCTTCCCATATACACTATCGGATAAAATAAAGTATAAAACTGTAAATAAGTAAAAATCGTAGCATAATTTTAACTTTTCAAAATTTGTCAAAACACGTAAATGACACCATTTATTAATTATAGAAGCCCACCGATTAAAAGTGTAATGTTTAGTTTTAATATGCCGCCCCCTTTTTGAAGAGGGCGTAACATTAAAGATACAAAAATTCACTACAGATTGGCATTCGTCTACAGAATAAGAAAATATTGTTCAGATTTAAAAATGATGTACACACGAGATCAAGCTTATAAAATTGTCTTTCACATAATATAAATAATATTTAAATTAAATTAAGCATTCAAATTTCACAACTTAATGATTAAATCGTCAGTTATAATGAACGAAAATTTCTTAAGACTTTTTAAATTTACAAAATTATAAAAAATGTAAGATTAAAAGTATTCCAGTTTTAAAAACAAAATTATGATATTTTATGATAAAATATTACAATTTTATTGCAAAGTTTAAGGCTCGATAGTTTTGAATCTTGCGACCCAGAGAAAAAGATTTCTATGTCAATTTCAAAGAAAATTTAATTAGCTTTGTTTTCATGTATACATTACTTAAAGATCCGATAAATATTTTCTAATAGACGAATTTCCAAAACAGTTATTATTGACGATATATTGTTTTTATATTAAATCCCACGCCCACTGGATACGAAGAGCGGTTTGCCAAAACAAATGTTACATTTTTTTGTGGATCTTTGTGATTAATAAATTGTGCCTGTTTAGTTAGTTGCAAATGAATTTAATCAAATTTGAATAGATTAAGTTTTGCTAAAAATAACACTTTTTATGGTTTTATAATTTATTTCGTCCGATTGTGTACATCGAGAGAACAGTGAGTAGCATAATATCTCTCATAAAATAAATACTCATATAACAAATTCAAGGTAAAGAGAACACATTGTTTCAATCCTGGATATTTTTTCGAGTCTGATGCTGAATTTTGATTTTTTGACGAGCATTGACCCTTCCGTGGGGGAGGGTTAGTTGAACAAATTCTGCAACAAAAATCCCCGTATCCCCTATTCATAATCTCCAATTTGAAAATAAATCTTCTAAACTGACAACACTGTTATGTTTACAAAATAGAAAATTTTATTAAAAAAAAAACTTACGAATTTAAGTATAAATTTAACGTTGCAATTACTTGTTGGGTGGTAATAACATATTTTTATAAAAATCGTAGATATTAAAAACACAATTTTTCAAAATATATTTCACAGACATTAGAAGATCATAGGAGCGATTGTAATCTAGAAAATAATTAAAAGGAAATTAGTGAAATTAAGTATATAATAATAAAAAGTGTTGAAAATTAAGGATATAATAATACAAAGAATAGAAAATTAAACAAGTTTTATATTAAAAATAGGAATTTACTATTAAGGGGGACTTGTCTGATTTCGAGCCTTTGAATAGTTAATTTTTTTTTTACAAAAAAAAAAAAAAAAAATACTAAAATTTTGAAATTAAATTCCTAGTAGTTTCAAAAAAAAGCGAACGAAATACAATTCCTCTAGAGGAATTGAATTTTGTTATTGTAAGAAAAACAAAACTCATACAATTCCTCCGGAGGAATTATTCCCTTGGCTTTGTAAAAACAGGAGGTAAAAATGTTTATACATTTTTGCGCCCTAGCAGCTATCAGACCAGAAGCTAATTTGAAAATTTCCTACATAAATCTACTGGTGTTTGTGCAGCAAGCTATCAACGATGGCTTATGTCATTCTTAGACAAATTTAACACAAGTAACGTTAAGAGTTAACACTTGTGCAGTTTATATGGGAATGACATAAGTCAATGTCGAGTCAATATTTTGCCGCTAAAACAAAGCCTGTATTGAATTTAACAAAAAAAAAAACTACATGTCAGCACATTTTCTAATTTTTGTAAAATATTGGGTTGGGTTTACATTACGGTCGAAATCTACATTACTGTATACTATTATACACGAACCAGATTTCAAGTGCAATGTAAACGCAGTTTAAGGCAATAAACGAGCGAAAGTACAGTTAACGATGATTTTTTCTCAAATTTATATAAAATTAAAATTAAGTACAATAGACAGAAAAAAAAAACGTTTAATTGTTTAAAAATGCAACAAATAAAATTAAATTAATAAACATTTGATTTGTTTTTTTTTTTTTAATTAAAAAAAAATGTCATTAAAAATGTTCTGATATTTAAAATCAAAAGAAATTCCAGGGTATCGGGTAGGTTTAATCAATTTACTAAATTTTGAGCGTTCATGACACCGTTTTAACAAATTTCGTCTACAAAGTTTCAAAAAAAAAGAAAATAATTTTGTTCGTCAGTCAGTTAATACAGTTTGTAACTGTAATACCGTTTTTAAAATGTGGTTTTATTTTAGTAGAAGTCGTTCCGACAAATTTATTTTAATAAATTTAGAAATGGCTGACACTTCAGTTTGACTAACATCCCAAAAACTCGACCTAAGACTGCCGATATATTTTCGTTAAATTAATATTATGGATATAATCTTGTAAAATTTTTGCAATTAATTTAATTTACTTATTGTTCTTCCCATACAACAAGATTTATATCTTTTAATTTTCAGTATGAAATAAAATAAGATTTTTAAGATTATCCGAAAATACGCCAGATTTTAAAATCTAATATTTTTACTATTATTTTTATTTTAAATACAACTCTAAAAATAACTTTATTTATTTATTCAAAAAACATTAGATTTTAAAATCTGGCAGAATTTCGGATAATCTTAAAAAAAAAAATTGCATACAATTCGTATAGCTACTATTCGGATGCAACACTGCATTTATTTTGTATATTTTTTTCAATGTGGCCAACTATAAAAAATTAAAAGCATTAAATCTGCGTTTTTAAAAGTAACGAGCCGCTAATTTATTTTGAACAACCAATTATAATTTTGATAAATGTCAAAATTTAAAAAAAAAAGATTAAAATCATAACCAATGATAACTATTTTTTAATTAGGATTGTTTTGTTCCTATACGTGTTACGATAAGTGTCCTCTTTACACATTCACAACTTCGATAATGCAAGGATAACCATCAGATTGTTTGTATAGAATTGTATATCGTTTTTTAGCTTTCATGTGAACAATAAAACATAACTTTTGTCTGAAAACGGTTATCATTCTTTGACTTTTGGCAGCTTTTCAAAAACTTTAAAGGAATTTTATTGATAATTTAAAAAAATATATATTTTATTAAGAGGATATGTGTAATGAACATATTTAAGTCCATTGAACTTTCCTTTTTTTTGCGATAGACTAATACTCAGGGATTTCCCCTACTAATGCAGTGCCTACTTATATAACCCTAGATACCCTGAAACATTCATATGATTATTTTTTATTATTAATATCCCGACGAAAATGGTTTATATTAAAAAAAATTCAAATATAGTGCTCTATATATTATATATTGTGTTATATATTTTTGATGTTTATCTCATCATATTTACTTGGTATGTATGATTGTATATGTACGATCATACCCTGTAGAAAGCCTGGGGTCAAGTGTCTCTAAGTCACCAGTTTTGTCGACTTTTTGGTGACATAATCAACAAAGCGTCTACACTTTTTACATTCCTTTTTTTGGTGACATTGTCAACAAAGCGTCTACTAAGACTGTAACAAACAATTTAAACCTTGTTTACTTTCATGAAATTTATAAAAATTTGTATTAATAAAATATTTAATTTAACAAAATAAATACACCTGTTTAAACTTATTTTCCTTCCTAGAGTGGAAATCTAGTAAAAAGTTCCAAAAGTGTAGACCAGAACTACTAAAATGTACTAGTGAATCTCTGGGTCCAATGCCAACACCTAGTCAATAGTTGTGTAGATTCGCAATGACAAGCATATGTTAAATGTCTACAGCAGGCACAACTTGAAATATTTCCCTTTAATTGAAACAAAACTGCTATGAATTGAGCTTACATTCGGGGATAACTCAAAATATTTTCTCTTAGTTGATTCTAAAGAAGATTTTTACGGTGGGAAGATATGACCACTGTATATCGTTTTTTGGTGAAAATTAAAAAAATTTGAGTTGACGCTCTTTAGGTGCGATATATCCCTGCAAACATTTAGAAGATATCTTCCAAAGAAGATAAAAAAGCAATATCTTCCATTTATCATTTGGAAGAAAAACATTAAAGCAATAGTTTGAAGAAAATTTGGCGATATATAAAATCAAAAATTTAATTTTATTTTTTTTTTTTTCATTTGTAAAGTATTATTTATAAAGCAAAAAACCGATTTTTAACTTCAGGGTGATAAAATAGCGATATCTTTTTTTTTGTTTCTCAAATTATTACATAGAGATATCTTTTAGTTTTCTCACAAATGATTATTTGGCAATGTTACCGATATACAGGTTGGTTGAAAAGTTCCTGCGCTCGAAATGAAAGAATACTGTTTTTGTTACGAAATATATTTTTTTATTCAATATAATCTCCTAGAAGCTCAATACACTTGTTCCAATGATCTTCCAATAATTTTATCCCATCCTTATAATGGTTTTCCGGAAGCTCGGCAAAATAACCGTCTACGGCTGCTATGGCCTCATTCGACGAAAAATGCTTTCCACGAAGGAATTGTTTAAGATTTCTGAAGAGATAGTAGTCACTGGGAGCCAAATCTGGTGAATACAGTGGATGTTCAAGCAATTCGTACTTTAATTCTTTGAATTTAGCCATCGTCAAAACACTTTTGTGAGCAGGTGCATTGTCTTGATGAAAAATGATTTTTTTTCTTCTTTAAACCAGGTCTTTTCTCACGAATTTTTTCATCCAGCTGATCCAAAAGGCTGCAATAATATTCAGAGTTGATTGTTTTATCTTTCTGAAGATAATCAATTAACAAAATTCCTTTTACATTACAAAAAACTGATGCCATAACCTTCTTTGCTGATCGTTGTGACTTCACCTGCTTTGGAGGTGAACAACCAGCTTCAGTCCACTGTAAACGTTCTTGTTTCAATTTAGGATCATGGTGGTATTTCCAAGTCTCATCCATAGTTATAAAACGACGCAAGAAATCGGTTTTATTCGGCTTAAAACGCTCCAAATTTCGCTGAGAAATTTGTTTTCGATCCAGTTTATGTTGAATTGTTAATGGGTGCGGCACTAACTTTCCAAACAGTTTTTTCATACGTAATTCTTCATGTAAAATATGGAGCACTCGTTCGTCACGCTTAGTAAATCTTGGATCTTCACTAACCATATTATGTACCTGCTCAATGATTTCTGCTGTGGTTGCAGTTTTTGTTCATCCTTCGCGTGGATCGTCTTCAAGGCTGGTACGACCACGTTTAAATTCACCAGAAGGTGAGGACTCCTTATACACTTCTAACAATTGTTCATAAATTTCCTTTGCTTTTAAACCCTTCAAAACAAAGAATCTAATGACTGCACGATATTCAATTGTTTCCATATTAAAAAATATCAATGACACGTCAACTTCAAATGGCTTGTAAACAAAGTAAGAATTGAAAGAATGAATTGCAACTTTGCATGTCTTCTCAGGACAGGTATACCAACTTGAGAAAAAAGTTTGGAGCTAGCACTGCCATCTCTTGGTGAGCGCAGGAACTTTTCAACCAACCTGTATCTTCCAGAAGTGTTGCTTTCGTATTTTTTGGAAATATCGCTTTAAATCGGACATTCATTCCTGAAGGGGGGATCTTCAGGTATCAGATTATATCTCACAGGATCGCATGAGTTAAAATTATGTATGCCATTTTTCGGATAAGATATTAAGATATAATTATATCGAAACTTTTTTTCATCGGGATATTATATTTTTGAAAAAAAATTAAATATTTTCGAACTTATTCTATATTTTAAATTGGAATCCTAAAAAACAACTATGCTGAAAAAAAATTTGGGTCTTAATATTAGAAAAAATAAACTTAATTACTAGCAAGCCTAACTTACACTACATCTAAAATGTAATAGTTTTTGAAAACTGCTTGTAGTGACTTGTCGAATTCCTTAAAAATGTTGAATTAAAAACTACTAATTTTTAATTATAGTGTAAATTGGACTTAAAGCTCAATTTATATTAAAGACTTATTATTAAAAAATAGTTTTTAAGCTATTATGGTGTTAGCTTCTTTCAAGTAGTTTTTCCAGTTGTTTTTATTTGTATATTTTAAATTATTTATTTATAAAAACCTCTTGAAAAATTACTGATAAAAAGCTTTTATCATAATGTATTATATTAATTTGTTTAATTATTTCGATAAAATTTAATATTTATATGTATACTGTTTGTTACGAACGCAATAAGAGGCATTTGATTTTTAAATATTATATTTTTACTGATACTGTGTAACATGATTTCTAAATTTCGGTAGTATAATAGTTTTGATGCTGTTGTTGTATTCTTTTGAAAGGAACGTCTGTGATCGTTTTATCGTATGTTTTGATTTCTTTTTTTTTATTTTATTTTTTGTTTTCAAAAAAATATATATATATATTACTTTTATGATTATTGTTAATTTTTCAAGGAATACTTTGCTTTTGTAGTTTCTAGGTAAATATTTTTGTTTGCGCTTAAAACGCCAATTGAAAACAAAACAAACAAATAAAAAGAAAAAATAATTAAATTATTATTATGGATTATCCTGATTATTTAAATTGTTAGACCCTTGGCCAGTATTAGAATGTTGGTGTTCATTATCATTATCATCATCATCATCACTGGAATCGACAATGTTACGTAAAGTTAAAGCATGAAAATCATTTAAAGTCTGTTCAAATAAATCTATAGTTTGTTGATCAGCTGTACTTATAACCCGTTGTGTAGCGCCTAATAAATCTTCGGCAGCACCCAACAGTTCACGACTACCACGTTCACGTGAAAGATTAACACTATTGCTATTTAATGATTGTAGGCCACCAACAGTTGTAGTAGTAGGAGCACCTCCAGCATTAACAGTCACTGGAGTGGTTAATTGAATATTTAAAGTTAAATCATTTAAGCTAAGCTCACCAGATGATGATGTTTGTAGGGAAGTATCTTGATTATTTATTGTATTGTTGTGTTGATTATGGGCAGATAAAGTTGTTGCTAATGAGGGGGATGTGGAAGGTTGATTATTGCTATTCGAACGTGTTAGTTCATCGGCATGTGCCAATGTTGAACCAATAATATCGCTGGCTATACGTAGCGCTGCATCTGTTGCAGCTGCTGTTGAAACAAATTCACTTGGATTACCCAATTCAATGACATAACCACCTAAGCCACCATAAGATAAATGCAGACGACCTTGAGGATTTGATGGTGAATCGGCAGTAAGATGTGTTCGTAAGATAGAATTATCAGGTATTTCTAAATCGCCGTCATTTAATAATTCACCATTAAGATATCTGAAATGGAGAACAAATAATTACAAACTGCAGCTATTGAAACAAAAAGTAAGAGCATACTTTTAGGAGTAATTCAAATTTAACTTTAACGAAAAAAAAAAACACTCAGATGTCAGATATATTTTTGTTATTTCCCAAAACCTATCTTTGCATCGGTAACACATGTAGACTATGGAACATTTTCGATAGGAACGTTGTCAGCATCTAAAGCTAAGGATTTTTTTTATTGGAAGTAATCCTCAGAGTCTCAGGATTAGTCTTCAGTACCCGAGGACTTTCTATATGAAAAATTCTCACAATCTGAGGATTTTTATATAGGAAAAAGTTCCAAGAATCAAAGCAATTTTCTATTGCAAAAAGTCCTCACAATCTGAGGATAAATAGGAAAAAAGTTCTCACAATTTGAGGATTAGAAAAAAAGTCCTCAGAGTTTTAGGATTAGTCCTCAGTACTTGAGGAATTTTGTATAGGAAAAAGTCCTAAGAATCTAAGGATTTTTCTATAGGAAAAAGTCATGAGTCTTAAGAATTTTCTTTTGCAAAAAGTACTCAGAATCTGAGGATTTTTCTATAGAAAAAAGTCCTCAGAGTCTCAGGATTAGTCCTCCCTCAGTACCCGAGGAATTCTGTATAGGAAAAAGTCCTTAGAGTTCTCAGAATCTGAGGGGTTTTCTATTGGAAAAAGTCTTTAGAATCTAAAGAATTTTCTATAGGAAATAAAGTCCTCATAATGTATAGGAGAGTCGTCACAATCTTAAAATTTTTCTATAGGCAAAAGTCCTCACAATCTGAGGATTTTTCTATAGGCAAAATTCCTCACAATGTGAGGATTCTTTTATAAGAAAAAGTCCTCAGAAAATAAAGATTTTTCTGTAGGAAAAGTCCTCAGTATCTGTAGATTTTTGTATTGGAAAAAGCTCTCAGAATCTAAGAAGTTCTCTGAATCTGAGAATTTTTGTTTAGGAAAAACTACTTTATATTGTAGAGTAAAAAAAGACCTTAGAATCTAATAATTTTTCTTAAGCTAAAAGTTTTCCAAGTCCAAGAATTTTGATTTTAAACTACTACCGACTTTATAAAGCCTCCTCTAAATTTAAATCTGTAATATAGATTATAAGCAAAAAAAAAAAAAAAAACTCACCTGTTTTGACGACTTTGGTAAACTTGTGCTGCAAAATTTGAGTCAGTTGTAACTGTATTACCTTCAATACGTAGGCCAGCTACCCCTTTCTTGGGTATAGTAGCCAAATCTCTTTTAACTCTTCTACAACGGGCTGGTTCATTTTGACGCTGCTGAATCATGGCATCAAAATCGACAATATAAACATAACCAGCCACTAAAATTGTACAAGATCTTTCACCTTTTTTAAAAGATTCTTCTAAATCTTGGCTTGTACGATCATCATATTGCCACCAACCTAAAAGTAATATAAAATCAAAAGAATAAAACACCACAAAAATTCCATTGAATTTGATGGGCAAAAACAATTTATAATTTTATTGATATTTGAGGTAATAATTACTACTACTAAAATATATGTTATAGACATAAAAATTAAAAATTAATTTTAACGCTTTAGTGTTAAAATTTGTTTTTGTATATATCGTATAATAAGGCTTAAGAATAAGTAATAAGTTTTAAAGAATTGCTCCTTATACAAAAATTTTTGAAAATACTCGTACGTATTTGCTTACAATAAGCACTTGGTAACTATTTAATAGGGTTTATTTCTATATGTCTTTTTATTATGCATTGGTATTCCGGCAATACCTTTGGCTGGCAAACCTTTGGCTCTACATATTTTACGTTTTTTATAGGGCTTCCATTGAGGATATTGTATCATATTTTTAAAATCGATTGTATACATTGATCCACATATTTGTATATCATATAAAAAAGGATTTTTAGCATTTGATTTTTTCATACTGCTTTTAGGAATATTTAAATGAATATCCCAATCAATAATACCATAATCCGCATATATATTATAATCATCATCATCATCCAAGGAAGATGCCTCATCTACATCATAAACAACCTCCTCATCTTCTTCATAATCACAAAAATCACCATTTTCATCTTCCTCATAATCATTAAAATCATTATGATCACAATTTTCATCATTTGCCTCTCTTGCTTGCATTTCTTTACTTTTTATTTGATTTCGATCATTTGTATCTTTGTTCAACAATTTTTGTTTGGTCGCTTCTAATTCCTTTTTTTCCGTTTTGATTTTTGTTTGTGAATTTGTATTTTTACTGGACAAACATTGATAGGCTTCTTCTATTTCAGTGGCATTACGTTTTTCATAAGCCCACCAGCCACCTGTACAAAAGGAGGAAGGTGGGCATTAACAAAAATTAAAGTTTTAAACTCATAAAACAAAAACAGAATATATTGCCCAAAAGTACTTGTAATTGCTGTTTAGCATAAAATATAATTTGAAAAGGGTGTAGTGTGTGAAAACAACTTACCATTACGTCCCTCGTAAAACCACTGATAGCCATCATCAGTAGCTTTTGTGGTACAAATATCTTCAATACCATTAACAAGTTGAGGATGATCTAAAAATTCCGGTGGTATTTCACGACGACACATGGCACAACGACGATTTTTATAAGCAACACCCTGTAAGAAAATTAGGAAATAATATAAAATTAGAAATCGTTTTTAAAATATATTCAAGTTTCAAGAAATTTCTCCCAAAAGATTCTAAGAAATTTTTCCCACTTAAGGTATTTTTTTTTCTGTTTTTTCTATAGAAAAATCCACAGATTCTGAAGACTTCTTGCTATAGAAAGATTCTCAGCTTCTGAGGACTTTTTTCAAAAAGAAAAATCCTCAGATTCTGAGGACTTATCCTAAAGAAAAATCTTCAGATTCTGAGATTTTTCCTATAGAAAAATTGCCAAGAAAAATCCTCAGATTCTAAAGACTTTTTCCTTTATAATAATTTTTAGTCTGAGGACTTTTGCCTTTTTTTTCTGTATAATAAGCATTCTGAGAATTTTTTCTATATAGAAAAATCTTGAGACTGATGTTTTACGAAAATCCTGATTCCAAGGACTTTTCCTATAAAAAATTCTGTGGGCTTATCCTAAAGAAAAATCTTCAGACTCTTAGGTTTTTTCCTATACGAAAATAATCAGATTCTGAGGACTTTTTCCTATAGAAATATTGCCAAGAAAAATTCTCGGATTCTGAGAACTTCTTTGTATTGAATAATTCTCTGAAGACTTTTTCCTATATAATAATTCTTAGTTTGAGGACTTTTGCCTCTTTTTGTGTATAATAAGCATACAATTTTAAGGTAATTTTTCATTTAGAGTTTGAGGACTATAGTAAAATGGTCAGATTATAAGAACTTTTCTATGCAGAAAAATCTAAAAATTGTTACCATTTTTTTTCTACAAAAAATTCTTCGGATTCTTAGGACATTTAGTCAGATTACAATAAATTTTTCGATAGAAAAATCCTTAGATTTTAAGATTTTTTTCCTGCAAAAATTTCCATATTTTTAAAAATTTTCCTTAAATAAAATGCACAGATGTTAAGGACTTGCTCCTATAGAAAAATTTTAAGATTAAGAGAAATTTTCTACAAAAATTCTCAGATTCTGAGAACATATTCCTGTAGAAATATCCTCCAAATTCTTAGAACTTTTCCCTACAGAAAAAGAGTCTGATTTTTTATCTATAGAAATTCTGTTTTAATAAAAAAAAAAATACTTAATATCTGGTGGCCTTTCACTATAGAAAGAAAGAGTCTTCAGAATGACTCTTTCCTTAAAAAAAAATTAGGATTCTAAGAAATAATTGTTATAGGAAAAATGTCGGATTTTGGTAACACTATTTTAAAGAAAAAATTATCCCATTCTGAGGATATTGTTCTATAGAGTACATTTTTCTAAGGAAACATTATCAAATTATGAGAACCTTTCTTCCTACTTCCTATTACTTCGAAATTATTGGTAACCAGGGTTAAGTTCCCCCCAGAGATTTCAAATCTTTAGTGTATTTATCTTTCAATTCTTTTTCACATAATTAGTTCTTAAATTACTTTCGCTTCAAATAAATAATTTTAACATCAATTGACGGTAAACAAAATATTAAATCGTTTAAGTTTAACAACCTGATTTTAAATACTATAAAATTTAATAATTTGTAAACGTAATTCAAAACCGACACTTTATGAATATGAATTTTGTTTGATTGGCGGTATAGCAATTAATAAAAAAAAACATAACAATAGATCTTTATTTATAAATTACTTTATAAATATTATTAATCTTAGCGTTCAGCAAGTTTAAAAAATTTTCAATAATTTTGAAATTTTAGAAACGCAATTAAAATAAACTGATATAAGCTCAATATTAAGTATATATTTTTTTCTGCTTTAATATGCTGTTATATATTAAATTTTATCAAATCACATCTTATTGTATCATATTAGATTTATTTTTTTCTTCTGCCATTTTTCAAATAAATTTTTCATTTTAAAAAAATCTTTAAATTGATCCATCATATTTCGGACCAAATAAGATCTGCATAAATTGGATATTATTAATTTTTGAGCCAGATTATTTTTATTTTTTTCCTTTTGGCTAAGTGTTAAATTAAAAATTTCTTTAAAATGTGTAAAATTTTCTTAATTTAAAATTCAATATTTCTAAAATTTTAATAAAATACAAATTTATGTAGAACTTTTCACAAATTAAATAGTTGACTCCATCTAAATGAATGAGTTAAAAAGAGACAACCATATGGAGATACGTCACGTTACGTATGGCTAAATGAGCCTTTAAAAGTATTCGACTCTTATGTTTAGTTCAGTCTTATGACAAAAGAAATGCTTGCTTTTATTTAAATTATTAATCACTAAAAATCTCAAATTAAAAAAAAAAAACTTTTTTAAACCTTTGAAATAACAGTTTAAAATATCAAAAAAAGACAACGCATTTAAACAAAATGTTATAAACATTTAACAAATTGAATTTGATGTTTTGTAATAAATATTAAAACAAATACAAATATATACTCGTAGTATGCAAAAAGTACAAGCAGTTAATGTTAAATTTCAAAATTGTCATTGTAACTTTAACTTATATGAACTGCATTTAAATCGATTTGATTAAAATTTAATAGCATAGTTTAAAAAAAAAATGCATTTTGTGTGTATAGTCGATCTAAGCCTTTTGATTTTTAATTATAGTATGTAACATATTGCTTAAATATAACGGGCCATGATCTAATATAGATTTTTTTACAGTTGTTTTTGCCACTTCAGATAAACTCTCGGTATAAAACGAAATTTTAGATACATTTTTTAGGAAATTTTTTATATATATTTCATACCGATTCGTAGCTTAAGTTGTACTTAAGCTAATTCTATTTCTGATATACAAAAAGTTAAATTATCTAATAAAAAGCCTGTCCTAATGACTGATTAACATAGTAAAAAAATGCCTGCGGGGAAACTTTCTCTTTTAATGTTTTAAACCAAAAGCTACGACCTTAAACTTGAAGACTTTTTTTTTAAATTATGTAGTGTTCTTTTAATTAAAGAAAATAAACATGATTTAAAAAATTTGTTTAAAAATATTTATTTACATTTAAAGAAGCAATTTGCACCACATAGTTAAAAAATAAGTGTATTTTTGAAGGTCAATAAACATAACAAACAGCCAAAAATATATACATACATTATAAAACTAGACTTCCGCGTTTTGGATAGACAAAATATCCAACAAAAAAAAATTTAAATAAAATTATAAAATAAAAAAGAAAACCGAAATATAAACAATTTAAAATGCAAAGCACGTTAAAAAGAAAATAAACAAAAAAAAAATAGATGTATACACATAAAGCATAAAACAAACAAAAAACATAAAGGGGTGGGGGGGGGGGGGGGCGAATAAAAAAAAGATATTAACAAAAATGCCTACTTACTTTTACACAAAGGAAACAGAAAATATGACCACATGGTAAACGGGCAGGATGTATGCAAGTTTGCAAACAAATTGGACATTCCAAAACATTTGTGGTTGTAGACGAAGATGAACCAGCAGCGGCTGCTGATGATGAAGATGGATTTTGATCTAAAATAGCTGAAGGCAAAGAGTCTAAAGTCACATACATATAAAAGATATAACTAATATATCCAAACTTACCTGCTGCATCCTTGGAAGTTTCTTCCACATTTGTTTTTAATAAACTACAAGCCCCTGTTGCACCTGCTGCAGCATTTGAGGTTGAAGGTTGTGGTGATGTCAAATCTACAAAATCTGTAGATTGTTCCACTACTGTTACAGATTCATCTAGGTTTTCGGACCTTTGCGTAAGATCAGCAGTTGCTAATGGTTCTAAGCCAATAACTTCTACCTCTAAATCAGGTGTGGCTGTATCGTTTTCCAAATTTTCCATAATTCAATGCTAAACCACGACTCGCTTTCTCTTGGAAATTTTTTTTTATATGGTTTTGTAAAAAATTTCACAATTTTCTTTTTCTTCCACCTTTTTTTTTTTTTACTCACACTCAACTCACTTGTTAATTTTAATTATTAATGCAATTTTAAACATAAGAATTTAAAATTAATAAATTTCATCACTTTTTTTATTTAAATTAATTTTCTTCTTGTTTTTTTCCCTATTTCACTTTTAAGCTGCTTATCTCTAGAAATTTGTTTCTTGAATGATTTGTTTTTTATTTTCCATAGAATAAATAGAATACCAAAAGAAAAAAATGTTCTTTTGCTTCTTGTGTTTTTTGTTCGTTGAGAGTGCTGCCAGATACAGGGATTCTTTCCAAAATTTGGGTATTTCGAATTCGGTAGAAATGACAACTTTTTTTAAGTCTCTCAGGTAAAGCCTTAAAAACATAATTCCTTAAATCAATTTTCAAATCTGATTTACATTTTGACGAATTAATTCCAGAATTAATTTTTCTGATTGATTTATTTACTACCATGATTCAATCTATATCATATGGGAAGAATCAAATTGATTTAAATCAAATCAATTAATTTTCACAAAATTTTTTTTTTATTAAAATTCGGTTTAAATTTAAAGAACCGGAAAAAGTTTTGTTTTTGGTATCCAAGTTCAAATAAATTTTTTCTTTAACATGATAAATATCAAAGCTAAAAAATCTATATCCAAATAAATTTTTTTAAAGTTTATTTTTTGATCGTTTAATGTTTAAAATGGAAAAATAATTTAACCTAAATGCGATTGTCCCAAAATTTTTTCATAATTAAACGAATTTTTTTTACATGATTGGTTGTATAAATATTTTTCTCCCTCCACATTTAGTTTCGATGTGGCAGGTCTCTTAAGATTTCTGCAAATATCTTAAAAACTACTCAACTGATTAATTATTATTAAATTTATATGGTTGGTAATCTATTTGAAATATGCTTTTAATGACCTGGGTCCAATGTCATATTTGGGGAATAAAACGAAGGTATAAAAAGGAAATATATTTGTGTCCGAAATTAAAAAAAAAAAAAATATAATACCCAACATTTTTAAATATTTGATGTACAGGTGAAAAAGGCATTTTAGAAAAAATCGCCTCAAGCACCAAAAATTACGAATATCGGAAAAGACCAGATACCTTCTTATTAAAATCGATTGAAGAATATGAATTATATGAATTCAATGGCTGCTATGCTGTGCATTACCACATAAAAATTTCGAAAATATGTGTTTTCATAATTAAACATAGTGGTGCAAGTTTTGTACACCTAGAGACATAACTTTTAAATACCGTTCTTTTGATGACCATTTTGCTAAAGTTGCTTTAAAATAAATATAAAAAATCTTCAACAAGAACCTGTTCAAATTCGATTAACAAAAACTGAATTGGGCACAATTCGGATATTTTTTTTTGTAAATATTCTGGGATTGTAACTTGCAAAGTAGGGAAATGAACAAAAACATTTTCCTGGCAACACTGTACGTTACTTGTTACTTTGTTAGTTTATTATGCCGTTTTTATACAACTGTAATTTTAAGTGTTGCCAAACCTTTAGATAGTTGAACAAAACACTTAAACCGTTAAAAAAATAAGATGATTTAAATAAAAAATGTTTAATATATTAATTTCACTAAACTTGTCTTCTATTGCCGTTCAGCCATTTTTTCTTCGGTAGCATTGTTTTTACGTCATGGACGTAACTTGGGTAAGAAAGTAAAATTACAAAAGTTTAAATTGATTTTTATTTAAAATAATAATAATACTTTTCCCCGCTGTTATTTACTAATATTTGTGTTGTTTTTAATATTGAATTGAAAATTAAGAGTTCAACGTTATCATGATATTGCAATAACATTAAATTGTCTACTAGAGGTGGCATCACTTTGATAATTTTTTTGCCATCATGTATGTAAAGACATCGTCTAAAATTCCTAGCCATAGTTGTCAACGAATGATACCAGATCAATATTGTTTTAAATATACAAAAAAGCGGTTACAAAAGCTCTTACTAAACTTTGAATAAATAAAAGTTTTCTACAAATTCCTCTTATCAACAAATTGTTGCTTCGCACAAAAAGAATACATATATTAAATACTTTTTGCTTCGCACTAGAAAAATGAGCTTTTTCATTTAATAAATCAAGTTTTCACAAACAAAAAGCTGTTTGATAATAAATGCTGAACACATCAAGCTGTCCTTGTTCTTCAACTGGGAAATTAAAGGCCAAGAACGTTTTATAAACAGGAAAAGCAAAACAAATATAACAAGAGATATAACAACAAAATTTGCCATAAAGAATAGGAATTGATATAAAATGAAATTAAAGAATATAAATAAAAATGGAAATAATAAGCTTTTTGTCCCATTCTAATGCATATAAAATTTAGGTTAGCAGAGGAATAAATGTAACAACGAAATTAGGTTGATTTAATATAATTCTGTTTTTTTTTTGCAAATGCATTATCTACGAAGGAGGGGTAAGATGTAAGGTGGGTTTTTGGAGTAGAGGGGCCTAGAGGTGTAGTGAGGAATTTTTAAAAAGAGAGTATTAAAGAAGAATTTAGGGGTACATTTTTTTTTTTTGCTTTTATTAAGTTAAACAGACAGAGTCTATCTCTTGTACACACTGTGTTCTTAACTTTTTATTGTTTTTTTACAATATTTCATTTTAGTAGCATTTAAAGGCCTTCGCCTTCACCTTCGGTCGTTCTAGGGTTTTTCCTTATAAAGTAAATTTTAGAAAAATTGTATTATAAAAATTCTAAAATATTAAGGAAGTTGTGCAAAAACTAAAAATTGAAAGAGAGTGTAAAAGATTAGTTGTATAATAAAGTTTATGCCTGATAATTTTTAAGTATCCATTTCATTTCGGTGTCTCGAGTTGTGAGTTGACAGACGGTCGTTTAATCTTCTTGTTTTTTGTGTGTGCTATTTTTTCCATTGAGAGCAAATTTAGCAAATAAGTGCGTTGTTGGCCTACAAACCTAATTTCCTTTTAGTAAAAAAGCTGCACAGCTAATCACTTCCAAAAGAAACCGTCTAATAAAAACGAAAAGAACAAATAAGAAATTGCAAAAAAAAAACAGATACATTTTCCCTAAAGAAATGTGAAAAACGGGTTTGTGATATGCGGAACAAAAAGAATAATGAAGAAAGGAAAAGTGAATTTATAAAAAGTTTTAAATTATATAAAAATTATGTTGAAAAATGTGCACAAATTATAAAAAATTTGCAATATGTTTAAAAATTTTTGTTATAAAATGTTAAGTAATAGAAAGAAATCTTAAAAAAACCACAGAAAATAACGAAAACGAAAAAAGGAAGAGAAAGAATAAGAACAAGCAAGCAACGGTATATTTTAGCAGCATTCAGAATGCCACTGACAAATTTAATAAAAATTTTAACAACCAAACAAGTGTGTTACAGTAAAAAATTAATTTTTTTAAATTAAAAAAATATATATATAAACGCATCATAAAATCATTAATTAAATTAAAAATTACTATTAAAACAAAATCTCTACTATATTCTATACATAAAAGAATAAAAAGCTTTTTTTCACATGTTGCCTTCTATTAAAGATTTTAAATATAATTTGTAAAATTCAGTACGAAAAAAACCTAAAAAATCCCAATATAATTAAAAACAATATAATTGAAAGTTAATCTAATATAATTTAAAAAAAAAAAAAAAAAAAATCTTTAAAAAAAAACCAAAAAATTTTACTAAAATTAATAGCCAAAATCGATCATGGTTATTTTTGTTTAATTAGTGTGTATGCAAAATTTGTTTTGCTATATTATTATAAAACAGAAAAACAACAAAAAAAATATTATAGTGCAAATTTAATAATCACTTTAAATGAGAATCTGTTATATTCCCCCCTCTTTCGTTTGTGCTCTCTTTATCAACAATTAAAAGAATCTCTTTTTTTGAAAAAGTTTAGTGTATTATTGTGTGTGTCGCCATTGTTATCATATGTGAAACGTTGTTGTCGCAGTCGTGTGTATTGTTGTTTTTTTTTTTAATTTTATTTTGTCGTCTCGGCCGCGAGTTTTTTTTTGTTGCATTTTGTCAATTATTATCGTTATGACGGTATTGTACAATATGTGGACCCCAGCTTTGTTTATGTTTAGAAGTTGCAGAAGAAATATTTGAAACGAGAATAGAACTTCTACAAGATATTAAGGTTAGTAACATAAATATAAAATATAAATTCTATTGATATAATTGGTCTTAAATCAAATGGTCATTCTAAACAACACGATAATCCTTTGAAAAAAATAATATTTTGACATATGTATGAAGAATATCCTAATACGTAGGATTATTATTTATATATATTGTGTATTAATAACAAGTAACACGCCTTTTTTATATAATTGAAACAAAACCTTGTCAATCTGTTGGTATTACCATAATTATTACTTGGCTTTATTGCTCAACATAAATTTTTATTTAATATTTTCTGAAATTTCAAAAATATTTGAACACAAAATTTCCAATGCAGTTTCTCTTCGTTTAAAATATGGTAAAATTATATCGAATGTTTTTTAATTAATTAATACCATCATACGTTGTGATAAATGATGGAGAGGTATTTTCCCAGATAAAAGTTAAAACCATTCAATTAAAAAAAGTATATAAAATCTTTAGTTGTTTCTTAACTTTTTTCTTGACTTCTTTTGGCGTTTTTATTTAAGTTTTTAATTATTTAGAAAAAAGGATTTTCAAAAAAAAAAAAATAAATAAAAAAAAACCCCAATAAAGTCATGAAACGTTTAGCTAAAGTATTTTTTTTTTACAAATTTTTAGATGTAGGTTTTGGCACATTTTTCGTAAAGGTATTTTTTTACATCACAGTCGATTTCAAATTTTGTCAACTTTTCTTTAGAAAAGTTCTCAAATCTAATAGGCAAAAATTGCTTGTGGAAATTTTTTGAATTGTGAATTTTTAAAAAATTTAGTAAATTCTAACAAAATGATAATTTCCATTAAAAATTCTAAAAATTCGTTCAGTAGACATCCATACTTTGAAGTAGGAACCTTATTGACAAATTTCAAGTTCTTAGCTGCGAGATTAAGGGGACACTTCTTCCTTTTTAACTCCATTTTAGTCACATTCTTAGTGAATAAACATGATAACAACGTGCCTTAATTTTTCCATAAAAATTGACAATTAAATCGCGTTTATCTTTTTTATTTTCACCAGGTTTTTTATTCTCTCAGTTTTTGTTTCTGATTCTCAACTAAAATGCCTCATTTAAATAATTTTTGTAATTAGAAAACTTAGGTAAAATTTTAAAGAAATATGAAAAAAAAAATAAAATCTTTAATTGGTCTACAATGGGTTTATAAATATTAGGCCTTACTGAAAAGTTATTCAAATGATATTTTTCTTCTCAAAAATATCTTCACATCAAAGAAACGTCTTATAAATTACACAAAACCTGTAATTTAATGAAACTTTTCACAATTTAATTGTCCTGCCGGCTCTGTCGAATTTTTTTAAATTTTTATTCTCTATAATTTACTAATAAAATTTTGCATGTTTCCTTGCAATAAAAAAAAATTATAAGAAGAATTTGATTATATGATTTAAAATCCTATTAAGTACCATTCGTTTATACAAAATTTCATTAAATACATTAAATATTTAATTGGCTTAATACCAACAATATAATATCATTGGTTGATTTGTAAGCTACAAATAATGACTTCACCAATTTGTACCAAATGTAGGACAACTTTGCCTTACAACAGTTTTTTTTATTGCCGTTTGTGTCTTGTCCATAGCACTATTATTTCCCCTACAAATAAATAAAATTCGCCTTTTTTTGCAAAAAAAAAATAAAAAAATGTGCGAATTTGACTGCTCTTACTACTAACTTACTGCCTACGACGAGAACACAAGAATCACATTAACAACCTCACACCACATCCCACCTCTGTGTCTTAAATACCCACAATATATTTTACTAGGAATTTGTAAATGGCAAGAATTGTAGAGAATTGAATTAATAAACAACAAAAAAAGTGAGAATAAAAAGTGAAACAAAACAAAACTTAAAAAAAAAATAAAATTAAAAATCGAATCAAGTAAATAAAATCACGGTGTATAACAGAAGGAAAAAACATTCATACATCAGGGATGGTGTACAATAGTTTTAGGTTTATACAAATTGGCTCTTAAAATTTACTTTTTTCTTGCCTATAAAGTTCATGTTTGGAAAAATAAAAAAACAAATTTTTTTAATCTAACTTTCATATGCCCAAATCTATGGTCCAAGTTTGGTTTTACGACTGCTTCTCTCTCACCTATCTGAATTATTTGTTCCATACAAAAACTTCGAAGATATAATTTATAGATTCAAATTTTTTTATTGTTAATTGAAAGTTAACGAATTAAATCAATTAATATTGGGTGTATATTAAAAAAATGCGGCATTCAAAACAGATGGCGTATCTTTTACGGATGGTTTGTGTCTAATAACTAGTATGACATTTTGGAGTGTAAATATCTTTCATTTATTCTCACTTCGTCATTGAACGATATTGTGTTAACAACAAAGTTTTTTTCTTTGCTTCAGTGTAGCTGAAGCACATGATTGCTCACCGAAACTTATCCTGAATATGTTCCATCGATTTCAACGTGCGATAGTTTTCGCAGTTCAGAAGTGGTGATTTTGATACGGAAGACAAAGACCGAGCGGGATAGCCAAAAAAAGATCCAAGATTATGAATTGTTGGCATTACTCGATGAAAATTGTTTTTAAACTCAAGAAGAACAATCATTGGGTTTCACTCAAGAAGCAATTTCAAAACGCTTGCAAGCAACAGGATTCATCAAAAGGAAGGAAATTGGGTAACACACAAGTTGAAGGCGAAAGACGTTAAAAGACGATTTTCCATGTCCGAAATGCCGCTTCAATTTTGCATTGAATTATTATTGGCGATGAAAAATTTATCTATTACGACAACCCGAAGCACTAGAAATCGTCTGTGAAACCCGGCCACCTTTGACTTGATTCGCTCTTTGCCTCAAAAAATTAGCAGCTCTTTTGGCGCGGACTCCATATGTTGCCAGAACGATGAAAAAGGTCATAACGATGGCCAATACTTTGAATAAATTTATATTGTACCAATGTTTCAGAATAAATTTTCAATATTGCCAAAAATCCTGCATTTTTAAGTTATCCCTGCATATATTTTTTTCGAACAACAAGCTTCGCACATTTGTTAAGAAATTGTTGTAGGCTTGTGTTCAAAAGAGGAAAATTCTCCCTTTTGTCGGCCTGCCTGGTTAAAAAACTGTAATTTTAAAAATGTAATGGAATATACAAAATTTTTAGAAATCACTACGGGGGTGGCGAAAAGGGAAAATATCCCCTTCGACGGCCTGTCCAAACCACTTTGGTTAGAAAACTGATAAGGTACTTTTTGGAATTTCCGCCAGGCACGTGACAAATATAGAAGTTTAAATGGCGAAGAGACCCCTTACTCATTTGGTTTAAAACCTGAAATTTTAAATATGTGTTCCTTGGAGTATGGCCTATTTCACTGATAAGGTACCTTTTGGAATATACGCCAGGAACATGGTCGCTTTTCTGGGAGTTATTAGGGTCGCTTTTATCTAGACGATTGCACGGGCAAATATTCGAAACTTAAACGCAAAGAAAATATACCCTTAAAAGTAAATTATAACACCTTTTAAACTCCGTGGTTGCAGTTTGGAACGGTACGCACGTGCTCGGCAAGCTAGCTAGTTCGGGAGATATGGGCTGGGATCTTGTTCCACTGACTGACCGTAAGCCATACAAAAAAAAAATCACGTGCGCTTTCAATGCCCTTAATATTTAAAATACAAATGTGTTAATCTTGAAGTACGAGTTAATTAATTGACAATTCATTGAAATTTTCACCAGGGACGTAATTAAAATCGGTGTTCAAACATGAAAAAATTTACCTCTTAGAAGCATGATGTTCGGATTATATATTTTCTGGAGTATGGGCTAATTCACTGAAAGTTTTAGCCAAGATTTGTCTTCAAAAAGGGAAAGTACAGTCCTTAACGGGTCTGCAAACCCGAAGTTAGAAGAACGACCTGAAATGGAATGGAAACCCAGTGGAATTGAAACACTTGGTAATCGTACCCAAATACAATGGAACAGGTAACGAAACACTATACAAGGGGAACTAAATGGCATGGAACACGGAACTAGTGAAATTGAAATATTGAAATTAAATGGATTGTGTAATAAGTAGAATTGACACACACTGGACAAGGGTAAAGAAATGGAATGGAACTAGGAGCGATTGGAATTGAAACAGTAGACAAAGGCAACGAAATGGAATGGAACAAGGAACGATTAGAGGGAACCAGGAGAAAACTGATCCCTTAATCACCCAGCCCAAACCATAAGGTTTATACTCTGGAGTAGGCATCGAACTCCTACGGCTAGATTCTCGGAATTTAAAATATCTGTTCCCTGGAGTATGAGAAAATAGAGGGTAACCATTTTTTTTGTAGGTTTTTTTTATATTTTTAAAAAGCAACAATATTTTTTTTTTCTGGAGTACGTAACACTAAGTACAAATAAATTGTGCTGTCGTTAATATCAGACATTTTTACATACAAACAGTTTTTATTTTTTCCCCTCCCTTTTGCTCTTGGGTATGATTGGGCCGCTATTACCTATCTGGATTTCAGCGAAATCGGAGTTCTCATATTGGTGAATCTCCTTGTGCTTATAGTTAGCCAATCACCGCTAAAGCCTTTTTAGTGAGCGCTTATGCCATTGGATGATCGAAATTTTAAGTTCTTTTTTAAGGTACCCAATTAGGTACTTTTTTTAACTTAATTTGCACTATTTAAAAGTTATGTATGATTACGGATGATAATGATGGCAATGACAGTGGAAGTGATGGAGGTATAGTGTTGGTGCAAACATATGTATTACAATATGGCAACAGAAATAATAGGGAGATATGCAAAAACCTGCTACACATACCACCTCTAGTATGGTGCAAGAATAAAGAATAATAAGAATAAATAAGACTATGTATGACAGAAGGAAAGACAGATAAAAAGCTTTTTTTTTTTTGTTTCGCTTTATTTCAACATAGACAATAGACATGTTTTTAGCAGCTGTGTATACCATCTCTATAGCGGAAATTTATTTTTGTTGACTGTTCATTTTACTTTCCAACCGGGTGCGGCTGTTTTTATTTGGGATTACGTCTTTTTCCTCATTCCGCAAAGAACTATTTCTTTATTATATTCCTTCTCCACATCTTTATGTTGTGCTTTTTTTTATCGAGATTTTTTTTGTGGTTTCTTTGGTTTTTGGATACGATTCTAAGAAATAGTTTAGTATGTCAGTTAAAATATGTTGTTTGCAATGCATGTGTGTGGCTTTTTAAATGAGATTTGCCGAGAGTTTGAAAATCTGCTTCTGTATTATTTGGAAGTTCTCTCATATTCTCTTTTTTGCGAAGCACTTTTGCTTTCGCTTTCGACTGGTTTTTACTTTTTATTTCATTATCAAGTTATATTTATTTAAGTTTCCCCTTTCAGGCAGACACACACACACAACAACTATTAGTGAGGCTTTTCTATGTTTGTTTATTTCTCTATGATACGTCATTAACGCATGCGCGCAAGTGTTAAGTAACTTAAGTAACTAATAATGTTGCCATATTTTTAAATTGTATGTATAAGTTTTTATTTGATATAAGCTTTTAATTTATTTAATATACAGTCTAGGCAAACATAATGAGAACCAAAGTGAAAAATAACACTATTGAAGAAAAATGGACTTTTTTGGACAACTTTTTTAAAGCATTTGCAAATATAGATTCAAGTATTTGAAAAATAGGTCAACATATAAAACCAAACATTTTTAAGTAAATGAAAAGCTTCACATTTCGAAAGATTTATTCGACAGAGCCTTTTTGACTTCGGCTCTCATTTTGAACTAATCAGGCATGTGATCAAAAACGAAAACGATCGGATTTTCAATTCTCAATATTTTATGATCTATATTTTAAAATTTATTTTTTATTGCCGCCTAAATTCAATTTTTCGAGTAATACACATACACCTCAATATATAATAACTTGAAGTAAATTTTATTTTCACGAAATTAAATATTCTATGTAGATTGAAGAGTTGTTCATTTTCAATTTGCAACAAATATCCCAATCTTTTGAATTTTGACCTATTTTTTTTAAAGTATTTTGAGCCTGCAGAATGGAGTTCCTCAATTCATTTATTCATATCTCTTGTTTAAGTTTAGTTCCAAAAAAGTCTAACATTTCTCGATGTAATTATACTCAAATGATATGTTATTTTATGTGAAATTCGAATCCATAAATATATAAAACATTTTATAGTATTTCTCCGCAATTTTGACCCAAAAAATATTTTTGCCTGGATCAGGGGCTAAATACAGAAAGGTCAACAACTTAAAATGGCAATTTGATGGAATTTTTTCGACATCAAATCGGGGTTTAGGAGATCAAATAGTAAAAGTCTGTGCAAAAACCTTGTCGTGTAGTGTAATTACTTGTTATCTGTCGATGGGAATTCAATCAGTGCTTACACTTCGATTTGGATATAACTTGGATGTGTTTTCTCTGATTTTTGGGGGGTAAAAGATGGTGCCAAAATTAGTGTCATCTCCAAAATATTGGTGATGACATTTAAAAAATATAATATCTAATTTGTATATGGAGGTACTCTGCTGAGATAATTAAACTTATTCCTACAGCGGATTTTGTTCATAGCTTAAAACATATCATTGTCATCCCAATAGGGTTGCCATATTTCAAAAATCCTTTGAGTGATTTGAAAACTTTTATTATATTGGTTTTTAGCGGACCTTGCAGGCAAATATAATTAATGATTTAAGTTGTTTAAGTGGCCTGCATTGTGAATGAGGTTGAGCTTAAGATTGGGTAACTAAGAATGGGAATAAGTCAAGTTTTTCACATTCAGAAATATTGATAGATTTCTATTCTTTGTGCAAAGAAATGGAATATTTAGCTTACAATTTAATTAAATAACTTTAAGAATGTAAAAAAAAACTATAAATCTAATAAAACATTTTATTATTTTAAAATTTTCCTTTTCAGTGTCGTTCCAAATAAAATTGTATATAACTAGTTCCTAACATGGAAAAGTGTTCAACATCGCTTTTGGCTGATAGTGTTTATAATACCGCAAATAACAACAACAATATCAATACTAATATTAACAGCAACAATAATAATAATAATAATATCAATATGAATCATCACAAGGATCATATGTTAGGAGCTGGTAGTACACCCAGTACAACAGCCTATATGTATGAAACGCCAACAACGCAAAAATGCGAAATGTCAATGGCCAAATGTGATTATAGTACTTTTGCAGCATGTATACAACAATCTGCATTACTAGATCATCGTACAGCCATAGATGCTAATTTAGATGCTGGAGTATCACTAAGTGCTTTATGTGATTTAAAATTTTCGGGTGGAGGAGGAGGTGGAGGAGGTGGAGGAGGAGGTGAGCCGATAGGTGCTACATTGGTGAATGAAACAACACAATCTTCAAACTATAAAGTTTTAACACCTTTAATGGCTGGTATAGAGGCTAATCAGATAATGACAAGCTTACAAAAAATTAATGCTACAACACCGACAGGTGTAAATGTACCAACATTTGCCAATATTTTATTTACCAGAGATGCTATGCAACAATCTTTAACAACAACAACAACATCACAACCACATTATTTAACACTTAAAGGTAATGTAGTACAAAATACTGCCGAATGTATACAACAACAACAACAAGAGGAACACTATATACCAAATATGAAAAATGAAATTGCCACTACCACAAGACGAATGTCAACACCTGATGAATTTATTAGAACGGATATGACAACAAGTGGTAGAAGTGGAGAAGGAAATTGTGAAAATAATTTATTAGATTTTGGTATTGCACCCTCATCATCCTCCTCAACTAACCATAATTTGAATAATCCTTCAGAGAGTTCCACAAATCATAATAGTTTAAATATAAGATCTCTAAATGATAATCATATAACTACCACCACTGCAACAACAATTGCAGCTACTACTATACCATCAACAAATGTTACAAATCAAACTGCCAATAATACCACCAATCAATTACAGCAATCGCAACAACAACAACAACAACATACAACAACTTCTAGTACAATATCAAATTTATACAGTATTGAAGAATCAGCTGTTAATACTTGTTCACCAACATCATCTACCACCTCCTCGATTAATACTCTAGTAAATAATAATAATAATAATAATAATAATAATGCTTCTTCTTCAACGGCTACATCAGTACCTTTAACTAATAATAATACTAATAATGATAATAGTGCTAATGATGCACAACAACAACAACAACAAAATCACCATCAGCTATATTTATTTCATCAGCAACAATTAAAGCAACATCAGCAATTTAAACATGAACAAAATCTTGCTTTTTCATCTACAATTAGCAGTGATAGTGAAGATTCCATTTCATCTTCTGATGAATTTATTGATGCAGAATTAGCTGAAAGATCGGGTAAGTTTTGTTTTTTATTATATTACAATATTTAAAAATGTTTTCAGCTCTGAATTTATTTGGCAATATTTTGTTGTTTATGTTGTTTCTTTTTTGGGGAGTAAAAGAAATAAATCAATCAATCACATTAAAGCCTTAATCGTTTAAACTAAATTGATAATCAAATTAAAAACTAATTAAAATATATAAACAGTTTTAATAATATAATAAAATATAAAGTTGCACTTAAAAAAACAAAACTCAATAAATCTGTAACAAAAACTATTGTAAAACCATCATAATAATTAAATAATTAAAGAAAAAATCAAATTAAAAGTACAAAGAATTTGTTAAAACACGTGAAAAGTAGAACATCATAATAATTAAATAATTAAAGTAAAAAATCAAATTAAAAGTACAAAGAATTTGTTAAAACACATAAAAAGTAGAAAAGTGTTTATAACTCCGATACTATTAGATATTTACGTACTCGATAACAATCAAAAGCAACACTATTTGCCAGCATTAATAATTGTTATTTTCAAGACCACAAGCAGAGCTTCGAATAATTAATTACTTAATTTTTTTTTAAACTAAATTTATACTTTGGGAATGAATTTTCTGACCAAACTTAAGGAATATCTTTTCTTTTTATGTAATTTATCTTAAAGAAATTCATTCATTAATTTTCCAATTCCTTAATAAAATATGAAGCCAAAGAATTCATTAAAACCTGTTAATGCAACTTTTGGTCAAGGAATTCATTCCCTACATAATAATTTCCTCTTGAATTTAATCAAATTTTGTTTAATTCCCTGAAGGAATTAAATTTTTTTGCTTAATACCCCAAGAATTAGTTTTATTCCGTTTAGTTCTAGGAAGAAAAAAAAACTAATATACCATTTAAAAATCAAAGTATAGGGTGATCCATTTCGAGATACTTTTTCAATAGCCTTTTTTTTGACAGCACGTGTGCATCGTGTCACGCTGTCATGTTATTTTTGTTTAGTATTGTTTGGCATTTCATAATGGAAAGACTTACGCCTGAACAACGTTTACAAATCTTTCAACTTTATTACAAAAATTAACGTTCTGTGAGGAATGTGTTTCGTGCACTTCGCTCAACATATGGTCAACATAATCGTCCTACTGAGCGTACTATTCGCAACACCATCACCCATTTTGAGACCCAGCATTCATTATTGGATAATATTCGACCGAATAGACCACGTCCAGCACGCTGTGAAGAAAATATAGCGGCCGTAGCTGAGAGACCGTGGAGAGTCGATTCGGCGCTATCGTGCCATGATAACCAACTATTTGATGCCTGAAATTGAAACTCGTGATCTCGGCGACATTTGGTTTCAGCAGGACGGCGCCACTTCCCACACTTTTTCCTGTGGAGATATGTAAAGTCTAAAGTTTATGCGGACAAACCCGCTTCGATTCAGGCCTTGGAGGAAAGCATCACGCGTGTCATTCGCCAGTTACCAGTCGAAATGCTTGAACGAGTCATCGAAAATTGGACTCAACGGATGGACCATCTGCGACGTAGCAACGGCCAACATTTGATAGACATAATCTTCAAAAAAGAATGTTCTTTGAAATGATAATAAACATTCCCCATTAAATTTGAATTTTCTGTGTTTTTTTCTTTAAAAAAGTAGGGAACCTCGAAATGGATCACCCTTTATATACGAATATACATGATTATACATGGTCTTGTATATAATCATGCATGGGCATACATAATCATTTGACAATGCATAGTTCGATATATGACCATACATGATCTTTTGATATGAAATTTTTGGGTATATGGCGGTATATTTTCATATATGCCCGTATATGAACATTACGGTCATATACCCTTAAATTACGGATGTGAAGATACATATATGATATAATGTATGGTCATATATTAAACTATGCATTAGCGAATATCATCATGTATGTCCATTTATGTTCATATACCACCCAATCTATGATCATGTATGTTCATATATGTATATTTCGATTTTTTTTTTATATTTTTACCCAGCAACATTTTTCTTTATATTATTACCCAGCAACATTTTTTATAATAGGTTAAAACAGGTTCTTTTAATAGATCTTCATTTGAAAAATTTCGTGACATTTTTTTTTGGTATTGTGCTCTCTATAAAATTTGTAATTCTTATTACTTTTTTCCTGGACCTGCTCTGATAGATCTCCAAGAGGTATCAAATGATATTTAATTCACATTATCTCCATGATAAAGGTTTTTGTTAACTGTTTCAGATATATTTCTCCACGGGTATTTGGTTGTATATACCTAGTACTTTCAATTATTCTGACACACGATTTTTTCTTGATAAAAACCAAAAACAAGAGGTTTTTAATTTTTTCTTTTTATTTTGGTTTTTTAAATATTGAAGAATATAACAAAAAAAAAATTATTCAAAATGGCCGCCATTTGCCTTCCAACACGACCGAAGTCTGACCGGCCAATCGTCTATTGCAGTACGCACGACCTCAGTGGGGAAATTGTCCACTGCGCGCATAAGTGCACACTTAAGCGATTCCAAATTTTTGTGGTGAGTAGTGCAGACCATGCCTTTTAAAACGGACCACAATTTAGAGTCTAAAGGATTCAGGTCTGGACTACCCAATGGCCAATCATCCGTTGAAATAAAGTTTGGTAAATTGTTTTTTAACCAGTCTTGAGTGGCCTTATGGGCTGGGGCAGTGTCCTGTTGAAAGGTCCACGGCTCGTTTTTGAACAATGTGCTATTAAATGGCTTCACAACCTTTTCTAAAACGTCAGATTGGTACACCTTTGCCGAAGTTTTAACACCTTTTTCGCAGAAATGAAGCTTGGTGATCCCATCATAGGCGACTCCCCACCATACCATAACAGAAGCAGGATGGTGACCTCTCTGAACTCTAGGAACCAATTCATTTGCTTGCAGAGATGACTGAGCATAGACTCTATCATTTTGTTTATTGAACGACTCCTCCACAGTAAAAATTTTCTCGTCAGTAAACATAATTTGTCTGTAGCGGTTTTTGGCGTACTGGCGAATCAATGCTTTTGATTTTTGCTTCCGTTTCTGCTTTACCGCCGCCGTAAGTAGATGCCCATGTGTCTTTTGTAAGCCCGAAGTCCCAAGTCATATTTAATGATGCGAGAAATGGATACCTTCGATATATTCATCTCCCGCGACATTATTTGCTGCTTTCGGAGTGGATTTTGATAAATTCGATTCTGTACAGCTTTAACGGCTCTGGGAGTTTGCATAGAGCGCGGACGGCCAGATCTCGGACGGTCTGCTACTCCACCAGTATCCCCAAACAGTTTCACAGCACGATAAACAAAACTACGACTAACCCCGAGCGGCTGAAATGTTCGATAAATGTCTCCAGTTTCCATTCCACATTTTTTAGGCCAATTACGACAATACGGTTTTTAATATCTCCTCATTCCATAATTTAAAGTAACGCACGACAAAAACTTTTTACACAAAAATTAAGTCTAAATGCTAGTTGTCAAAAAACTGTCAACGTAACGAGAGTATGTTTAGTGGATTTCTTACAGTGGGGGCGACTAACAGTGTGTCAGTAATTATGAAAGTACTAGGTATATTCTTGCAGTTTTCTTGGCATAATCACCAAGTTTTCCAGGATTAATAATTTTTTTCTGATCAAATATAATAAAATCAATTTTTCTTCTAAATTAATACACAGAAAAAACAGATTCACTGTGATAACCGTATATCTTGCCAACCGAAGGGTTTGGTTGAAGCCACGGACATATTTGTTGGTGACGACCAAAATTCAATTAACACAACAGAATTTTGGTTGAAACTATATATTTTAATTGGCTCGTTAATACGTTTGGTTGCTGCATCCAGACTATTTAGTTGGCAAGCAATTCTGTTATCACAATTAATCTGTTTTTTCTGTGTATAAAACATTTGTGCTTAACAGCATGCCACGCCTACAATTAAAAATATTTTGAAGTAATTTTTTGGCTACCTTAGTTTTGATGTGGATACTAATTAATGGCGTTTAAATTGTGGTAATCAGTTAAAACCAAAAAATTTAGGTTTTAGGCGTAGAACCGGTTAAAAGTCGCCAGGGAATACCAACACTTCCGGATTTCACAGGATCAAGTACGGTGGTTCTTAGCCTTGCAAGCTCATCAGTTCTACAGTTCCCATACGAGAGAATATTAAATTAAGGGCCGCCCAAAAGTTATTGGTCAGTATAGCCCCAGTTGACCCCACAAACTTAACCGCATGTTAATGCTTGTCACGCACCGGACAGGACATTGTACCCAGGCCAAGCAAATACTTCCCCTATTTTTATCCCCTTAACCTGAAATTTGATACATTAGTATAAAAGTCAACTATTAGCTTCCTTAGCAGTACGCCAACGATAGGAGTAGGACAGTAAAGAGGCGTCCATGCGTTATATTACTGTACAAGCCCAGGAGTCCGATGTGATCTGAACCCATTGTTGGGCGCCAAAAATGGTTACACCTATCGAAAGTGCAGTGATTATAAATTTTCTCTAAAAATATTTAAAACTTTAAAACATTACTGAAAGTAATAGCATTTATGTATTTAATAGCACCCTAACTTGTGTTGTACCCTAAGAAAAATATACTTCTGCAATATGTTTTATCAATTCCAGAATATACTTAAGTAGAAGACCTTCAAATGCCACATTCGGTTTCTAATGCTAAAACACATGAACAAATTGTGGTGTACAAATCCCGAATAGCTCCATTAACCTTGACCTAAAAGTTTCCATTTGCAGCAACAACAACAACAAGGGAAAAACAAACTAAGCTTTACACCCCCCATTACAAATAAATCTTCCATAAAATAACAGCATAACTGCATTAAATTATTATTTAAAATTAAACTAAAAAAAAAACAAAATTTTAAATCTATTTAATTGAATGAATAGATAGAGTACTGCGTTATTTGTTGTTGTTGTTTTTTTTCGTGAAATAGAGTCTCAACGACTATATGCCAGACAATCGCTGTCAGTTTGGTGCAAGTATGATTTTTTTTTTTTTTATTTTATTTTGTATCTACTTGTTGGCCTTTAGACGCAGAAAAAATAATAAATACAAAACACACACAATCTTCTCGCTGACATTCATCAATGCCAGTGTTGCAGTATTAATGAAAACAAACATAAACGCACAGCAGCAGCAGCGACAGCATGCAACAGTTTAGGAAAAGTGTAAGATGAATGGAGGGAAAATATGAGGAGTATGAAAAACACACAAACAAACTTGCAATTAATCTAATGTTTTGTGAAAAAAAAAAAAAAATACAAGACCTTCAATCTATTTAAATGTATTAGAGGAGTGGAGAGGGGGAAATACCGCAGTGGAGTTGAGATGAGTAAAATATTTATTTTATTTTTTCATTTACTATTTACAAGTGTTATGTAGTAGTATTACGAAAAACGGGGGGTGAAAGTGTATTTTTGTTTTTCCTTTACTAATAATGATGACATTGAGTTTGCGTTTCTTCGGATAAGTGGGTTAAGGTTAAATAGTTTATAAATACTTGTTGCACTAAGGAAGAGATGGAGGTGTGGAGGCCATAAAAATGTTAGCGGTTTTCAAATCAAAACATCTTTTTATACTTGCTCAATAACATTTGAAAATTCAAAGTTAATAGGGGAAGACAACCTTAGTTAAATAAGTTTTTTTTTTTTTTTGGATGAATTGTACATATTTTGTTGGCTCTTAAGGAAATTCATTTTTGTTTTGTTTGTTTTGGAAAAAGATTACGATTATTATCTTGGTTATTAGAAAAGAAACACTATTTGGAATATATAGCTGACAAAGTTTGTTCGCTTCTCATGATTTAAGTAGAAGCAATTTAAGAAATCCACTTTTTAAGCCATAGTTTCTGAAAGTTTGAATCCTTTAGAAAAATTATCATTAAATATTTAGTGTGTAAAAATTTGTTTAAAGACTTTTTAAAATATTCCCCTTTATAAACTCGAAATATATCAAAAAATTCTTAAAGCATCTTCTAAATCCACAGTTTGTATAAATTCGGTTACTTCAATATCGGCTGCTTAAATTCATAGTAACTGAGCGTTGTATAATTTGGGCAACAGTAGTTTTTTTTTTAAGAATTGGTCTCTTTAAAAATCCAAAGTTTAAAAATATTTTAAGGTAATGATTGAATCAGTCAGAGTTTGATTACCCTAGAGTCAGAGATTTATTTCCCTGAATGATTAGGTTGTTGAAGGTGTCTACTTTGGCCCCCTGCAGAAATGCCATATTTATTAAACAGTTGGACAGATTTATACTTGATCATTATCCTTTTTAAAACCCATGATTGAATTATAAGTTCGTCAGAAGAGTGTTTGTATTTCTTACCTATTTTTAAAGTCTGAAAAACATTGTAGGTCCAACCGAATTGGGCGCCAACAGTGTCTGGTTGTTGCAACTAAAATTTGCTTTTCACTACCCTTTTTTTGACGTCCCAACTGAAATAGGGTTGGAACAAAAAATACAAATATATTTTCGCGGTGTATCTACTCTTTTGCTTTACTTTCATCCGGTGCCAGGCAAAGTCACTTAATCAAGATCTTTTAACCATCATTGAGTGTGATCTCTTGCACGCAAGATCATTGGATCATTATCGAATTAAAGTTCAAAATGTCAACAGCAATTAAATTGTAATTTTTTTTTGATCAAATTTGATTATTTTTAATAACCGTCACTAGCAAATTTAGTTGATTCGATGTAAACCCTTTCACAAATTCCCCCTGCTTGCAGGAATCCACCAAGAAATCATTTATTTTCTAGATGGAGAATTACCCTTAAATTTAATCTTTTAGTATTTTTTTTTTAAATATTCTTCAAATATTATTTTAATATCTTCATGTACGGTCTATATCCCATTTTGGAAACAACATATAAGTTAATTAAGAACATATTATTTATACCAATTTTTTACGTCTCCATTTGTATTGGCTACCTACCCCCTAAACACTGAACATCTAAACAAAGTGCATGATACAAGTTTTACAATTAGAACATGACGCTGACGACTGGCAATTTCTGTTGTTTAATTTTTTTTATTTTTTTATTTTCACAAATTGCATTGAAAATTTAGGTCAAGCTCAAGCGGTGTTTCTAATATACTCGAGATTGGATACAAGGATGCACACTATGAGAGTGAGTCTCTACAAATACAACAACAACAATAATATAAGCTAACATTAGAATTCCAATATATAAACAAACACACGTATATAACCGACAATTACATACACGACACGACTAAAAACAAACATATACATACGTAAATTAAAGGCCGTTTAAATATATTTTCAAGTTAAATGTTGTTGTTTATTGCTGTTTGTTTAGTTCTATGTAGAAAGAAGCAGGGTATTAAAGTATTAACTTTTTATTTTTAATTTTTTTAATTATTACTCGATTTTAGTCCTTCTTAACTTTGGAAATCTTACGTTTTAATTAATAGTCAGGATTTATTGGTTTTAGAAATCCTACGATGGATACTTTTTAAACTTCACGATTGTTTCAAGAAGTTGGAACTTTTAGAAATCCACTATTGAGTCAGCCAGCAGTTGCCCAAGTTGATAATATGTAGATTGAGTCAGGAGCTCGAATAATTTCGGAAACCCATGATTGAATCAGCAGTTGCCCGAATTTGGTACGTTTAGTATATCATGATTGACTCCAGAGATTAGTAATTTTAAAAACTCGTGATTAAATCATCAGCTTCCTCCGAATTTTATGTTTAAAATAGGGGAACAAATTTAGAGATTGATTGATTGATACCTTTAGAGACCCACAGATTGATACCTTTAGAGAGCAACGATGGAGTTAGTGATTTGTTATATCAGAATTCTTCGATTGAATCAACAGTTTGGTGTCTTTGGAGACCCACGATTGATTTGGGAAGTTGGTATTGTTAATAAATTATTCATTGATTTATAAAGTTGTTACCTTTACAGTCATAAGATTGATTTAGGAAGTTAGTACTTTTAGTACCACAACTCTTATCAGAAATTATCCAAGTTTGGTACCTTTAGAAACTCAGGATTGAGACAGATGCTTGCTATTTGTAGATACTCAAGAGCTTTCAGAAACCCACGATGGAATAGGCAGTTGATTGAATTTGGTAGCCTAAGAAACTACGACAGTGTCAGGAAATTGTCGTTTTAGGAAAGTCAACGATTGAATCAGGAGTTGTTAGCTTTAGAAACCTGCTATTAAGTGTGGAGGTTAGGATTTTTATAAGCACAATATGAAGTCTGGAGGTTGGCACCTTTAGAGATCCGCGATTAAGTCTGGAGGTTGGAACGGTTATAAGCACAAGGTAAAGTCTGGAGATTGTTACCTTAAGATACCCTCGCTTGCATCTGGAGGTTGTTACCTTAAGATACCCTCGCTTACATCTGGAGGTTGGAACTGTTATAAGCACAAGATAAAGTCCGGAAATTAAAACATTTAGAAATCCACGATAAAGACTGGAGTTTGATTCTTTTTGAAACCCGCGATTGAATCAGTCGCTGCTTAGGTTAATAAACTTTATAGACCCACTACTAAGTTAGAGGATTTCCACTTAAGTCTTATCGAATATTAGGGATTACAAATGTAACTAAAGACAAATAAAAATTTTAAAATAAAATTAGCGATTATATTAATTTATTTCTCTGCAATTATAATATATATTGCATTACCTGACATTGATCTAGTTTTTTTTCTCTGTTTTCATTTCAAACATACACAAACACAGATACTAATACTAAACCTACATATAAATGTAATATAGATTGCACTTGTTCAACATCATCATCATCATGATGATAGAACTAAACATGCAACAAGCTTATAAGAAATAGGTCAAAGTCAGCGTTGTAATAATAGAGAACAACAAGAATAGCAAGCGTAAATGAAATAGAATGAATGCATTTTTATTGTTGTTTGTATTGTATTCACACATACTAGAACAAGGTTGCCAGACATATATACATATTTCGTAGTAGTTGTTTTTGTGCGTTCTATGTATAAAATATAAAATAAGGCCATGGTTTCCACGACATTGACATACTAAATTGTACCGCCATCTTTATTTTTTTTTTTTGTTATCAAGTTTTCATTTTTTTTTCCAGATTTTTTTTTTTTTTAATTTATTGGTTTCCATATCGGTTTGCTGCCATTTTTGTTCTAGTTGTAGCATGCAGAGCAAGGCTATTGTAAACGTAGTCAGTTGCCGCATATTTAACATTTATATGTCCTCTCCTTGATTTATGCTGCTCTTAGTACGTAACTTATTTTTCTGTTATTATGTTGCATTTAAATAACTAAAAGTAACTATTCTGATTCGTCCTTGTCGGTATTGTTGATATTTGTTTTGGTATTTGAAGGACTTTTAAAAATACCACAGGTGTTTGCTACAAGGTTATTTGTTAAATTTGAAAAAAAAAGACTTCAAGGACTTGAATACATATTGTGAAATCCTTAAGGTATCGTTAGTATTGTTTATAAAGTTACAAGTGAAGTAGATTATTGAAAAAATTATAAAATAATTTTACCAGAAAGAACGATTTAGAACATTTGCTTATTCCAAATGATTTGCTGTTGATACCTTTAAAAATCCAGGATTACATCAGATTGTTTGTCAAGTTGAATATTTTGTTTTTATAAACCCACGATTGACACCTTTACAAACTCAAGATTGTTAGAACTCGATGCTTTTAACTTTGTACATCCTTAAAGTTTCATAGTCCTTGCTTTAGGAACAGACGATTGCTTTCTTTTAAAACCCACGCTTGGTACTTTTAGGAACATAAGGTTAGAATGGTAGCTTATTGAACCCATGATTACTACCACTTAAAACTCAAAATTGGTTGTGTTAGAAACATACAATAGCTACCATTTGAAATCCACAATTGGTAAATTTAGAAACCCAATTTAGTACATTTAGATCGATAGTTTCAAAAACCCAAAATTGGCACCTTTAAAAATCCACGATTATTCATAACTTTAGATACACACAATTGGTGCTTTTAGTTCCTTTAGAAAACCACAATTTGCGCATGATTGGCAGCTGCAGAAATCCAATATTAGCATCTTTAGATAAGATACCTTTTAATACACACGATTGATGCCTTTGATTTGTATCTTTAGAAATCCCCGATTGGTACCTTGGTAAGCGAGTTGCAGTTTTGTGATTTGGAAGTTTTGATATCAAAAGCGGCTTTGAAATTTATACATATACTAAGAAAGCAGGTAGCGGCTGTAAGGCTACGATTGACGTCAAAATATATTGGTAATGGGTGGGATTCGCACTGAATGTGGAACGTTTATTTGCTGTCGTCCTCATACCGACCAGGGATCTTGGCGGATGGTGCACTTGCAGGGAGATGTAGCATCAACTTCTATACGGAAGGATCAAGGCTTGGTAATCAAGTGACTAGCTCGAAAGTTGTCGGATAACTCTAGCATTTTTCAGGCTGAGGTGAAGGCGATAGGGGAAGTTGCCGCGTAAATTGGTGTCAATGTTCTGTCCACAACAAGTGTCAACATTCTTATAATCAGGCCGAGATCAGGTCCTTGGGGACAACGTCGTTCTTAACTAAGTATGGGTCCCCGGGCACAGAGACATACGGAGGGAGCTAATGAACTTGCAAGGCTATAAATATCCTTACAGGTTGCTGCGGAATATTAAAGCATCGGTATTCTCGGTATTGAATAACCGGCTCTAATCCTAGGTCTTAGGTCTTATTTGTTTGCACGCACAGAGTTTAAGGGTATTCGTGTTCGTCACTGGCGGTGTGCGGGATGCTTTCATTGGGCTCGGCATTCTTCCATAATCTCAGTGATCTCTCAGCTGTTGATATTTCCTATATTTTAGCATCGTGAAATGTTCTTGTAAACCTACTCTCTTTGTATACCACCAATGACATTTATAAACCAAAGCCGCTAACGCAGTAGGTGCTGCCAACTAATTGTGGCATCTCACTCGTTATTTTGTATTAAAAATACTTTGGTAAAAAGTAGCAAATTGTAATACACAACTGTTTGCTACTATATTGGTTGGTTGCTCTTGACGAATCTACATCAATCTAGAATTGAAGTATAAATTATAAATTGAACGCCAAAGGTGATTTTTGCTACACAAATAAATAAATTAATAGAATACTCATACAATGGGTAACCTCGAATAAATTTATATTATTTGGAATAATTTAATTAAAAACATATAAATTTTAATTGAATTATAACAAACAATAAAAACGATTGCCAACAAACAAACACACGGTGTAACAAAGCACATAAAAACCAACAAAAACAAATGCAAGTCTGTGCATGAAAATAATGAAAATAGAGAGACGTTAGAAGAAGGATGAGCAGCAATTGTTTGTTGTTGTTGTTGTTGCTGCAGTTAACCTTAACTCAATGTAAAAATAACTTAAATATGAAAATAATATAAAAATTTAACAATAAATGAAAAAATATAAAATTTTAAATATGTATGCCAGTGGGTCGGCCAAATAACCTTGTGCCAGTTTTTTTTTAAGTAAAGTGAGAAGAAGGAGCAGAATTGTTTTAAACAGCAGTTTTTCCATAAGGCAAAATTAATGCACCCAATGCAATGCATAGCATGGGGTGTTATAGCGGGTGAAATGCAAACTATGAGTGTGTTTAGAACAGTGTTGCCAACTTGGTAATTTTGGAATTTTACCAAAATTGCAAATGTTTTTTTATCTTTGTGTTAGATAAGAGTTTTTTAAATCATTGTACTGCAGGCCATCCAAAGAACTTACCAACTTTTCAAATTTCGTTACAGTCATGTTTCCGTTAGCTTTTGTAACTAAAATATAGTATTAAAAAAACCGGCCTTTTAGAAAAACCGGTTTCGGTTTTCTTCGAAAAATAGAATTTTAAAAAACCGGTTTCGGTTTGTGCAGAAAAACCGGTCAACCGGTTTTTCCGGTTTTTTTTAATTTAAATAAAAAGCTTATATAATTTGTTTATTGTTTTAAATTCAAACAAGAAAAAAGAAATTTAATATATAAAGTAATAAAAATAAAAAAATACATTCTCTGAAAAAAATATTTTATAATATTTTTTTATTGTATTTCATTTTTTAATATAATATCTTAAAAATGAATATTATAAAACTATATTTATATCAAATGAATAGAGGTCATAAAGTTTGTAAATTGGTAAAATTAGGTACGTTAGTAATTTGAACGTTTAAAACGTTTTTCATTAAACAATTTTTTTTAATATTACATTTTAAATATGTAAAAAGAAAAACTTGTTTTTTCACTTCTAAAATAATATTTTAGAAATAATATTCAATTAAAATGCTTCGTTTTAAGACGATTTTTTTGTTTGCTTTTGATAAAGCTAGAAGTGGAAAATACTCTTTCACTAATAGTAGATGTTGGACAAATAGTCGAAAGACAATTATATAAATTTTTCAACTTTTCAGTTCTTTTGTAGCATTTATCAAGATACATGAAATTATCATATAATGATGAATTATTTTGTACAGTCTCTTTTTTAGGAGTTGTGTTATTTAGATCACAAATTAAACTATTTGAATTTGAAATATCCAAAGTTAGTTCTTCATCGCAATCTATCAGACTTACTTCTAAATCTTCATAACCAAAAAAACGGTTATAAAAGTGTTTGGAAAAAATAAAAGAGACCAAGTAACCCAGTTGGTGATGTAATTAAAAAAAACGGTCAACCGAACAAAAAAGACCGGTTTTCGGTTTTCTTCGAATTTACAAAATATTCGAAACCGATCGGTTTTTAAAAATAAAGAAACCGGTTGACCGGTTTTCGGTTTCGGTTTTTGAATACTCTAAACTAAAATCTACGTCTTTATCGTACAAATTTTGTAAAATCATTTTTTTTTAAAGTAATTTTAATATAAACCAATATAATGTTTGAAATATAGTTTTAAAATACGGATAAATATTACTAGTGTCTTATTACCATGTTTTAAGCCAAAAACTACTCTTTTTAAATATTTTTTTTTATACTTTTTATCCCAAAAAGTTGGCATCACTGGTTTAGAAATCGAATAAAATAATGTTAGAGCATCAAAAAACATTGGAGAGAAAAATAAAATGCGTTGTAAGAATAATGTTAGTTTATTACGGGGATGGAAAATAAAGTACTTTAAAACTTATTTCAGTACTTTACACACAGTACCGCCCGGCATACCATTTAGTACTTTTTAGTAGTAGGTAAATTAAAATAACTATTGTCTTCCGAAAATAGGTAGACAAAAAATATATAATTCAATCAAAAACAACAAGTAGAAAACAGATTTAATATAAAATAGTAGGCTTTTTATTAAATTAAATATATTTCTTCTTATTTTTAAAATGCTAAACAAAATCTAAAATTGTTGAAATTATTAATTAAAATACGAAAATGTTTATTTTGACTAAAATCAAATATAATAGAACAACTGCTTTAAAGTTGTTTTTTTTTATGTGCATACGAAAGATCCCAAGATCTAATGAAATTTATCTAAAATCTTTTGAAACAAATTTGTCGATTTACAGAGAGTTTTTCAAAAGAAAACTCTGTTTAGTTTCTACATATAATCTGTATATTCTTAAAGGATTTAAAATAATCTAGATACTTTCCTAGAAAACTAAAAAAAAAAATTCCGTATAATGTCAAACTATAAAATATTTGTTTAAAACCTGAGAATTTCAAAGGTACTAAAAAGTCCAGTTTTTTTATTTAGAAAGTTTTTCAAATTGTGTTAAAATTTTGTTTAAAAGTTTCAAAATTTTTAAGAGTCTTTAATGCAAAATCACATTGTAATCTTAGAGTTTTTTTTGACAGAAAATTCTACGAATCTAAAAAATACTTTTTATATAAATACCTGAAATAAGGTTATATTTTCATTTGTTTTTTTCTGGTAGAAATCTGTTTTTAAGTCAATTCAAATAGTCATTAATCCATGTGGGCAAAGTAAAGTGTAAACTGCTCGGGCTCCAAAAAATATACGTTGCCTTCTATATATTCAATTTTCCATCTCTGGTTTATTGTATTTTTTTCTTTTGTGTGTGTGAGTGTGCACATGAAATATTTCAGTGCTGCAAATGTATTGTATGTTAATCATTTCAACAACTTTATGATTTTTTCTGTTGTTGTCATCGTTTTTGTTGTGTTTATGCGTTTGACGTTTAGGTCAAATGCAATATTCCATTGTTTGATTAAACATACAAACTTCAATCTTATCTGGGTTAACGTGTAGTCTCCTCCAAATAAATCAAGTGCCCTAGAGGCCATCTTACACAAATAATTTTCATTTTTTTCCCTCAGAGACGGGTTTGAATTTCTCCTTTCGTTATCTGATCCTTTACCCATCTATCAATAAAACGCTTAAAAGTTTTAAGCAGAAAAAAGTTTAAAACCAATTTTCAAAATTGCCATCGAAAATTTAAAAATAAAAATTTTACAGTTTTCAGTTGAAAAAAAAAACCCTTCAAAAGTAACGAGTACATAATTAAATATTATTCATCACACTGATGCATTTATTGATTATTTGATTACGTTTATTTCTTAGAGTTTTACAATTTCGTAATTGTCAGTTCGTTTGTTGTACTTTTCTACTAGTTTTACCGTCATTGTATAAATGGCCAACGTTTTTGTATCAGTCTTTATCTCTCATTAACTCTCTCTCGCTATTTACCGGCCGCTGCGCTGAATAAGTCAGCGCTGAGCAGAAAAAAGAGTTGATTACCTGCAGCACCACCCACCTGCACCTCTTTCAGATTATACCCCGTTTTAAATACTCATTCATATATTTTTTTTTATTCTTTTTCCATGTATTCATTCGTCTTTCTCTGTAAATCTTCTCTCTATATACTATTTGATATTATTATTGCTGTATTATTTTCCATTGTATTGGGGATGTACCCTGACCTAGTTACATTTTTTATTATTATTGTTGTTATTTTATTGCAATTGTTGTTGCGTTTTTATTATTATGGTTTTTGTTTTTGCTTGTACTTTAAGTAAAATGCATTTTTTTATTATTAAATATTCATTATTTCTATTTGTTGTGTTATATTTTTAGTTTAAATTTTTAATTTTTTTTTCTGTTTTGTACTGTGTTGTTTCTAATCTAGGTTAAATTAACTTGTATGTTTTGTTAGAAGTTTACCTTAATAGGTTTTTCTTTACCTTGGTTTTAAGAATATTTTCACTGTTTTTAGCACAAGAACACTATTGTGTTCTTGGATAGAATTATGTTTTGAAATCTTAACCCTAAAATGGCCTTTAGGCACTATTAACCTTTTAGGTCAAAATTTTTTAAAAAAATTGCATTTTTAATTAAGGAAATTCAAATATTTCAATATGAAACATAATATATTTAATTTTTATAGATAAAGGCGCTTACAATAGACAGAAAGTTAGGTTGAAGTTCATTTCATTATGATACTTGTCAAAGAACTCTCAGAATTTCGGCAAGTTTCGCTAACTTCTGAAGTAACTTTATTAAACTTCCAATTCTTGGTCTACACAAATCGAGGGTATTTGAAGAATCTTTAATGATCATATTTTCTTAAAAATTTGGAAATATTAAAACCAAATTCATACTAAAAAAATAAGTAAAAAAAATGATAAATTCCTAACATGGTTTTAATGTTACCAATTTTTGCGTACAAATTAAAAAAAAATTATATCTGAAATTCTATCGAAAATATCCCTTAACATATCCATCATGAATAAATCAGATGAAAAATAATTTTATCTAGAATTTTTTTTGAGCCATAAAGTATTTTTTCCAGGGTCAGAAATGCTCTTATTTTGAAAATGCGATTTTGTGTAAATTTTTTGACTTCAGATTTGTATTTAAAAGCCCAACATATTTTAAAGAAGGTTTAGTAAAAGTTTGTGCTACATCCCTGTCGAGTAGTGTAATTATTAGGGTGGCAATAAAATTCAACTTTGGATTTTCAGCGATACCAGACCAAAATATTGGTCCGAAACTGATATGGTGAAAATTTAAGCCAAATCAAATAGTTCTGTGCCGAGCATCATTGAGCTTAAAGTTCTGGAATTTTGGAACAAATAAAAATTATTTTAGGTTAGATTAAAAAATAGATATTGCAAGTGAAGTTACTTTTCACCACCATGTCAATACATGCCCAGAAATAGAACACATACTTAAGCCCAAAAGTCGGCTTGTTGAGCGCTCTCATGTAGGTTCGATTTTTTTTTTTGCTGAGGATTAAACCACTCTTTTACCTCGAACACTCGCCATTTTTGCCAGGCTTGCGGCCGGCTTTGGCTTACCTAAGTACCAAAATTAAGTCTCAAATCAGCCAGTTAGCTTATGATATGCGTCACATGGTTTTTAATAAAATTTATTATGCTAACCACGAGTGTAAAAACATTTTTAATTTATCGTAATTTTCTTTTTTAATTTTTCAAAATTTAGGAAAAATCTCGATTTCAGTGAAATTTTCACGATGTTTCGAAAACTATTTGAGCGCTTGCAAAAATGTTTTTTAATTCTAAATTTAATCCAAATTTTCGAAATATTGTCCTCAAAAATGCACGGCTTAGAGTTATCTGATTTTGTCCAAGTTTTTTTTAGATTAAGTTGCACAATAATCTGCTCGGGTTTCGTTAAAATTCAGAAAAAAATTTCATCTTTACGAGGGCGGTCCCAAAATTAGCCGATTTCACAAAGAAAACACTAAACAATTTTAAAAGAATTTGCGTTATTTCTCAATCTCAATCTTATTTTAGCTTGAACTAAGGAACTGACTAGCTCTTTAGATAGCCAATTCTATATTGCATATTCCAGTTCTTTTCATTCTTGGTACGAAATATATTAAGAACTGCATTTTGTCTGCATTTTGCTTAAATGAAAAATTTTACACAGTCATTTCCTTTTCTCTTTCATTCTCTTTCTTATTCCTTGCTAAGTAAACAATACTGTCATATACAAATATTCACAACTTTTTGAAACGTTCATTGTTGGTTTGTTTAATTTTCGTCTTAATTTAACAGACGCCTGTCTTTCTTTGTTGTCGCTTCGGTGTCTTTTGGAAATGCATTTAAAGTGTGCATTTTTTTTTTTTTTTTTTATTGTGGAAGGTCTGGTAAAAATTTTGTTATCGTATTAATAATAAAGTTTCAGTACATGAATACTAAATGTTTTTTTTTTTAATTTTTAGCTGAGTATTTTGTTTACATTTTCAATATTCTTTCTTGATTGTATTTATTCTTTTTTTTTTTTTTGCTAATGAATGCACTTTTTATATTAATACGCTACAATGACATTAATTAGTATCTCATTGTTAGGTATAATTTGAATTAAAATTCGAATCAAATAAATTTATGTTGTATTACTTGTATGTTGAGAAACATTAACATATCAAAAATTAGCCTTTTCGTAGATTTATAAGAACTTTGGTTTTTGACTCGCTAATAAGGAGGTATAATAGTAAATTGGAAATGGATAATATACATATGTACAAATCAAAAACAACTGCAGCAATCAAACCTACAAACATACCGAAATATTGCTAGTGGCTACCTACCTACGTTGGGCGCCAATTATGTTGTAGCTGTTTAAAGTCATATTTTCTAAATTTTTTCATTAAAACTGGAAGGCGACTAACAGCGAAATCTAAATCATTAGAGATTTATATTAGAGAATTCTTTTACTATATCCTTAACAGTTTTCTCTTATAACTGAAATTTTAAACAACTTTTTCAAAATTTATGATCTTTGGAATTTAGGTTTTTTTCTGTTTTAAACCTTTAAAAGTTAAAAAAAATATATATATATATATATAAATATTTTTGTTTATAAAATCTTATAATTTGTTTTAAAAAGTAGTACTAAACTTAGTAGTATTAAACTTTCCATCCCTGAAGTGTAGTTTGAACAACATTGCTAATGACGTCAATGCTTATGTAGAGATTAAAAGTTTCAAATAATGCATTTTATGTTAAAATAACTTTAACCATAAAAGCACTCTCTAAATTTGCAACAAATATAAACTTTAATGATCGTTGTATGAAACAGCCGTATATTGTTGATAGATAAGAGTTTTGTAGTGTAGCCGAGTATACAAATTTCAGGTATGGGAAATAGCATTAACTTATTTGTATCGAAACAGTTAAAACTTTTTTGCAAATGATACAAAAAATTTTCGGATTCTTAAATAATTTTTCATTCATTCAAATTCCGAAATTTATTGTGTGTTTTTTTATATCAAGTTTCATTGTAGCGGAAAATATTTCGATTTGCTAAAAATCTAGCGTTTTTTTTGTTGTCAGGAATTTTATTTTCAAAAATATTATATTCGTAAACGATTTCTTTTTATTACAAATGTATAAAATATCCTTATTTCGATAAGAAATAAATATAGGTGTGTTTTTTTAAACAATATATTGAGTTAAGGTCCAATTTAATAATTCGAATTCATAATTTCGCAGAAAATGCTTAAAATTGTTCATTATTTAAAAGCATAGATGGTAACCAAGACGATGCGGTTATCGGTAAAGGTAACACTTTTATGAATTAGGTATTTTAAGGTTACGGGTAACGGTTTTTTTTATTATTTCGGTAAAGGTATTTTAGCGATGTTTTTAGTTTTTTTGGTAACGTTATTTTACGGGGTTTTAATTATTTCGGTAACGGTATTTTAGCGATAACGTATTTTAGCGATAACATATTTTAGCGGTATTGCCTGCCAACCCTGTTTAAAAGCTTAGAACTTATACATATTGTGAATAGTGAGTATTAGCATGTTTTTTTTAGAAAAAATACTTTATATCAGAGGGTTAAACTTCAATTTCTTTCTGATTACATGTGATTACTAAGTCCGATCTACCCAGCAAAACCATGGTATCAACTACTTACCAGCATATTTACTCGCTTAATTACTTTTGTTCGCGATGAGCCCAAAAGTAATGGGTACTCATTATTTTTTGGCTGTTCGCAAGGGTAACGACCACCCATTACTTTGTGTTTTTTGTAAGTGAGAATGTAATGACCACTCATTATTTTTGGGCTCATCGCGAACAAAAGTAATTAAGCGAGTAAATAGGCTGATAAGTAGTTGATACCATGGTTTTGCTGGGTAGCCAGTATTTATGAAAAATAGTTGACAGCAGTGTTAGAGAAATTTTATTTGAAGAAAAATTTATTGAGACATTTTGCATTGGAAACTTATATAAAGATACTGACAGTCGAAGTTAATTTATAATTTATACCAAGCAAAAAAAGTTAAATTTGATTAACTTTTCCATCTCTGACATTGGTAGATTAATTTTTAATGAGCATTTTTTGTAAGAGCTTAAGTTGAAAAATTATATGAAGTGTTAAATTTTAATTGCCAAACCAACACTACACAAAACGAGCATACAATAAAAATAACAACAACAATAATAATAACAATTAATGTTAATGATAATACCGCTAAACTAAACTTAACATTATTTTGTAAAATCAGAAATAAACTGTTGAAAATGTTTTAAAATTTATTTCAACAATATAATAATAATGATTGTTATGGTAAGGAAAATGTGATGTAATATTACAAAATAAAACGTGATTAAAAGAATTGACAGATAAAAAAACAACTGTTATACCTTAACTGCATACAAACAAATGAAATTATCATATTTTCTCTAAAAAAAAATAATAAAAACACTGATTAAGCTTATCATTAAAGCAACAGAAAAAGAAATACTACCGAAAAGCTTTTGAAAGAGAGTAATTTTTCGAAGATGACATAAGAGATTCATAGTTAAGTACTTTTAAAGTACCAAAAGTACTTTTTTTTTGATTATTTTAGTACCTATACATAAAATAATTTGTTAATTTATTTTTGATTTTCTTTGTAATCTAATTAATTTATCGTATTTATTTTAAAATTATTTTAACCCATGTTTGCTAAAACACTTTGGTGTTAGTAGTGTGGGCGTGCCACTGGGCAGATTTTTTAAGATACATAAAATTTGCTCGTTTGTGTAGAGTTGTTTGAAGCGGTTTTAATAATGTTGATGTCATTAAAAAACTCATTACTAACCAAATGAAATAAATTTGTAGTTTAAATCTTTTGAAAAGAGAAATTCTCAGATTTTGAGGCATTTTAAAAAAAAACTGATATAATTTTTAATATATTTTCCCGGAAAAATGTTAATAATTTAATAAATTTTTCTTAATTTTTTAGTACTTAACTGTTACAACTTAAATCACAGTTAAAAAATTGTGAGATTCTAGAAATAAGATGGTTATGGTTAGGTTAAATAGAGGAAGGGCCAAACCAAATAATAATTAAATATCTGTTTATTCTTAAGCCAAATTCAGATAGGACCTTTCTAAGGAAGATAGCATAGATAGATAGATAGATAGATATGTTAGGTCTAAATATGGAAATGTCCATTGGCCAAAAGAAATTCATGTGCCAAATTTCATTCATTGCATGACCACACGGATAGACGTACTGTTTACTACATTCAAATTCGGCAAAAGCGCTTTATTTCTCAACATAGTCTCCTTTCTGCTCTATACATTCAGTCCATCGTTTTTTCAATTTGTTATTTCTTAAAAATAATATGTTTTCTCAAAGTCCTCAAAATAGGCGGTTGTTTCTGTGATGACTTCTCCATTTAACCTTAATCTCTTACCGCCGAGCCATTTGTTTAGGCTTGGAAACAGGGAGCTAAATCTGGAGGATATACTGAATAGGGTAGCAGTTAGTAGCCGAATTTATAGAGTTTTCCTTTGAAGTCGTTACTACACAGTGGCACTTATGGTCGAGTGTGATTAATCGCGGTACCCATCGCGCGGATAGCTTTTTCACAGAGAAGGCTGTAGCCTTAGTCAACTCACGCACTTTCACAATCAGTTCGTCTATGAATTTTATCGACGATGTCTGGTGTGGCTGTTTTAAGCGACCTGAACGTTTGGCGTCACTTGTACGGCTACGATCACAACGGTAATTCAGTAAAGCACTTCTTAACCATTAAAGTTGTTGGCGCAAACTTTTCCTTCATTTTGTTCATGGGATTTTTACTCAAAAATAATGGTCGAAATTCACGAGATTGTCAACTAATATTCAAAATTTTTTTTTTTTTTTTGTTAATTTAACAAATTTTGATTTGTTTAGTAAATAGCTTTAACTGATTTCAGCGTTTTCTTCTGCAGGGCCATTTTTTAAACTAATATTTTTGTAGCTTTAGCGTATTTATATTTTTACTATAATTTATGAAGCGGTTCGAAATTTTGAACACCATGCAAAGTGGTTTTAAATAAATTGAAAATTATAAAAAAAATTAAACTCTTCCTACTCCAAGTAAAATTAGAAATATATATGATCATTCATGGGTTATGGTCATATACGTCCACAGATGTTCCAATATATGGCTATATATTGTCTTATATATGACCATATGTATTTCTTCGAATCTGAAATTTAAGGGTATATGGCCGTATAAGGTCATATATGTTCATACATGTGTATATATGAATAATATATGATCATATACCCTCAAATTTCGGATCCGAAGATAATATAGTCATATATGAAATCATGCATGGTCATATATTGAACCATGCATGGACGTAAATGACCATGTATATCCATGTATGATCATATACAAGCCCATGTATGTTCATATATATTCCGATTTTTATATGGTATATAATATATTTTTTTTACAATCGGAATTTTATTAATGAGAAACTCTGTGCTAAAAATGTTCTAATTCTGTTTTTAACTACTTTTCAGCAAATTCGATTATGGCAACTGTAAGAAAGCCGATTGTTTTGACTGTAGCTATGGTACCAGAAATGGTACTTTTTGTTTCAATTTTATCATCTCTGATAACTTTAAAGAGTCGTCGGCTAGAGAGCGAAAAGCTAGATAATAAATGAGCTAAAAAATTAACAAGATCGTCAAAAATTCATAAATTATGTATTGCTAGGCTGTCAGGCAATCAGCAGTTCTTTCTTTTGTATGGTTAGTAATCGATCATAGATTTTTTTGTTACTGTGTCACTACTTCAAACACCCCCTCCTCACACCAACCCCTCTTACGATTTACGTTTCCCCCTGCTTACTCTTTTTTTTTTCAAGTAGTAGTGCTTTATCTTATTGGTGTTGGTGACCTACTTTTGTTTATTTGCATGGCCTACTGCACTTGGCCAATTTTTTGTCTTGCTCTTTTTTTTTGTTTTCGGGTATTTTTATTTTATTTTTTAACTTAAACTTTTGTTGTTTTATTTGTTTTCTTTTTATCATAACAATTGTTGTTGGCTTTAATATATTTTTGTTGTTGTTGTTTTATGATGAATAATTTCGGCTAATCGGTTTTATTGAGTTAATGTACGTGTGTTTGTATGTGAGTAGTTTGTCGGTATTAACTCTGTATGCGGTCTGTGTAAATATTTGGCAATATGTATTGTATAATTTTTATATTTGTGCTTTTTAGGCCTATATTTTTTGTATTGGTTTATATAAAAAGTAACAAAATTACACAGGAAATTGTATTATTAGGAAATTTTTCTTGTGTTGTTGTTGTAAATATCGATAATGTTATCAATTCTATTTGATAATATGTATAGTAATTCAGTACAATTAAAAAAATGAGTAACTTAATTTCATTTGTGCAAAACAATACAGAAAATATTAGTGTAGTACATATTTAAAAATTTGCAACGCAAAAGTAAGGACACACCTAAAAAAATTATTTTATTTTATTTTGTTCATTCTTGTGGGTCCAAATTTGAAATTTTGAGAATCCGTGTATTTAATGTTATTATTGCTGACACTAATATTATTGTTTTTATACCCTGCAAAACTTTGTGAGGTATAAAAACTACACCCAATACTAGACAATATCCCCTTTTTGTAGTATTCTTAGTCGACTGGGACTAAAAATTACATTCCATGTCCATCCGTCCCTAGCATTTAGGTTTAATTTTTTGACAAATGGACTTCACATTCGTGCTTTTTAGTCCAAAATGATATTAAAACCAAAATTTCATAACAAAATACCTCGTATTTCGACTCCAGTGGTTAAAGGGTTAAATTGGATTAAATTTGACACCAGAGTATGCATAGGAAGGTCCCACAACACCGTTGATATCTAGATAAAATTTTGTTTGTGAAAGTAATTCGGAGCCATAAATCATGACTCTTTATATTGAAACACTTAGAACGATATTGGATCTTGATCCACTTATAAGCTATCCACTCTGTATTTGCTGAAATAATATTTTTTTTTTTTGGAAATTTCGTTTCTATATTCGTATTTCTATATTCTATACATGAGAATTAATCCTGTATGATACATATTTTACTTGGTGTAGGGTATCATATAGTCGGAATTATCGACTTGTATTTTCTTACTTGCTCTTGTTTCAGTTTAATTCAAATTACCTGTAATTACAATATAACCCCCCAGTTGAAGTCTATGGCAAGTTATTATTTCTGGCATGATCTTTGACTTTAGCTGTTTTTGTACTCATACGAATTGAAACATTTTAGACGAATAGTGAATATTTCAAAATTAAACAAAAAAAAAAAAAAATATTTATATACGCATAAATTTACGCAATTGCTAGTCTTTTTTTTTATACACACTACCTATTGTTTGAAATACAATTTAATTAAAATTAAACAATCGGCAAGTAACAAAAATACAAAAAAAAAATAATAATAATAAAAATATATAAATGAACAAATAGTAAAAAACAACACGTAAAAAATTACAAATTATGTAACAGTTAAAAAATAATACTCATACAATGTTGATTTACTTACATACATAAATATAATTTCTATATCGGTTGGTTATATCTCTGAAATAAACGTACTTCTCTAACTCTATATGCATATCAACCATACTAAGGTATATTTGTCTACACACGGTAAAAATTAAAGGAACCCAATAGGAAAATTTATGAATAGGCCAGATGGTGCTGTCGTAGAGACATAAACTGCATTTTCTTATAAATACTCGGTGGTATCACGTCAAAGAATTACTTTAAAAAATAGTTAATTTAACGGAATATTCAGTTATTTTTTTGTCTTAAAATAAAGTGATTTAAAATTACATAAAACTGATCTCGATTAACGATGTCAGTTTAGTGAGAATCGGTTCATATTTAGACCTAACTTACTAACGTGCATTTGGACCTAGGCCCCATATAAACCGACCTTCCCGATATTTGCTTAAACGAACTTTTTCTGCAATTTTATTTAGGTACATCTCTATATTTTCCACCCTGTTAAAAAAAGGATTAAGGTCCCATATAAACCCACCTTATCGATATTTGCTTTTATTTTTATCATATTTAGCATTAGGACCCTTCCCTCAATTTACAAATTCGAATCTACACATATTTGGAGGAAAAATATAAATCGAAACGACGGCACCAAAGACATTCTTACCAAAATTTAATAAAATTTTCATTGAAATTAAAAAACAAATTTTATTTAAACTTAAAATTTCTAAATTTTTGTAAAAAATTATAAGTTATATATATCATCTTAAATTTTCCTTTTAGTTAGGAAATGTTTCCTTGGTTTTAAGAAAAAATTTTATTTTATTTGGACTTAACTCCCTAAAAATAAGAAAATATTTTCTAACATCAAGTTAATTAAATAGCGCTTTTTTTAGGTAAAAATTACCCTTAAATTTGATAAAATTTTTTTTAATATAAAACTGTTTCTATGGTAAAAAAAAATATATTTCTCCATATATTTTAAAGTACTTTACAGTCATTGTGTAAGTATTTTCCCACTTTCATAAGCAAAAAATTATTACATAAAAGCGCAAATTCGATTAAGATGAAAGGTGGGCATGTGAGCGATTATTGATTCACGATCACAAACCAAAAATTCCAATCATTCACGATCACGCACGATCACCCACGAATAATTTTTTTTTTCAACTCGAGTAATTTAAAATTTCGCTCACGAAAAACGAAATGAAAAAATATTTTGAAAAGTTAAACATAAAGGAATTTATTTTATTACTTGTACCACGAAGTGTTACTATACTTTATAAATATTTATATATTTATATTTCCCGAAAATTAGAAAACTTTTACTGGACAAAAATTTTTTATTAAAATGTTTAAAGTTTATCTGAACTAAGTTGCATGAACATTTTTCCTAGAAGTAGTTCATCAGTTTCTAAAATCAAATAAATTTTTATTATTACATAGGAAAACAATTATTACGTTTTTTTTTAATTTTCTGAACTAATTATTAGAAAACAATTATTAAAAATTAGAAAGTGGTAGACTTAAAAATTAAATTCAAGTTCAAATACTTTCTCATTTTAAGTTAGGCACATTTTTTGAACTAAATGGGAGTAAATTATGTTCTAAATTGTTTTGTTGAACTAAACTTGGTTTTATTATATTTTAGTGTGCAAATTTTTTAAAATTAAGATTTTTTTTTTTAAAACTTGATAAATTTTTATTCAATATACATAATTGTTTTTTTTTCCCCTAAAATCAAGAAATATTACTTAGGAAAGATATTATAAACTATTTCAGAGAATATAAACTATTTCGTTTTTACTCAAACATAAGAATTTTTATTTTTTATTCTTTTAATAAAATTTGACTTTAATTGAGGAAGTTTTTTAAATCATTTTGAAAGAATTTTGGATTAATTTTTAGTTCATGTCTTTTTTTTTTTTTTGTTCTGTTTTTCAATTACACATACAAAAAAAAAAATCTTTCAAACTTAAAAAACAAACCCCTTAAATCGTTTTTTTCTAACGTATTGTCAGTTAAAAATTAATAATTATTTTAAACGACTCAATTGTTTTACTACTTTTGCCAATTATTAAACAATTATTGAAAATAAACTACAAAATGGTTTGAATATAATAAAAAAAATCAGTATTCCCCTTGTATAATTATATTTTCGAATTTTTCCCGATAAGGTTATCGATAACATAAGTCTCGTGGTTGACAAATGCAACAATAAAATATCTGTAGCAAATTATCCTTATTTTTGAACCTTGTTTTTCCAACTGGTTTTTTTTTTGTTTAAATTGCATATCTTTACATATGTGAGTGTATGCGTTCATTTATTTGTCTATGCATTTGTATTAGTACATTTGTTACAATGTTATTTTGCTGCCATGATCTAGATTTCTTAACTAATTATTGCGGCATGCATTTTGCGTTTCAAGTGTGTATGTTTTTCAGTGTGTTTGCCAATAAAATTAACAACAGCAACAACAACTGGTGCTTTAATGTCTGTCTGTATGTAGTTATTCTGTTTTAAGTACAATCAAACAAAATACACGCTTCAGATAAAAGAAAATCCATAATGATGATGTGATGATTTTGATAATAATATTAAGTATTACTTATAATTTATTTCAAAGAAAATTCAAAATATTTTTTTCCTCTTTTTTTTTTTGTAAAATTATTTAAATTGTTATGAATTTTAACTTTAATGAATGCGTTAATATAAATTTAAATGTAAGCTTAAGGGTGAGATTAAATGGAAAAAAAGAGCTACAATTTCGTATCTTTTGGCGAATGTACCAACAAAGAAGTGTTCTGTACACGCACTCTGATTTGTCAGAAAATTCAGGCGCCGATGTCCGAATATTATGTGCCTATGCATTTCATTACTAGCCCAGATGTAAACTCATATACCAAGGAGGGTGTTAATCATCTTCCATTACTTCCTTATCCCCTCACCATTGACATAACGCATCAGTTGTTCCACCAATTTTCTTACTGTAATATTTCAAGTTAATGTGATCTGCAGGATCATTTCGGCCAAAATTTCTTTACAACAAACGCACAGTTTGGGCAACACAGCACTCACTTTGGAAATAAGTTTGCCTTATTTCCCCAATAAAATAAGTTTGCAATATCTCTAGCGTAAAGTGATTCATTTTGGTTTGCGGAGGTATACTAACTGATAGTCAATATTTCTAACAGAAAATATGTAAAAATAACATTTGATTTAAAAAGAAAACTGCAATTGAACCATCATGTATAAATCAAATTTAGTATAGATTAAGTTTAGCTAGTTCGCTAGTCATCGGACCTTACTACTGAAAGTCAAGTTTAAATTTAACCAATTGTTAAAATTAAAATTTTATATGGAAAACAACAACAAATGTGTCAGTGAAAGTCCCAGTTAGTAGCGAATTTGACAGTGTAAAAAAGAGGCTAATTAAAATAATTAAAAACAAAAAAATTTTAACCCCTAAGAAAATTTAAATATATATGAATATACATGCTCATATATGGGCTGGTATATAATCATACATGGGCATATATAATCATATACATTCATGAATAATTTAATATATAATCGTAGATGGTCTCATATATAACTAAATATGTATGTTTGGATCCAAAATTTAAGGGTATATGGCCGTATATGATCATGTATGAATTTATATGTCCATATATAATTCATATATGATAATATATGAGATAATGTGGGGTCATATTTCAAGTTATTCATGAAAGTTTTTGATCATTCATGCTTATGCATGATTATTTATGTTCATATATATTTCAGTTTTCTCATGGGAATTTAAATTATAAAAATTTTCCAATCGATAACTAGAAAAAAAATTGAATGCACTCACCAAAAAATTTCTGTAATGACAACACATGTCTGCTGACGTGTAGCACAATGAAATTAGTAGAATTACTAACTAATTTTTAATTTTTTAATTTTTAGTAAACTTTTTGTAAAGTGAAATTTAAAATCGGTTTGCTAAAATCAGCAAAAGAACTTACTAAATATTATTAATATTAGTACAAAATTTCAAATTTAGTTTTTTTATCGAGCATTAAAATTTTTTATTTTTTTCAAAAAATATTTAAGACAAAATTAAAAAAAAAAAATCAAAGGCTTTTTGTTTTAATTTGGTAATTTTGTTTTGAAAAATATTTTAGTAATTTTTTTTTTACTTTAAAGGTAAAATTTATATTGTTTTTAGGGCTGATCTTTAGAACTAAAAAAACTTTTTAAGCCAATGTCCTATTTTTAGACATTAGTCGGTATATTCACTTCCGATCCATTTTTTTTAATCTATGTAACATTTTAACGCAATTAAAATTTGTAGGTGTAAGTTTTAATTAGAAATAACATTTCCTTCAATATTCACTTTTTAAAATTAGTAATTTTTTTTTTGCTAATTTTAGCAAATCGGCTTTCAAAAATTTGTAAAATGATTTCTGAAATTAACAACAAAAAATTGTAAATATTCTGTAAAAATCCTGTAATTTGTAAAATGTAAAAAGCAAAAAGATTTGCTTGATAATAATTTTTTTTTTACTAAAAATCAGTACAAAAATAGTAAAGTGGGATTGAAAACCGTTTACAAAATTTTCTACTAACTTTGTTTTTCTGAGTGTGTGGAAGATAGGCTTATATGGTGACTAGGTCCAAATTTGATTCGAAAATGATCAGAATTTACGGTCCCATATTACATTTACAACTTAAATTTTACCCAAATATCTGCGATGTGTCTTAATAATAACATTTAAGCCCAATTCAGAGAGGACCTTTATATAGGAGGGGTAGGTCTGAATTTAAATCGATTTTAACTAAGTTCATTAGGGCCCTTGAACCAACAGAAACTTTATGTATAAAATTCTATGCAAATATCTTTATATTTGCGACCTGATTACAAGATTTTAATGGCCACAAGAACGAACTGAAATATCGTTAAATCGACTCTGATATTTTTTCGAGGTCTAATATTTTTTGTAGTTACAAACATCAGCATGTAGATAATATACATTTTCAAAAAATGTTAAAATTCCTTTAAAACACTTGAGAAATTCTTAACATACTTGTAATTCTATAAATACTACCAATTATGGTTTTCAAAATAAATACAACACTGTTATCACTTGTTGTTGTACACTTTAGAAACTTATAGCAACAGCTATAACAACAACTGCATAAATTCTAAAATTATTAAATACTTGGCCCGTATTTTATGTCACCTCGTAGTAAAGTATTTAATTTAATATTACTTGCAATATTTATATGGCATTAAATTGCATTCATTTCTTTATACTACAGCACAGAAAACCCTCGATTTTCGAGGTATTAGTTTTTCGAATTCGGATGTTTAAGAAAAAATTTTCTTTAGTAAAATGTTGGTTAAAGTCAGAAACTTATGAGGCTTGAAAAATGTGAATGATATATTCTAAAGAGTGGGTCGAATTTAATTTTTTTTCCTGAGATTTTTTTTAATTGCTCGATTTTATACTTAACCCTATGCTCCCCTAATTTTATTTTAGCTTCTTTTGAGAAATTAATTCTATACAGTGGTTTGTAGTCCTAATGCAGAGGAGTTTTCGTTAAAAAAAAAATAGATTTCCCAAATTAAGCGATGTATTTAGCTTCTATTAAGAGTTTAATTTTATAGAGTGGTTTGAGTTTTATTAAAAATGTGTTAACGTGTAATATACAATTAATTTAACCTTTTATTTTCGATATAGCTCGACTTCCCTCATTACCCCTTGCTCCCCTTTTTATTATTTACTCATTAACCATTTCAATATCATTCAACCGCATTAATTAGGGTTTACCTGTGTTTTTACTACAAGTACACATGATATTTATTTTATTTAAACAAAATTCTAAAATAAAATGTTTGCGTCAACATTTTAAAACATTAATAATTTTTTTGTTTACAAATTGTAGTTTTTTTTTCTTTCTTTCTCGGTTTTTAAGGACATTTATTTATTTGCGCTTTAAAAACGATAATAATAATAATAATAAAAAAATAATATAAATTTTATTTGTATACAATAAAAATGTAAACTAGGTCAAGTACTATAAACTGAATTTGGGTCACCTACAAAAAAAATTGCAACAACAATAACGCAAAATAAAATGTAGTACTTTCATCCCCATGCACAACATTCATGTAATTTCATTTGCAATTTTGCAATTTTCTTCTGTTTTTGAAACAAACAATGTGCAGAAGACAAAAGAAATATTAAAGCTACAAAAAAAAAAAAACATAATAAAACACCCACAATGAAATCTAATTCTTTTCATGATAATTTTAGTTTTAACATATTTTTCAAAACGTGACAGATTTATAGAATTCATAAGGGATAAATAAAATATTGTAAATTAAAATTTAATTTTTTTTTTATATTAAACTAACAGTATTTAAAAATATTAACTTTTTTTTTTCTACATATGTCAGTTTTTTACTTTTTGGTGTGTTTCGTGGAGTGCCGGGCGGAATTATTTTTACACCAAAATATTTATGCAAGCCAAATCCAAATTTGGGATTTTTCGAAAAGTAAAAAAGTGTATGAATATTATATGCCTAATATGATGTGAAAAAAATTCAATTCCCTCAAAGGATTTATAATTTCAAAAAGTATATTTCAATTTTAAGGTGATTTTTAACAATTTTTTTTTGGGATATATCTAAAACACTTTGTGGGAATTGAATTCCCCTTTTTTATATTCGTGTTCGGTATGTCTAAATTTATTAGAAATGATGTATTATAATCTAAAATTTAAAAATATATATGTGGAAATTTAACAAATTTCCCAAATTCTGCCCGGCACTCCACGGAATTTTAACAAAAAATGATGTCTCCCTACAAATTGCACAAAGCTAGTTATTTAGTTATAGGCTTTTTACACAGAACAACATCTTTGTGAAACGCGTGGAAGATGTTAAAAATGTGAAACAAGTGTTTACATTGGCAACATCTTTCATCTGCCGTTTATTCAGCTGTCAAAAAAGAAAAGGACGCATATTTTTCGTTAAAAATAGAAAATGGATTTAGAGAAAGCATTAATCATTGGAATAGTTGTTGCTTTGCAAGGACAAGCCCGAATTTTAATGCGGAACATTGAAATATTAAAGGCCATTCTGGAATATGATGATAAAGAAAAATTTTTGGTAGACATAAGAATGAAATTCTTACATGTGCCGCTCATTTTCCTTTGTTGAATATTTTTTTTTGTCTATTTTCTGCAATGTCAGTTTGCCAGTGATGGCACAAAGAAAATCGATTTTTTTTGTCGTTTTTTTAGTGATGACACTTAAAATAATGAAAGATGTAAGATGGAACAAAATAAGAAAGGATCATCTTTTGTAGATGTAGAAAGATGTATAATTTTTGGCCTGTATAATTCTTATGGGAAGATGTTAACATCTTTGCAAATTGATGAAAGATGAAAGATGTAGCTCAGTGGAAAAAGGCTATTACTATCTACATATTGATGATTTAAAGCAGAAAGGCCGTAACCAAATTTTTTTGTTCTTAAGAGGTGAAGGAATAAACTTAATAAAATCTCAAAAAAAAACTTTAATTTTAAAATTTTCCTTAATGCATTTTTTTTTAAATTTTATTGTTACTTAAACATTGCATTCAAAGAAATTTTTTATCGAATGTTTTTTTTTTCGATTTCATTGAGTCTTTCTCGAGATAGGGCATTTTTACTTTAAGCCATCGATATTTAGAAAAGTAACGTTACTGAATGACTGACTGACTGACTCATCAACACCTAGGCCAAACTGCTGGAGCTAGGATCTTGAAATTTGTTTATGTCGGTTTCTTCTTGGCATAGATATTCTCTAATAAGCGGAATGTATGGCAGGGTTGTTTCGGATGTGCTCTACTAGATAAGCGGGTGTAGCGGACAAAAATTTGGATTCTGCTGATAAGTTCACTTATCTCGGTAGAACATCTTCCATTGTAGTATCGAGAGAACAGTGTTACACAAGCCACATTCCGACGATTCTCCAAAGACTCAAATTAAGCTGGAAGTTTTGTTCTATTTTGGGTCGAATATATTCGAAAAATATATATTTTTTTTATGACAAAGACATGTTTTATATACTGGTAGATGCGTCTTCAAAACAGTTTTCATTTGCTACCCAACTTATTTACAGTTTTTGAAATATGCTTCTTAATTTTTTTCTCCTTTATCACATATTCGAATTTCATTAAGATCGGTGGGAACCTGTTGGAATTTCCTACGCGTATGGGCTCCCTTAACGGCCTGTCTAAACCATCCTTTGCTAAAAAAAAACTTATAATTTAATTTTTTTTTCTTTTGACCAGGAACGTGGAAATTAAGGGGTTTTAAAAGGGGTAAAGTCTCCCCCTTACGGCCTATCCAAATCTGAAATTTAAAACATGTTGTGGTGTTTTTGATGTGGTGGTTTTTTAAAAATTTTCACTAGAAACGTAATTTGAACGGGATTTAAAAGGGGCAAAGTGCCCAAAACAGTTTGGCTAGACACTTGAAATAAAAATATAGGGAACATAGGTTAATGGTTTAATAAGGGTTACTTAAAAATTTATTCATAAGAACTCGATTAGAATGATGGGGGCTTAAAAGGGACAAAAAAGTATCCCCCTTTGGCTAAGAACCCCGAAATTTTAAATATTCATTCCTTAGAGTAGTAGTTCAATTACTGATAATTTATATTTTGGAATTTTCGCAGCAAAAGGGATAAGCCTCCCGAAAATGCTTTGGCTGCCAACTTGAAATTTAAAATATATGTTTTTTTAGTAGGGGCTATATAAGGTACTTTTTGGAATAGTATAGTGAATTTTCTTTTTTTTTTTAATATTTAATGTAAGTAATGTCAAATTTAAACAGCTCATATATTTTAATTGCAGCCATAGCAATTTTGTGTAAATTTATGGACCAGTGTTATATTTGTAACTTGCTACTTGATATTCCATGCCAAACATCATTTAATTTGTAAGACAATGAATCATTTGTACGACTCAAATTTTTTTTTTGTTTTAATAATGTAACCTGTTTCAATAAATTTTGTTTAAAATATTGATATTGCTTAATGTCCCTCTTTTCGTCACTTAGGTAATAATACTCAAGTTGTTTTTTTTTTATAAATTTTTATAAAATCATAAATTATTTGAAATAGTTTCTATAATCGAAACAATGCCTGTTTGATTGTTTTAGATATAATTATTGAAAAAAAAAATAACTTCAAAGTCGGGCATGCCGAATATAGAATGCACTACACCAGTCTGGTTAAAACTCAACTATTGTTTGGTTTCGAAATTTTATGGCTTACAATAGTCTTCTCTTTTTATCTATAAATGGGTAAACAATTTAAAGATCAGTTAGTTTAATTTTGCCTGACTTATAAAATATCGGTGGTAAAAGATGAACCAATTCTATTTTTATGCGTAATTACTTTTCAAATATTATTTACCAGACACTTGTGAATAAAGCAGCTCGTCAGTTTATTTTTAGTTTGACCCATCGATCATTCTTGAAAAACTCTGTTAGAAATGGATTATAAATAATGTAAATAGATATACTAATTCTGTTTCCGATATCCGTTTTTCTATATTTCGTAACATATTTGAGCTATCCAATATCGACTTTGAATTATCTACCAGTTTTATATACAAAATTTATAACATAGAAATCTTTATCGTTTTTCTCGATAACAACTTTTAGGCGTATAGGTCAAAACCATTAATAAGCTGACAAGCTATAGTTCCATTATCACCTATTTTGAGGGACATTTGTACGCGGAAAATATGAAACGATTTTCTACAAAAGCATAAATAAGGACCGATTCAAAACAAAATCAGTCGTTTTGCTTCCCTAAGTGATTTTTACAAAAAAAAATATAAATGTTCAGATGGGACAGATAGACGGGTATCGCTACACCGACTCAAAAAGTGATTCTGAGTCGAACGCTATACTAACAAGTGTGTCTAGTGGTTACAAACATTAGTCCAAACTCATTATACCCTAACCAGATAGTGGTGTAGGGTATACATACGAAAAAGAGTTATTTCGCAATTAACGCACATACATATTAAAATTAACACAATGAAATCGAAAGTGCGTGATTTATATAATTTTTTTTTTTGGTTAAAGTGTGTGTGTATTGCGTAAAAATTTATTGTTAAAAAAAATAATAATAAACCAAAAAAAGCAGCAAACGTCAAATGTACAAACGTTGGAGAGTCCGTACATTCAAACACAACGATCGTGAAACGTTTTTTACGCACTATTATCGCATTTAAAATGTTGAAGGTATAAATGTATGCTACACGTTTATTCAGTCTATAAATCAAACAAATGTTGCTTTTTCATTTTTACTCCGCAAGTATGCGTGAGATTTTTGAATACAATAAATACACTACGTTTAACACTTGCGCCATCCATCTATTTCATCAAAATTAAATATTTGTTCATTTGTTTAAATATAATCAAACAAATACATTTAAAAAAACCAACGGATTGTAACCAAATTTAAAATTCTCTTTTAAAATATTATTAGTTTTCGGCGAAAGCTATTTTTTTTTGTTGTCCCAGGTTTAAATTACGCACTTTTTTTTTTTTTGGTATATTTTTATATTACATTAATGTATTAAATTATGTATGGCTTCACTCCACATGTAGTCACGCATTAGTACAGACAAATTTTAAGAGCTGAAATGAAGTAATAGTTGTAGTTAGGGATGAAAAATTCTATACTTTTGTACTTTTTCACCGGAAAAAGTACCGCAGTAACTTCGCTACCTTTAATAAACCTTTTCAGCATATACAAATATCTGATATTTAAAAAATTCCTTTTGTTTTTATTCATGAATAATTTTTAGATTATAAGTAGTCACTCATTTGTCCTGTGCCGAACGTCTTTTGGAAATACCATATAAATTAATAGTTTTTTCACTGGCAAAATATTAAAAATACATTTTTTCAAAGATAATGCCAATCAGATATTTTTATGTTTTTTAATAGAACTGAAAAATCTAAATGGAATTTAAATTATTATTTTTAGGTACCGTCTTGCTCAAAAAAGTAGTCTTTTTTGTTCAGCCTTAAATACCATTTCAATATGTCAATTTTCCATCCCTGGCAGAAAAATAGAGTTGCCATATAAAATGTGTGGCATAATTAAGCGTTTGTTTTATCAAATATCCGCTAAATTGGTAGTTTCAGTAATGGAAAAAATGTGAACAAAAAAAATTATTAGTATTAATTTCTAATTAAATGTAGAAAATCAAAAGGTAGAATAAATAAAAATGTGTTAAATGAAACATTTTTAAGCCTCCAGCTAAGAACTTCTTTGCAAACAGATCTTCAATAGCTGCGGTCTTCTTCTCAACAAAAAATTTAAAAATTTCATTTTTAAACTACTAATTTCGATACAAAAATGTTTTCCACATCAATTTTAATGTGGTATATTATCTAAGTTCTCGTGTCTTTACCCTACACCAACCACTATGTGGTCAGAATATGAGTTTGGGCTGATGTTTGTAACTACCAATAATAAGGGACCTAAACTTATCTAATATAACAGGTACACCAAGTTTTGTTGAATATTACACCAAGTTTTGTTGAATATTACACCAAGTTTTGTTGAATATTACACCAAGTTTTGTTGAATATTTAAAAAAAAAAAACAAATCTGTGGTGACATTTTGACAAGAAAAGTTTTTTAAATTGTATAAGTATTCTATGGAAAACAAAAATACATTGAAAATAACAGTAATAAAATGTCAATCGGCTCAGGATCACTTTTGAATCGATTGAAGTCCTTCCGTATGGATATGCTTTCTTGTTCGCACGCTACTATAAAGAAATTTTTTTTTATGAAATTGGATAAGTAGATTCATATAAATCCAACGATAGAGCTTATTGATTTTAGTAAATCAAACGATAAAGCTTATTGATTTTAGTAAGATTCAGTCCATTTTTGGACCTAGTACCCATATCATCAGCCAAAATCAAATACTTCTTTAAATGAAAATCAATTTGTTAACTTTTCTTTAAAATTTTTCAACAAAAGTCCAATTCGACTTATTAAAATATGGGATCCGACTAGTGTGAGGTAGTATATGATCGGCCAGAACCAAATAAATATTAAATATTCTTTTTTATTGAAGTAACAAAAGCTTTAGTATATTTGCTGGTAGTATTGTGAAATATATGTAAGTGTTGGTAACTATCAGTAATGCTAATTTAGTGTTTATACTTTTTTGCTTTTATTAGGCTGAAAATATAATGTATGACTCCACGCTACCTTCCCTCTGAGGGAGATCTTCTATAATATAAAAAAGTTTTTTAGATTTTATGGTGCGTTCAGACTGACTGATGTAGTAGATGTTGTTGTTGTTGTTGTTGTTGTTGCCGTTGATTGCGTCGATTGTATATTTCTACTTTGTTTATATAATTTCTGCCGTTGTTGTTAACGCAAAAAGAAATATACATACGAATAACGACGAGAAACAAAAACAACAACAACAATAGTGTAAAAGCAAGCAAGCTTCACATTTCGTTGAAAAAGTAGGTTAGTGGGTCACCATATCTAACAACGAAACAACAATAAATACATACTACTTTATACACTATTCATACGTACGTAACAGTGTTGCCACTTTATGGGTAATTCCACAAATTTTTTTATTATAAAATTCAAGTTGTGTTAAATTTAAAAAAAATTATCCATCGCGTCAAAATTAAAAATAAAATGTAGTGAGCTTACGTCTTACGTAACAGAATAGTTACTTAAAAAACGTATATATTATCTCTTAAAGGTTAAAATTCGCTACAACGGTTTTGAACAAATTGTTTTTCCCATGAAAAATTTCACTGAAACTATATATATTATTTTATTTTATAAAAAGAGACAATCACAATGGATCCAAAATGTCACTTTTTCACAAAAAAAAAAAAAAATGTAGTCAATTTTCCCATGAAATTCATTATCTTAAAAAAATATATTTTTTTATAAGAGATTTTCACAACTTTTAAAAAGCGAAAATCGCCATTACTCTAAACAACACTTTATAACAAATTTTCGATATGTAATTTTATTTTAGTGATACTGTTATTTTTTACAAAAGCAGAAATTATTTGATTACTGGGTATCGCCTAAATAAAGCGATAAATCAATATTTTAATATTTTTACCTTAGAGCCTGCTGCCTGTGCAGTAGAACGCAAATTATTTTGCATATATGTGTAATTTGGAAATATGTAGGCAATTTTGACAGCCCCCTTATGTGTAATTTTGAATTTTTCTTTGTGGCAACACTGGTACCTACATAATATTGTTGTTTTATGAACAAAAAAATAAAATATATTTATTTGTATATAATTTTGATTTGTGTTGGTTGTAATTTTATACATATGTATAAATATTAAGGTGGCAGCTATTTAACGAAATTTAAATTTGGAGATGTGCTCGCCCTATTTACTTACATTTGATCTAAAAAAAAGTGGTGAAATTTGAGCCAAAGCTTATCTCGCGGTATTGAAATTTCAAATTTTATAAACAAACAATTTTTTTTATTATGGCCAGGGCAAGGAACTTCATGTAAATACTTGTTTAATGTTGTTGGCTGGGGAACAACATTAAATAAATATCTTTACGAATCTACAAATTTGCAACCAAATGACATCGATTTGTGAATGCAAATTTTGGTAAAAATGCATATTTTGCTATAAATGCATATATTGCTATAAATGCATATTTTGTTATAAATGCATATTTTGTTATAAATGCATATTTAGTAAAGTCTATAATTCCGCCTTGAATTTTTATTCAGCCATCTAAACATATTTTTTTTATAAAAAATAATAAAATCGTTTAAAAATTTTCAGTCGATCTTGTGATTGTATTTCAGAAATTTTGAAGTTTTTTAAAGAAATTAAATTATCAGAATATTTTCGATTCTGATAATTTAATGATTGGATTAAAAACTTTATTAAATATTATTTATGTTTGTTTTATAATAAACATATTTTTAAATAAATATTGGCATACACCCAAAAATTTTTCTTTGGTACGTGCAAAATATGAATTTATAGCGAAATATGCAAAAAAATATACATTAACAAATTGATGACATTTTGTTTCCTGGTCGTAAGATTTACTTTATTAATTCGAAAAAATCTTTTTTGGTTGGAAAATCAGGAATTTTGATTGCGGAGTGCTACGGATTAACACTCCGATTCGGCTTAAATTTTCACCATCTACTTTTGAGATTTAATGCAAAAAGGTAGGGGTGTGCATGTCTCGCAAAATAGCTGTCACCCTAAACATTTATTTTTTATAACGAGTTTTTGTTTGTTGTTGCACGATACGCTTATTTTTAATTTTTTTTTTGAAATTTTATTTTAAGTTTTGCGTACAAAGTACTTACATATTAATGATAATTGCAATTATTACTACTTTTTTTTTTGTTGGTTTATTTGTTTAATATTTCAGAATGCTATTGTGATATAAAAAATGCAAAATAGTTTTAGGTTTTTAAATATGGCAACTCTTCAAACAATGTCATATAAAAAAATTCTAGAGAGAAGAGATTAAATCAATATTTAAAATTGTTAAGAAATGCACTATGGGTTTCCGATATAACAAATAAAAAACTTAATTTACTACACAGCAAAAAAATACAAAATTCTGTTATAAATATTGAACATCTTTCATAGAATATTTCTGTAAATACAAAACAAAAAAAATGTTTGTTTTTTGTAACTTAAATTTTTATATGGAAAAATATCAATTAAGAAACAATTCAAACAAAAAAGTTGGAAATCGAATTTGAATTTCAACAAATATTTAAAATTTCTTTAAATTTTGTGATGCTTTTTGCTGTATACATTTTCTGTTCACAAATTTTTCGGGTACAGTGTACGGTTTAGAAACGAGAAAAAGCCAATGACAAAATGAAAAAAAAATTAATTTTACTGGAAGACATTGATAATGAACTCTAAATTCGACTAAAGTCCTTGTTTTAAAAATAAATTATGGATTTTATTCAAGGACCAACAATTTTGATATACTAGATCCTCTTTTCCAATTTTTATACACATTTGTATTTGATCAAATCAGTGCATAGTAGATTTTTGAGCAAATTTGTCCACAAATTACAGTAAAAAGAATTTCCAAAAAAAAATCCAAAATTAGCTGAATAAATTCCAGAATCTACCGATATTTAAAAAAATCATATATTTTCTATTTTTAATAAATCGTCGAAATTTAGTCAACCAATTTTAAAAATTTTATTTTTTTTTAAATTCGTTTAAAACTATAAGCTGTAGCTAAAAAAATTAAATTTTCCCCACTGTGCAGTGACTGAAAAGTCTATACTTATTAACCCAATTCTTTAAAACACTCTACTGTCCATTGATCCAATAAAGCATTTAGTACTTATATAGCTTATTTAGCCATACGGCCTTTTAACTCATTCATTTTGATTCAATCAGCTGATTTGTTACGTTATTCGTAACGTGACGTATCTACATATGTTATCGAGATCAGCTAATCCGTCAGAATAAAGCAATACTTTACGCTGCAGAGTGGAGTGTACTAAAATAGAGATGGATATGATACAAAAAATGTTGCTAGTGAAAAGGAAAAGGGAACAAAATTGACTTTTCAAAGTGGTCTTTCACAGTCCAATGCATTAAATATATAAAATTAATAAATAAATTTATAAAGAATTTATTTTAAATATGTATGTATATTATTTTTAACCAAACACTTTTTTTATAAATATTTTTTTTAAATGTATTTATTGAGGTTTTTAGCACATTGCTGACTTGCAAATCTAGATTGATATTCATTCATGTATAAGAGTTTGTGTCCAAATAATATTTTGCAGCTGTCTCTTTATGCCGTTGCATGAGTATAATGCAACTAAACTGAAATCAATTTGGCTAATACCAAATATCATAATATAAATGGCGATCTTGATACCTGGCAATTGAAATTTTTTTTTTTTAAATAAAATTAACCGAAAATAAGTTTGGTATTTACGAAAAGTCAGTGTGGGGGGGGGGGGGGTATAATTTTTGTAACATAAATTTTTATTAATAATAAAATTATTTATTGTTATAAGACAAATATTTCAAACGTTAAATATAACGTGGTAATAATTGGAACGAACCGGGGAACTGTGGTCGCCTGCCGAGAATTCTACCCACTGTCCTATTAAAAATGTGTTTATATAGGATTATAAATAGTGTAATTTAGACATTATTACTTTTTCCTGTAGCTCGGCAGGCGTTTGTTATGAGAAGTTATAGTTTGGAATACCCCCGTTGTCCGTTTTTCACAGTTTTTCATTTTTAAACCGTACGCTGTTTTGGAATGATTTATAATTTTGTATATTCATATTTTTTTTAGCGCCCCGGTAGGCTAGTTGGTAGCGGGCTGACTTATCTGCGGAGGTCGTGGGTTCGATTCCCACCAGAGGCTCTGGTCTGTTTTAGTTACAACGAGCCGATAGCCTTTGTTGCTAGTGCTCGGTTAGAGTATTAGGATATAATTTGTATGTAATTATATGATTAATATAGACAAATAAATAAAATATTTTTTTATTGAATAAGCTTAAAAATTAATCGTTTGAGGCCTTCTTTGCTTAATTCCCATACAGTGTGGGGAGGGGAGTCGTTTCATTGGCCGTTTTTACTGACTTTCATAATTTTACTTGTATCAAGATTATTATTTTTATTTAAGTTATCTGTAAATTTCAAAGAAAAAAAAGTACAACAAAAAATGACAAGATTTGCATTATATTTATTATTATTTTTGGTTGTTTTTTTTTTGTTGTTGTTTTAGTTTCTTCTTAATCGACTGCGAAAAAAGTAGGTTACGAGGCCACAATAAAACAAACTCATATGCAACCATTTTGTATGAGGTTTTCCATACCAACTGTTCATCTAAACAATAGATATTTCATATTAATGTTAAACATACATTATTTTTGACCTATATGATGCGAATAAAAATTTAAACAATTTTTCCATAAAGTGGGCAAAGTAGTCGTTGTTAAATATTGACAAAGGTACGGCTCATTTTTACACTTAAAATAATAAGTTAGTAAACAAATCTGTCTAACGTGTTTCAGTCCATACATGTCTTTATTAGATCCCGAGACCCTATTGTTTGAAAAAATTGTATACCTCAGTAGAATTACAAAGAAAACTGTAGTTTCACCAAATTTTTATTCTTTTTCTAACCACACCTACTTTGCCCACTTTTTGGAAAAATTGGAAAAAATCTTATAGGGCAATAAATTCTGTAAATACGGCATCGTATTGCAGTTGTTATGGAAAGCCATATATTTGTGTTTGTAATTGAGATTTTGTATAATCATTTTTTTTTTTATATTTTTGTTTATAAGAAATTAAGGTATGAGTATGAATTTAAATATTTATAAATCATACACAATTATATTTTTCTTTTATTAATGAGGGAAGTATTTGTATGTACTATTGGGGAAGGTCTACTTGCGGTGAATGTAACCAAAAAAAAATATGTATTACAATATTGAATATTTTATGCTTAAAATATCTTATTGTAAAAAGTTTAGTAACATCGAATTATTAAAGAATAAAAATAAAATAAAAGGCAAGGCCACACTCATATTATTTCGTTAAAAATAATCTAAAATGCATATTAAATTAATCGAAAATACAATCAAAAAGAGGACTACTGATTTTATTTATTTATTTATATTTATATTAATCATATAATTACAAATTATATATTAATACCCTAACCGAGCACTAGCAACAAATGTTATCGGCTCGTTGTAGCGAAAACAGACCGGAGCCTCTGGTGGGAATCGAACCCACGACCCCCGCACTGATAAGCTAGCACGCTACCAACCAGCCTACCGGGGTGCTCTTTTTTATATTAAGCCCCTTTTGTTGTTTATTTTCAATCATTGTTTAATAATAGACAATATTAGTAAAAAGCAATCGAAAATAGTTTAAAATAACCATCAATTTTTAACTGACAAAAAGTAGAAAAAAAAAACGATTTTTGTGGTTTGTTTTTCAAATGTATTTTTTTTTTATTTGTATGTAATTTTCAAAACACAACACACACAGATATCTATATTTAAATAATTTGTTGTAATTTTTATTGAAATAATTTTGTATATAAACAAACTATTTTGTTAAAAAAACAATAAGGAATTATATGAATTTATATTTAACAGAAAATATCAACTCCTACTGAATGACTGTAAATTTTGATTCATTCATCGTTAAAAAATATATTTCTATGAATTTCAATTGATTCTTTGTTTAAAAACAAACTTTACGTATTACTTTTTAAATAAACTACAGTCGGTAACGGAAAATATATTGTGAGTGCACTTTTAAAAAGGGCGGGTTTTAAAGCGGGCCGAAAAATGTGTTTAGTGACTATTTTTTTTTATCAGAAATTAAGTAATTTTGATAGAATGTTAAATTAACTATGTATATTTTTGTTTAGAAAATATTTATTTACACTTAAAAGGGAACCCCCCCTTAGAGAATAAACATCTAAGTTTTACCAGTGCCATTTCCGATGTTAAGGTGGTTAAAATGGTACCAAAAATTGATACTTTTTCAAGACGAACTGTTTTTGATCAAAAAGTGGAATATTTAAATTTTGTTTTTGGATTATTCTGGATTTCACTAAATTTGCAAAAAGATATTTATGCCAAAATTGTAGCAAGTTGTTCGTGTTTCAAGTAAAAAATATGTTATACTACATAAAAAAAAAGGAATTTTTCACGATAATAAAGTTTACGTGAAAATTTAGTAGAATTTCTTCACACAAATTTAATGTACGATACTATTATTTTTTCCACTCGGTCTGAGGCTACGTTTCCACTAAACGCGTTTTTTATGTGTTTTGAAACAAAACACTGTTTTCCCATATATTTTTTTTTTCGTCAAAACAACATGATTTGCTCAAAACACTCAAGTGGAAACGTAGCATTATATCCAAATTTCCTCAAAATATTGAGGGGATCCCTAAACTAGAGTTTCATTGTAAGACAGTCTACTTTGTCACCCTGTTTTAAAGCAACATACATCTAAATTTTGAAGTCCAACTCAATACTCTTTCAATTTAATTTAATGTTGTTTCTACTTGATTTTACATTTTTTTCCTGTATAGTGCTAATATACTTGAACAAATTTATTATTTTTAGCAACAAAATAATTAGAAACCTGTTAAAATCATATAAAACTATAAAATGTTGTATTTTAAACTGTAACAGTAAATAAACACCATGATCGAAATCCATTTCTAACTGGATTTCCAGCATATTGTAAACTATAATCAAGTTTAAATACATTTAAATAAGATATCGAAAAATTAAATGAATAGAAACAAATTAATAAATAAATGAAAAATATTTGAAAACTGTTTAAATCACAAGCTTAATGGTGATAAAAGTTAAAACGTATTTTATTTTTTTCCAATTTCTACGTATTTAAAATTTAAATATAATATTTTTGTGCTGCACTGCGTATGATTAATATTAATTACGCTGTCCTTTGACAAAAATGTTTATACAACTTTTTTAAGTCTTTTAATAATTTTAAAATTGTTTAAATTTTATAAAATTAAAAGAAATTGTGGTGAATTTATAATGGAAAATTACTATCATTAACAGTATACAAGATTTGACATTAAATTTAAACAGTTTCAATTACATACGACTATTTTAAAATGTAACTATCGATAGATGTGTTATAATTTATACATATAAATTTATTTGAAAAATTTATAATTTTATTTGCTTTAAAGTCTTAAGTGTTGGGAAAAAATACGTGTTGATTTTAATGTGTGTTTTTTTTATTTTATTCGCCTGTGGGCTATAAAAACTCATAAACCATTTTAAGCGATTATGCTTTACAAAACTACCTCTACTTAATATTTTGCTACTAACATACATTTAAATTATATTTGTATACATTTAAATTTATATGTGTGTAAAATATGTTTTATATTATGTTGAAATTTTCCATTACATTTCATATCTTTGGAACAGCTTTTTTTTTTTTTTGGTGGGCGTGCAGTTATTTTGTTTTAAGGGTACTTTTACTTAAGTTTTTGTTTTATTATTTAAATTTTTTTTATTTAGTTGTAACAAATAAAACATACTTACATCATATGTAACAGCAATTGTAAATAAATCAAAAAGAATTTATGGTGGCTAGGCTTGAAATAAAATCGATTTAACTAGAAACGAAAACCGTAAACTAAAAAAAACAAATGCTTACTTAACCCTCTAAACTTTGTTAACTATTTAGACCATGTTTTCAAAATTTAGAATTTTTGATATTCAGGATCAATTTTGATTCAAGATTGTTAACACTTTTCGTATAGAAAATACTTAGAAAAGGTTATTAAACACCAACCGAATGGAATATATTTTCTTATCAGCTACGAATTTCATCAACTTTCTTTGCGTCTGATGGTGTTAATTTTAAATATATCTTCTTTAATTCACAATTCTAAAGGAAAAAGCTAACGAAAGATAATACCACGTTGATTTATTAAGTAAAGATGAATTGTACTTACGTAATCTAGCGAGATGTGTTTAGTAATCTTCTTTATTTACTTATGTCAAATCTGCTGTCAGCTGATATTAAAAGACATGTGTTGGCTTTTCCTTGATTTTGCTCAAGTAAAATCACCGATAAAAGTTTTATCGTTTAAAAGTTTCCCTAAGAGGTTTAAATTCAGCATAGTAGATACGATAAATAACGTTTATTTAAATTTTAAAAAATACTGGATTATTGGGACATTATTTCTACAGAAACAATTAGATTTGGAAGGCTTGTTCTTTATAAATTCTAATGGTCTTTCAGAAGAAAAGGTTTTTTAAATCTTGAGGTTTCGTGAAGACAAAAGTATGTAAAATCTTGCGGGTTTTTATATGGAAAAATCCCAAGACTTTTTAGGTTTTTCCTTGAAAGAAACCCCTCCTAAAAAGTGGTTTATCTATTGTAAAAGTTTGTTAGAATCTAAAAAAATTTTCTTAGTATCAAAAAATTTTCTTAGAAAAGACATAAAATACAAGATGCTTTAATCTATTTAAAAATCAAAAGATTTTAAACACTTTTTAAAGTAAAAAATCTCAAATTTTGGAAAATGTTTTCTATAGAAAAATTCTTAGACTCGGAGGACATCTTCCTACAAAAAATCCTTTAGATTTTAAGGAATTTTTAACTATAGAAAAACTTTTGATTCTGATGAATCGTCCCAAAGAAAATCCTTTAATTCTAAGTAATGTTTCCTATTAAAAAATCTCTAGAATCTTAGGACTTTTTCCTTTGTGACTATTTCCCTTAGATTCTGAAGATTTTTTCTCCATAAAAATTTCCACATTCAAAGGACTTTTTTATGATGGTAAAACCCTCACTTTCTGTGTAATATTTCCTACAAAAAAAAAACTGCCGAGAACTAAGAACTTTATTTTGTAGAAAACCTTTCATTCTGAGGATAATTTTTTGTTTATAAAAAGTGTATTTTTTCCAACAGAAAACCCCTTAGATTTTGTAAACTTTTTCTAATCGAAAACTCCTCTATTCGTTGAAATATATTTTCGGTTTAAAAGAGTTTTTTTTTTTCTCAGATTCTGAGGAATTTTTCGTATAGAAAACCCCTCAGATTTCCTATAAGCATCAAATTGTTTTTCTATACTCAAAATTCGTTGTAAGCTAGTGTTATTAACCACATTTTTAAATTAAATAATTATGACACTCCCCTCATTATACATTTCACCTTCAAATGTTTTTTTTTTCATAAATGTAAATTTATCGATAAATTTATTTAATTTTGTAAAAAAAAAAAAAAATACTAAAATTTATTTATACAAATAAAATTAAAAAAAAGTCTTTATAACTATGCGTAAAAATTTCATTTATTAATAATTTTTTTTATATAAATTTTATTAAATATTTTTGTTATTTTTAACCTTGAAATCGAAAACCTCATAACATTGTACTCGTAATTTGATTTGCAAAAATAAAAACACATGAATGATGTTAGAAGACCTAGATATTTGTATTTTCTGTGTGTTTTTTTTTTTAACAAACTAATTAAAATTTTTAATATTATTAACTAATAAAAATATATATATTTATTCACTGGTTCATATACTAATTATGATACACGGTAATAAAAATAACTGAAAAATCAGTAAATTTAACTAAAAAACGTTTCGTTAATATTTTAATATAAAAATTTGTTACACAGAATAAAATTACAAAATACTGTTTGTAATACTGAGCATATTTCGTAGAATATTTTTGTAAATACAAATAAAAATTTTTTTAAAAAGACACCAACAATGGAATTAAGAAATAGAAAAAACTTTTTATTTTTTTTTGTCAATTCAATTTTTATATCAAAAATTACAATTTACAAACACATCAAACAACCAGTTTGTTAGAAATCGAATTTAAATGTTAACAAATATTTTTAATTACTTGAAATTTTGTGATTATTTTTTTTTGTTTAAATTCACTAAAAACTTATTAAAATTTCAGTTTTATTTGATATTTAAAATATGCAATATAACAGAAATTGTTTTCAAAATTGGTAAAAATAGAAAATTTTAACCAGAATTTTAGTCAAAATTTTTGAAAATTTTTTATACATTATAATTTTTAACTAAAATATTTTGTCGTTTTTAAAGACGCACGGGTCGATATTTATTCCCCAAAGTCCTAAATCCTGACAAGGAAATGCACCACATAATGCAAATTATTTGCCTTGACTATTTATTCTCAGTGTAGAGTATTTCTTTGCCGTTCATTCTTTCGCCTATCTATTTTTTTTTCTTCTTCAATTAATTAAGAATTTTTTTTAAATGCATTTTAAATAAAAAAAAAATTAAATAAATTTAATAATATTTGTTGTAAAAACAAATTTATTACAAACAATTTTGCATTGAGAACAATTTGTTGTAAACACTACAATAAGAACAACAACAGCAAATAAACTACATGCATAATATGCAACTAAATACAAAAACAACAACTTAAATGCAATATTATTGCTCATCACGCGTCGCATTTAACTGACCTCCTCCTCTAAAATGAAATTGCGGTCGTATATGGCCCTGGCTAAAACATGCATTTTGTTGTTGTTGTCATTGTTGTTGTTTGTTTTCAGATGTGATGTTTGTTGGTGTAATGAGGTGGTATATGTTGTTATATTAAGAATGTATGTATTGTATAAAAATGCAATATATATTACGTTGTCAGACACTTAAAAGAATTTAATCAATTAATTAATTAATTTAATAGTTTATCTGATATTTTATAACCAATTCAGTGAAAATCAGGTTTTACTGACTTAGGTCGGCCAACTTGTCTAAAAGAAAGCTCAATTGAAAACTATTCTGAGTTAATTTTATGTAAAATTTATTCTTAGTTAAGGTAGCAAAGTTTGAAACAACCGAAACTGTTGTGATAACCTCATTTCTCGTGCCCTAACTGAAATAGGGTTGGGAGAACCCAATACTATATTGGGAAAACCTAATTGGGGCTTTGACAAATTAATTTTTGGCTGTAGCAAATGAATGATTCGGTTGGATTCCATTTTTTTTTTGTCCAAATGATCAAATTGAAGTCATGAAAGGAATTTAAGTTAGGAAACTTTCGTAAACGCTATTAATGAAACGCTTTAAACACCCAAGGAATCACTAACAGCCTTAGGCTGGTCTTGGGTAATGTGTGATTTTGAGCAGAAAATGATTATTTGAAAACTTTAGAAATTTTTGAGGTTAGATCACAAAAAATGCCATGATGATGTGGTAACCTGACAACGAGTTCAAATTCAGGCACCTCAAGAATTTATAATTATATTAATTTCAGCACATCAAGAACATATCGCTCAGTTACTTCAAGACTGTCATATAACTTATATGATGTAATTTTTGAGTACGAAATTTTTGAGTTAATGATGCAAAAATCTCACCGTAATCTAAAACATATCTAAAAATGGTATTGATATCTCTTTCTCTCATTGACTGGCGACCAAAAGTGTATTGTACTTTAAGCGCATAGCGATATAATAACACTTGCAAGTCATTACAAATAAATTCATACTTTTAAATTCTGACTACAGTGTTGTTATTTTGTTTAATTTGTGTATTTTTTTTTTTTTTTTGTTTTGTTTGTTTGTGTATGTTTATAAAAACAAGCAACAACAATAACAAAATTGTAAGGCGCGCGCTCGCGCAAAAAGTGTGTCAAGGTTTTTTTGACGTTGCGTTAAGTTTTTATTTAATATTTTATTTTTTTTTTAATTCAACTCAATGTTTTGTAGTTGTTGCTATTTGATGTAGTTGTTGTACATGAGTATTTAAGTATTCAACTAAAATACTACAAACATGTACGACGTACACCGTGCTCGTAAAATTCAAAACCCGCTAGAGTATAGATTAGTTAGTTGGTTGGTTGGTTTGTCGTCGTAGTAAAGCTTGTTTATGGTGCATTCATGTTGACGTTGTCGTTGTTGTTGTTGATATTATTGCTAATGTATTCGTCTATTTCCAAGTCTGTATGACTTTATTATTAGTATAGTGTTTGTTTAAAAGTAACAATAAAAAAAAACGATTAAAACACCTTACTCACCATATATAAAATAACCCCCCCTTCCCCCACAACCACCCGGCATTTTTAAGTCATTATCAATTAAAACTAGCCAAAGTCTTAAACTATCGTTCAACTAAGTAGTTAAATTTAACCATCAACCACTATACCACACCCCATATGTGCATTGTTTTAATTTGACTGGCCAAAAAATTTATTGAATTCCAAAAGCTGTATGTTATATATTTAAATAGAATTTAAACTTTGAGATCCCCCCTAACGCCTTTTTTTGAACTAGTAATCCATAATGGTGAGTCACTTAATTTGAGGATTCTATTAGACTATGACAATGTCTCTCACGATGCAAAAAAAAAAACAAAACAAAACGTTCTCTTGGTTTTTATGTGGTTGCAGATTACAAAGGTTCAATATTTCTCTTAAAGGGTTTTGTTTTTGGAATTCCAATTGATTTTTTTTAAAGTCCAATTCGTTTTTAACAGATTTGTCAATTGGTTTTGAAAAATTAAGGAAATTTTCTCAAATTTGAGCAGAAAGGGAAAAAATTTACTTTGAAATCAGGGAATTTGTTTAATTTTCTCCTGTTTTCTCTCAACGAACTTTTATTATATGTACAAAATTTTTATTTGACCGCTGCTTACGATGAAATTTCTGTAGTATTCTTAATCTTTGCTTCTACTATCGATAGGGCACGTTTAAAATTGAGTCCTCAGGTCTTTTCACCCACAATCTTTATGGTCTAATAATAATATAAGCTGTCAATGTCACTATTTGGGTTTCCAAGATTTTGAATTCGAAGTTGCTAACAAAAAACCTGCTTGGGTAACATTTAATCCGTGACACTGGCCATTGGGTCACACTTATAATAACTCATGCAATAAAAATACGAATTAATGTCAAAGTAACGAAATTTTATTTGTAAAATAAAAGAAAAATGGTTTATTTTACTAAAGTTTTTGTAGTTTTTACAATAACTTTGTATTTTTATGCATGGATTATTATGAGTGTCATCAATGGACAGCTTCGATATCTTTATGTTCCCCCGAAGTTCAAAATCCGGGAGACGCAAAACATCCATGCAAGCATCCTCAGTGACCGAGATATGCAGCGGCGATATATTAAGCATGGCATAAGTCAGAGTCATTTTTTCTGAACCTATGATACTAACACACGCTAAGCGATGGACATTGAGTGTTAAGAAATACTTTATTCTGAGTTTCGTCCGCGTCATTTTCCCGGAGCATTAAGTGTGTCCATTGGCCTCACAATGGTATTGAAATACCAGTGCACCATATGAAAATAATGTCCTATCAAATAGCCCCTGATAAGTGTCAATCCACATATGCTTCCGGTGCAGAAGCTTTAAATTAAATTTTATCTATTATCGCGGATCGAATAAGGACTTTGGAGGAATTTCGCTTAGGGGTGGTCATGTTGTGGATGGATGTAAAAAATTAGTTTGGAAGTTTTAATCAAATCGGAATTTATCTTTGACTTGAGCTTTTCATCCCAAAATCTGAAATTTCTTAACAAGTACAAACACTATTATTACGAATTTAAAATTATTTCATAAAAAATATTTCTCTGTTTTTTATTAACGAGAAGAAAACATGAATTTCTAACCCTCATACATATAGCAACGTCCGCTTTTGGTGTTTCCAATTAAATTTTTGAACAATTTCGTCAACTCTCCATTAGGCGAAGTTCTTAATTTTTCACCTCCTCCATTGTATTTTCAAAGAAAAGAAAACATAACATTAACTAGTAGGAAATAACAAAAATATCTATAACAGTGGCCCCGCAGGCCAATAAGTCAAAAAGGTTACACTCAGAGACAGCGTAACGATGCTGATTGGTGTGGTTTATAATGTGCCGCTTTCTCCTTGTCCCACCAAGGCTTGGATTATTATCAAAGAAATTTGAATAATTAATGTTGCTTTAATATGGAATTTTTTAAGATAGAAAATAAAGAAGAAAGAACAGAACCTTATGCGGTACTTATGCATTTAACTGAAGTTCGTTGAGTCAGACCAAACTAACTAGGGAAAGACAATTTTGAGAAAACTCAATAAAAATCGAGAGAATCCAACGCCGAATCACAAACGATTGAAAGACTTGGAAATATTCAGCATAACCACTTTGCTTTTATTAACATACTTTGGAAAATAAACCTAATTTGACATGCCGATCCTGATTCTGAATCAACTTTGATTGCACAAAACAAAAATCAAGATTTTTTTAAAACACAAGAAGTGTCTCCAATAACCTGACAGATCATACTCTATGTTTTACGTTATTTTGAACAGCTATATTAGAGATGATTTTTTTTACATATAAAACTTTTTGCTTATTATCGAAAATATTGTGATTCTCGATTGTGATTTTCGATGGATTTATTCCATAAAGTATAAACCAATTGATTTAAATTTTCGAGGAAATTTTTTTCAAATACATACATACTTGTTTCTACTTTTAATGATCCGACATTAGAGTCAAAATATTTCAATTTATGTTCCCATTTTGATAAATCATCACATTTAAATTTATATACGATAAACAATTTTGTAGTCATCAAAAATGTTGATGTTTGTAGGTCATGTTCCAGTTAATGAGTTTTCATACTTACTTTGTTACTTTTTCAACATAAAAACCACAAATAAAAAGTAATGAAAATCTACCATTAACATAACTACTTTTTAACCATAACCCACGAATTTCTAGGAAATAGACCACCTGACTCGAACCAAACCAAAAACAATTTATGTGAAAACACACACCCACAAAAAAAAAAAAAAAAAATAGAAAACATTAAGTAACTGTGAAACACCTCATGACCCATAAAAATTAGAATATATGAACAAAATGAAAAGTGAAAAAAAAAAAATAGAAAACCGAATAGTCATCACAACAAAAAACATGTTGGATACGATTACAACAAACAAATAGATTCATTTTGGAATAAACATGGATAATGGGGTACAACCTACAATGTTTGATGTGTTGTATTATTTCGAACCTTACACAATAGGATTCCTGGTGTGACTCTCAAACTAAAAAAAAAAAGTTATTTCGAGAAGTAGAATAATGAAAAGCAAATAACTTGAGTTGTATAAACAATAATGCGGTGGCAAGAAATGTACTTATTACTGTTACTTACCACATAACAACAGCGAAGAAAGTAATGTCAAATATTTTAAAGAAATATTAATGCAGTTGTTTTGTATGTCTTGGAAAATAATATTTTAATCGATTTCTTACAACAGGTTTAAAATTATGTTAAAAACATAGCGAGTTCACTTGGTCATACTGATTTTCTGTAAAAAAAAAGGTCTAAACACTAGACAAAAATACATCCCTTAGGCCGTTTAGATCCTTTAACTTTTCTTCTCAGATGTTTGAGCCGTTGGTCCTTTAGTCCTAAACATTAGAAGTTTTAAATCTGCACCATGTCCTCATTATTTAAACCTCAAGATCTATTGCGCAGTGTATCCCGTAAAAGTTATGTTATCAAGCTAATTGTCTGTTCGATAAAATCTTTCATTTCTCTTGAGATATACCTCTGTGATAGGGTTGGGGCTTTGCTATGAAAATAAAATATTAATCTTTGACGCATTCATTAGTCAACTCGATCTGCTTTGATTTATCGTACCTTGAAATCAATACCAAGGATTTAATTTAATAGGAGTCCCACAAAGCTTTCAAACACAACATCAGACTAGACATTATCAATGGTGTGATGATTTCCAAGGGTTTCCTTTAAGTGATATATATTCTCTTTTAAGTAAGCCAACAGGCCACACAATTTAATAAAACAGTACTAAGACCCTGATGCTGGAGTATCCTTTCTTATATCATAACTCTACTGTAGTGTGTTTTTCTTACCAATTTGAAAATCTTTAACATTGATTCGAAATATCTTAGTATTAGCAACCTGTAGAGGGGAAGGACATCGCGTCAGAAAATGATTCCATAGTGTTCCATCAGAATATCTCAATATTTGGACGAAGATCGAATCAGGAAATGATTCTAAGTCAATCGGTACCAGGTTGACTTGGCTAAAGGTTAAATATTTTTGGTAGTTAGAAATTTTATAGAAAAATCCTACGTCAGAATACTAAAACTTAGGGAATTTATAATTCGTAATTAAGCTATTTTTCCTGATGTTCTAACGTTGGGCGCCATGTGTACTAAATTGAATAAAAATTCTTTCCACTTGCAATTTGTAGCAAGACAACATGTACAAGCCCCTATTTTTAGGGGACACTAGGTATGAAACTAAACCGATTTGAACCAAAATCAATCTCGTCGAAATATCTGATTATTTGCTACGTGCATAGTGTGAATAAGAAATTGAAGGGACTCTGTATGGATTGGTGTACTATAAGGTGGATTTAAATTCAATAATTTCTGAATCAAAGTTTTGGCAAACAAATCAATAAGTTTATAATATAGATTTGGGCGCCATATTCATTTTCTTCTACCTCTTCCATTGAGGGTGAGCTTTTGTTCCTCTTAATAAATATTTTTTCCTAAAGCTTAAAAGTTGGGTTTTCTAACTCAAACTACAGAGCGAATATTTTGAAAAACAAAACGAAAATTTTACAAAACATAGAAAATATTTCAAAATAAATGACAAAACCCCTAAGTTAGCAGCACTGAATGCCAGGCGATTTTTTGTTGAATTTTAGCATGTTTATAGGGCTTTTCCATAACCTGCCCTTAATTTTTAGACAAACACCCAGAAGTACTCGGTAAATACAAACAAGAAAAACACCCACTGTCCCCGTAATAAATAATAAAGTGTTTTTTTTAAATCGTCATTCTCTATTTCTAAAAGAAAAAAAAAGGGAAAATTGTACTCTCAATTTCGGTTAACCTTAATTTATAGTTAAAATAAGTAAAATCAAATAGAAAATATAAAAAAAGCATGGCATACAAAAAGAAGACGATGAAAATTTAAATGAAAATAAAATTAATCTCTCTAACATAGACCTGAATCTGTTTTATTTGTTTGTGTTGTTGTTGTTATTATTGCTGTTTTAAAAGTAGGTCAAGCAGAGCTGGTATAAAGTGATGACAGTCATAGACGGTTGGTTGGTTGGTCGGCTCGCTACACACAGCTAAGTTTGCTGTAGCAGCGATACGTAAACGATTTTCAAGCAGAGCAATACTTTCACTTATTACATTATTTAATAATGCAACAAAAAAGTACTTTAATGAGAGTATAAAGTACAGAAAGAGAGGAATAGGGTTATGGATAATATACTCCCCCCCCCCCTCCCAACCCTCCTATGTATTAAAAAATACTCTTCTTATATTAATACTCTTTTTTTTTTCTTTTCTTACAAAAAAAAAAAATAAGCAATATGGTGTAATAGTTAAAATACCACAGCAACAACAATGAACAAAAACAAACACTCTCAGGCATGCCCCTTTGTATACAAAAAACGTGATTATACTCACATGTATATAAAACAAGGGAACTTGTCTAAAGGCCCCCTCCTCACCCCCCTGACATAAGTATACTCTTCATTTCGTTTTTATGTCCCAATTTTCTTTTCATTATTACTTAAACATTTTGTACAGAGTTGTTGTACCAAATAAGATACGATTCATAGTTTAAATGTGTGTGTGTGTGTGTTTGGTGATTCGTAAGTACTCGTTTTTACGGCCTCGTTACACTACTGCTATGGCACTACTTCTGCTGCTGTTATTCAACGTAATGACACAGAAACGCCAACAGAGCTCCACAGTTGGCTGCTCTGCACGCACAAGTATTATTTCATATTGAAAGCAAAAGTTAAAACACAATTTTTTAGAGCATGTGATCACAATATTTTATATATGTTTTTTTTTGTTTAACGTTGTATTTTGCATTTGTATTTATTAAATAATATGTAAACATTAATTTAAGCTCTTTGAATGGGCATGGGAAAAGCGTGTGAGTCGTTGAGAGAGTAAGTAAAAATAACTCTCTGTGCTCCTGTGCTTAAAAAGAGTGCTGTGCTATATAAGACCGCTACTAAATTTATTGTTAATGTAGGTTGTGTTTTAATGATTTTGTTTTTGATGTTTCTTTTTTATATTATCCCGGTTTATTTTGTGTTTGTTTCAATTGTAACAAATTAAAAAGTTATTTATAGTCTTGGGAATTTTAGACAACACTTAGCAACAAATTTTGGGTCATCGTTGTTAGCTTCAATGGTTCCAACGCGAAATGAAGAAATTACTATATTTTTTAAATAAAAATTCTCAAAGAGTTTTGCAAAGAGTTATCTTGGGTTTTTATTTTATAGCTTCTTGGAATATTTGTTGGTTATAAGGTGATTACTGCGCTAAGATTCAATGTATCTTACTTATTTTTATCTAGATTATTTAATATCCTCCTAAGCAGTGTGGTGTTAAATATTATCGAAATCGATAGAGAAGTTCAGAAGTTGTGAGTAAAAATGTGTGGTCACCTTGAAATTTTCCTTAGACTTCTAAACTACTGGACTTCTAAACCACCTAGAGGAGGCAGAGATTTCAGGAGACTTAAAAATAAAAATTCGAACTAATATTTCGTTCTCAGTTTTTGACTAAATTGAGGGTACTCCGGGCTAAACACTACGAGTTTAATAAAATTTTGATATGTTATATAAAAAAATATTCTTAGATCGACATGTGTCGGCTTTTGGTTCATTTAGGTAATTTAAGTGTTCAAAATTAGGTTAAAAAATGATTATGACTTCGGTGGCTGCACATAAACACCTCTTTACTATACATATGACTGTAAATAGGCGTTTGTGCGCAGCATGTGGCGTGAGAGGGCGTGGCTTCGAAGTTTATACCGCCAGTTCAAAGTTTGACAACTGAGTTGGTTTTAGGCTCGGAAATTAACAGATTACTGCAGCCCTTGGCTGGGGCTCTGCCCACAACGAGCGTTAACCTCTACTCTGATAGTCAAGCTGCGATCTTTGGGGTCAGCGTTTCTCACTATTGTGACTACCCACAATTTAATGCTATTACTAAGCAGTTTTATATTCGACTCCTATGGGTCCCTGGGCACAGCGACATACCGGGGAAGGGTATATGGATATTTTATAAAAGATCAAAACTCACTTTTAGGGGTTAAAACTTGGGGTCAAAAAGAAACCTATAATTTGAAACCCTTTTGACTAGTGTTTAAAATTATTGACCTCACTTTCAATTGTGCTTACTTTTAGATAATCTACCAGTTGGGCGCCAAAAATACTGTAAATTTTTGGTAGAGTAGGGTTTAAATTTTAAATACTTTTTCAAATTTGATTTCACCATCTCAAGAAATAAATTTAAACTAAATAAAATATGTAAAAATTTAGTGGATCATTAATAAAGAAAGTTTTTACAATCACTAAATTTGTATGTTAACTGACGTCATTTGCAAAATATCTAAAAATAACTGTAACAGTTTAAATACAATATTTTAAAAGAAAAAATAATAATACAAAGACTTCCTATATTGGTGGTAACGAATATAAAAAACACAACGAAAACGCCTTAAAAATAAATAACCATTTAAAGATTGGTTTAAGACAAAAAAAAAAAAAAAATATTAAGCAAAAAACTCTTTTCTTATTAAAACAAAAAATTAAACCTTGTAACAGTTTTATATTTGTGTTTTTATTTTTATTAAAATTTTAAAGACAGAAACCAAAAAAGAACTACAACTTAAAATTAAATACAGCTTAAAATGCATAAAATTTAACGAATATCAATACAAATAAAAACGCAAAAAATAAAGACAAGGTTTATGTATAAAAAAAAGATGCCGGTAATAAAACAAGATAAAAGATGGGAATGTGAAAATAAATTTGCAAAAAAAAAATGACATACAAATAGTTGATCATTAATTTTAATTAAGAAAATATTTAGGTAAGCAAAAAATAAAATAAGAATGAAATAGTTTAACTTTAGCAAAAATATTTTAAATATTGTATTACAAAATGGAAATATTTAGCAGAAAATTCTTTTTCAATACGTGACTTTAGAAAATGAAAAAAATTTTTAAGTAAAATTTTGTTACCTTAATATAAATCTAACACTCAGGGAAATATGTCGGTTAAATCAATTCAAAATGATGGTTAAATTGACTTATATTGCCATAAAAAAGGTTTACGAAATTGATGTTTAAAATTACCATTATCATTAAAATTACTTTACATTTTACTATTGTCTGTAAATAGCAATCGCAGTTAATTTAACTAACAAATTTAAAAAATTTTAAATATTTTTGTAAAGAAAACTGCTAACTAATGTGGTAAATGCAATTCGTCAGCTTAATATTGCTTTGACCCACTGACTAGTTTTGAAAAAATTAAATTAGGAATGGATTATATATAATGTAAATTTACTCTTTCTAATTTGGAATCCCGTTTTCAGATATTTTGCATTATAACTGGAATATTCAGTATCGACTTTGATCTACCTGTCAGTTTTACATACAAAAATTAAAAAATGTAAATATTTTTTACCGTTTACTTCGATAACATAATTTGGCATATAGGTCAAACTAATAATAAGCTGATGAATTGTATTTAAAAAGCAACTAGCAAATGTAGTAAAAATAAATTTAACCACACTTGAGTTTCTTTATACACTTTAAAATTTTATATCTTTCATTTTAAAGTGTATCGTATATAATCGTAGATAATCCAACTACCGGATAAAAAAGAAATTGAGTATTATTATTAGCAACAGTTGAAAATTTTAACAACTACATTTTTTAACTATAGCTAAAATGCAGTAGTTTTCGTTAGTGCACTCAGCAAAAAAAAGTCTGTAATGTCAACTAAAAATTTTGCTGTTTTTAGGGGAAATTTTGCTAATTTAAGTACCCAGCGGTATTTTTTTTGCTAACTGCTAATTCAGCAAAAAAAATTTACTAAATATTATAAATATTAGTACAAAATTACAAATTTGTTTTTTTTTTTTATCAAGCAACAACATTTTTAAATTTTATTTATTTTAATATTTTAGACAAATTTAATAATATTTAATATTAATAATATTTCCTTCAATATTTACTTTTTTAAAAATTAATAAATTTTTTTGTGCTAGATTTAGCAAATCGGTTTTCAAAAATTTGTAAAATGATTTCTGAAATTGGCAACAAATGACAAAAAATTTTTAAATATTCTGTAAAAATTCTGTAATTTGTAAAATGCAAAATATTTACTAAATAATAGCAAAAATATTTACTAAATAATAGTTTTTTTTTTTACTAAAAATCAGCAGAAAAATAGTAAAGTAGGATTGAAAACAGTTTACATATTTATCTACTAACTTTTTTTCTGATTGTAATTTCATATAGTAACTACACAGAGAAAACAGAATCATCGTGACAACCGGTTTTTTTGCCAACTGAATATTTTGGTTACAGCATCCTAATTATTTAGTTGTCCCAACCAAATGACTTCCTGATGCAATTGAAATATTTGTTTCCAACCGAAATTCTGTTGCATTAATCAAATTTTTAATTGTGACAAACAAATATATCGGTGGCTCCATATATCAGATGATAAGAAATTCGGTTGTTACAATGAATCTGTTTTCACTGTGTACAATATTTTTTTTTTTTGTTATGTTGGCCTTATTTGGAATACATTAAAGTAATTTTTCGTGTAAAATTAGTGCTGTTATATTGATAAGATAGCAGAAAGTGATAAATCCATTAGTCAAAACTTTAGTATCAATTTCACTAACACAATCTCTTGTAAAATTTTACCACTATAATAACCTACACACTTTTTTGCCTACTAAATTTACAAATTCACAATTTCACAATCTTCAAAACAAATTTAATTATATCGAATATTCGTTAAAAACAAATTTGGGAAAAAACCATAAATTTTATAATGAAAGTACCAAATATCCAATTTTACTTATGAAAGCTTAACAACCAGAAAAAAATATTAAAAAGCCAGCAAGGAAAATAAAATCATGGGTGATCGATCATCAACGTCATTGTCAGTATCATCAATAAGTAGCAAATATTAAAAAAAAAAAAAAATGAAACCAATTAAACCACACAATTTTTAAGGGACCAGACTACTTTACATACATTGTAAATACTCTGTACTAAAGACAACTAACTAAAAAAAACTTGTAACAAGCTTTGAAGACAGAAACCACAATAGAGATCAAAAACAAGACCTCACAGACAATTTAGATCTAAAATAAAGAAAATTAAAACGTGATATTGTTGTTATATATTTTCAACTAAAAAAGATGGTATAACACCTTCGCATAAGAAAAAAAATTAATCCTTTAAAGGTCAAAAATATCTAAATAAAGAGATTTTTACTTTACAGCGAAAAATTTGGCAACTTTTACCACAAACAGCAATTATATATTTTTTTTTTGCTTAACTTGGTAATCACATTAAATTTGAGTACGTTTTTAGATGAACATACTTTCTTTAATTGATTCTTATTATGCTGGAGGTCTCTTAACTATAGTCATTTATAAAAGTCAGATAAAAAACTATTTTCAAGTAACGATCAAAAACACCATTTTCTTCAAAAAAGTTTTGACATATTTTGAAAATTTTTAAAATGATTTCGCTGTACCAAAATTAATCAAAAACCATATATCATACAAAATATGAAATAACTTTTAAAAATTTAGCCCATTTTTTAAAATTCGGAGTGTCGAAACAAAAGACATTAAACGATTTTATTAAAATTTTTATTTTCTCTGATTGGGAATATTTTTTTATAACTTTTCTGCTTTGGTGAAACATAGCAATTAACCCCCCTCCCCATTGAAGTAAAATTATAAAACAAAGCTAAAAACTAAAAAAATTTCCAAACTGGTTCACTAACTCTACATCAGAGGGCGCCCAACAACTTACTATCACGTTCAATTACAATGTTGCCACATTTCAGGCCTTTTCATCTTTCACCACTTTTCATTCACTCCTTTATATCATTTGAAAAGAATGCAACACATTAATTTATAGGAATAATTTCCTGAGTGTAGCGTTTCTTTAAAAAAAAAAAAATAGAATCGAAAAATTTTCACATTAACTCACTATACTGTACAGGATGGTCCAAGATTGATTTTTTCTGTTCGAAATATTGACTATCAGTCAGTATCATACCTTCCAAAATGAGTCACTTTACGCTTGCACAACGTTGGGAAAGATCTCTTTATAAAAAAAATGCAAAAGAAATGGAATACTTCCATATATCTACAAATCTTGATTACAAAGTCCAGCGAATCTATGACGTGTCCGAGTTGGATTAATCAGTTAAGTAAAGACAATAAAAATATAACTAAAAATAGTAAAAGCGGACCGTTTCTATGCTTCTCTTAGGTACTCAACTCTGCTCTATTTTTTATGTTCGCATTTTTTTTAAAGGGTTTCTTATGGGTTTGTCTCTTCGAGGATAGTTTGTAAATATATCGAGAAAAGTAGGAGAAAATTGAAAGTGGATTATGAGACATAATAAGATTTTAAAACTTATTTCTAAAAAGCCTCTTAAATTAGAATCAATTGTGCCTCATATATGTATCAAATAATTAGAAGAAATATTATTCATGGTATCCAATTTTTTGATCATCTTTACATGTATTTTTAAAAAGTAAAAATGTCAAGATGGATTCTAACATAGTAAAAATATGGCATCAAATACTTACCAGGCTATTTACTCGCTTAATTACTTTTGTTCGCAATGTCCCAAAAGTAATGAGTGGTCAATATCTTCTCGCTTACAAAAAACACAAAGTAATGGGTGGTAATTACCCTATCGCTTACGAACAGCCAAAAAATAATGAGTACCCATTACTTTTTTGACATCGCGAACAAAAGTAGTTAAGCGAGTAAATAGCCTGGAAAGTAGTTGATACCATGTTTTGGCTGGTAACAACTCATATCTTTGATACAAATATTGGGCGCCAAAATTTTGTATTTCTAGAAGTTATTTTCTTTTAAGTTAGTGATCATGAATAGATTTTTTCATGATATAAAAAGTTTTATCCACATATTAATCTAATAAAAACTTGTGTATTCTATCAAAATTCCCCATAATGTTGGGCGCCAACCTTTGCTAGCCTAGAAGTCACTCTCTTAGAATAGTAAGATCGAGATCTAAAAGGGTCAAATTAAATAATTTAACTACTTCTATAATTCCCAGTGTATGATTTACTTACTATATCATTTTTAAAATATTTAAATTTTCTCGTCAAAATGAAAATTTCCACATTAAAGGGTTAAGTCAAATAGAGACAATGAAATAAAAAATGTTGAAAAAAACGCTTTCAAAATTTAACGCGTACCAAACAACTAAATTATTACGAAATCTTTACACACAAAATCAAAAATGATGAAGCTCCACTATTTCACGTACAAATACAACAATTACAACAGAAACTGAAAAAAAAACAACAACAACAAAATGAACATTAAAAACCATAAAGATTTCACTAAATTTCAACAACAACAATGAAAAAAGACAAAACAAAGCAGATGGTCGATCATATTGTTTACTTGTTGCTGCAATGCAGTTATTTTTGGGGATTTTTGCTGGTTACAAACCACAACCAGCTAGCCAGTCATTTTGCCAACCTACCAACCTATCTATGTCTACTTATAACCAACATGTACACAAAAACAAAAAGAAACAAAAAAACTGGAAACCAGGTTTAAATATTGCAAAATACCTTTTGATTTTTAAGTCATACATACTTTGTAAAACCCAAAATGTTAATACTCGTAGAGCCGATAGAATAAAGGAGACACCGGGGGGGCTGTGTTATAGAGAGTATAGCTACCATAAAGATCAGTTTTGTTGTATTTATAGGAATTATAGGAAGGAAATGAAACCAAACGCTTAACTTAATTGTGTTTACTACCAACAAAAAAAAAAAATCAAATACAAACAAAATTGTTAAGCAATCGCCTTTTAATAAGATCAGACAGACAAAAACCTGCATTTTTTTTGGTTAAATAAAAACACAATAAAACACCAAATTTAACCAACAAACAACAAAAATTTCACGCACTTCACTCTCACTCTCTATGTGAAACTGGTTTGGAGAGCTTGGTTTGTTACCAACAAAGAGGAAACATTTATATGCAGAGTATTTCAAAAAAAAAAAAATACACAAAACCTTATACTACATACAATTGAAAATAGTTGTTTGAAACTGGCTTGAAGACCTAGATTTTGTATTTATAGTTACGCGCCTCTTCTACTCTATTTATAAAGATTAAGCACAGTGGGTTAAAAATATTTGTGATATAAAAATGACATAACTCTAACGGAGAAGATTATCTCAATTTCCAGTATTGGAATTATGTTTGAAAATGTTTCACTACTATGCCCCACGGACATAATACCCACAGCAAATGGGGGAATATGAGCGTTTTCAAAACGATCGTCGTCGATTATCTACATTTTTCAGTAAATCTAGTGGTGTAAAAAAAATATTTAAAAAATATAGAGTTCCGCACGTTGTTCTATGTCCTTTTTCATCCTCAAAACAAAAGATTGGCCAGCTAAAACAAATGTTTCTTAGATTTATCTCCTCTGCAACCTACCCAAGTTTAATTAGAAGCTTTTCTTTTTAGTTGTAGTTTAAGTGTGCAGCATTAATTGGTTCTTTATGTGGAAATAACTGGTTTGGTTCTTTTAAAATCCATTATTTTTATTCCCCAACATCCTTTCTGCTGTCACCACTGTAAGTTATTATTAAGTTGTGTGCTTTAACCAAAAAATTAACCCCTTGGCCCCTAAAATTTGTGGACTTTTTAAAGTTGTATATAAGAAGTAGATTATATACTTTTATGTAGCATGCCCCACCATCAGACATATACAAATTTAACACATAACTTTATGTAGATTTTTTTTGTATAATTAATCATTATTTTCAAAATGCTTTGTTTGATCAAAACTCACTCCACATAAAGGTTTTTGTCAATCCCTCGTTTCGTTAAAGTTAAAGTTACAAAGTAAAATGATCATAGGCCAAAACAGTTAGTCAGCCAGCCAGCCAGCCAGCAAGTAAATAAGCGAGCTAGCTAGATAGCAATATAAAGCTTAAGTTTTAAAGCTAAATACTCATGTTGCTGTTACAATGTGGAGTCAAATATAAATTTGGTATGTTAGCAAATTGTCGAAACGAACAGACGGACAAAATGACATACAAACTGATGGAATGACTGATTTTTTTTATTTTAGTAATTGACTGACTGACTAATACCTTAGAAACAAAGTTAATGTCGTGGTAATGCTTTTTTTTTTGCTGTTGATGTTGTTGTTGCTGCTTTTTAATGTATGAGCTCATAAAAGTAATAGTTTTTGTTGTTGTAGTTGATGTTTAATTTTAGATTTGTAAATTTTACACTATTTCCAATTTGAATTTTAATAAATATACATTGTGGTAAGGAATTGTTTTTTTTTTTTTAAGAAAAAAAGTTTCATGGTTGGGCGCCATTTTTATTACCATAAATATAATAAATAGGGCAAAAAAAATGCAGGCATTTATAATCGTATTTTATGCACATAAAATATGTCTTCAAATTTGAAAAATATGCATTTAAAAATATACATTTATTATTGATTGTTTTTTCTTTAACATAATCAATACAATTTTAGTATTTTTTGTCTTAAAAAGTGATTTAAACATTTAAATTAAGGCTAGTTATTAATATTAATCATATAATTACAAATTATATTCTTATAGGCTTTTTACACTGAACAACATCTTTGTGAAACGCATGTAAGATGTTGAAAATGTGAAACATGAATTTACATTGGCAACATCTTTCATTTGTCATATATTCAGCTGTCAAAAAAATGACGCATAATTTTTGTTAAAAATAAAAAAATTATAAAAATATTGATTTAGAGAAAGCATTAATCATTGGAGTAGTTATTGCTTTGCACGAACAAACCCGAATAAATTTTTTTTGTTTATTTTCTGCAATGTCAGTTTGCTGGTGATGGCACAAAGAAAATCGACCTTTTTTTGCCATTTTTTTTTTTTTTTGTAATGACACTTAAAATAACGAAAGATGTAAGATGAAACAAAATGAGAAAGTGTCATTACCGAGCACTGGCAGCGAAGGCTATCGGCTCGTTGTAGGGTAAATAGACCAGAGCCTCTGGTGGGAATCGAACCCACAATCCCCGTACTGATAAGCTAGCACGCTACTAACTAGCCTACCGGAGCGTTCGGGGGATCGAAATGCATGGATCTGCCTAGCTAAAAATAGTTAATAGGCTTTGTTTTTGTAAATATATGGAGGCGGATAGCTCGTTAATTATAATAGAAGAAAATTAATTGTTAAAAAATATAACTTGAGCCAGATTATAACTAAAAACATTTTACAGAAATGGAAATATATTTGTATTCTTCAAATTTTAGTAACGTCATTGTGCTGTTAGGAAATCAACTTAACTATGAGTTTGATTGAAGACAAGAATTGAGCTTTTCTAAAACTTTGGGTTCTGAAAATATCTTAAGCTTATTTGAAATATATGTATCAGCCTAGCTAAAGATAGTAAACATGAATTAATCGATATTTATCAGAAAATCTCAATAAAATTCTATTTTAAATTTGGAAATGCTATTGCTAGTGGCTGATGGTGATAATTTCACAACTTAAAACGTAATAATACTCAACAATTGTACTATTACATTTTTTCTTTTGCAATTTTATGTTGAAGTTAGTTTTATTTTAAGTTTTTATTTCACTCTGTAAACAAATCAAATGAAATAAATTTGTTGTATGAATTTAAAACATCATGTACCAGCGAATTGACTTGATGTTATGGTTTTTGTTATGTTTAAACGAGGCCAGCATTTTAAAGTTTTGTATTTTTTTGTTAATATTTCGGCTGGATGACTGGTAGTTTTATTTTTGGGTATATTTTATTTTTTTTTTTTTGATTTCATTAAACTGTTGCTTATTATGGAGCACTCGAGGGTTTATTTTATTATTTTTGTTTAACAGAAAAATAATACACAAAAACGATTTTTTTAACGCAATCTACAGTTAATGATTTTTGTTTTGCAGTTATTTTTGTATTTATGCCACTTTTGTTTTCATTCACAATTCTGTGAATTTTTGTAAAAAATTTGGGTTTTTTGTTGTTGGAGGAATTTAATTTCAAGAAAAAGAAATTTTTTTTTTGTAATTTCATAAGAAATTTAAAATGAAATATATTTGTTCACAAGTAATTTTTGCCTAATTTTATGGTTGAAACTTTGTTATGGTCTAGTTTAGATTATAATTAATGAAATGGCCAGCCTACTTAAATTTCGTATTAAATTTCTTAGTATAAATATTAAGCGTGGGTGCGAAGTGGCTAAACGAAATTTTAACTAAATTTATAAAAATTTAAAAATTTTTTTCAAATATTTTTCAGAAAAATTTTAAAGCCTTTTAGCAATTTTAGAATTTATTAAGCCATTTGACAAAGGGCCTTAATTAATATAATTCATAGCACACTGTCCTTTAAAAAGAAAATAACCAAATATCATTCCTGGGTAGCCATAAATATATTTAGTTACAAAAATTAAAAAATAAATTTCCTAAAAATTTAGTTTAAAATTTTTTAAAGCAATATTCTAGATTATTTGCGAAGTTTAGAATTTAGAGAACAAATTAAAAATAATTGTTTGAAAAAATTTCAATCCCTTGAGAAATTTTAGTTTTACTTTGCTGGCAGATATCTCAGCTGAAGGGTAAGGTGTCCTACCTACGAGTATTCAAAAATTCAGAAAAATTTTATTTAGACATAAGTCTTTGGCTAAATGAATTTTTCCTTGAAAAATTTGCATAATTTCTTAACTCAGGAAAATAAACTCGATTTTATTTAGAAAAATCGACAAATTTTAAGTACATTTATTTTAGCGCATATTTTAAGATTAATAGTGCGAAAAAACAATTTTAGAAACATCTTCGTTAAATATTGTTCAAATAAAAAAGGTGCACTTTAAAGGGTTAATATAAATGTTATAAATCATACGCCACCATGTACAACTAAATCAGATATAAACCATGTGTTCATGGTGGCGTATGAGTAATTTACCATCATACATTAGTTGCCAACTTTTGAATTATTTTATGCAAATACTTGAAATATTTTCTTTAAAAGAATAACAAATACACAACAAACCATATAGGAAACGGGTTACAAACAAAAATTGATTTTAAAAAACATACAATAAAAAAAAAAATTAACAAAAAAAAAAACAAGACCAAACTAAGCCAAAAACAAAATCACTCGATTTAAAAAACGATGTCATGAACAAATGCAACAAATACAAAAACAAAGCTAAAAACTAAAAACTTTTAAACAACACACCAACAATAATAAAAAAAAATAAATAAATAAAACGTCATTATCAAACACACAACAACAACAACAAAAAAACGGCTAAAACACATACACAGCCATAAAAGCTACAAAACGAAGAAGAAATTCTCACTTTTAAGCCAAAATACAAAAACTAAAGTATTACAACATAATAATGAGATGACACACCAACTAACTACAGCAACAACACATAATTTGGATTGCAGCAATAGTTAAATAAAACGAAATATACACAATATAAAACCCCAACAACAACGACACCAAAAGATGATCATTATAATAAAGAGAGAATAAATATAATTTGTTCATGGAAGAGGGGCAAAGTGGGAAGATTATCTGATAGTCTTTCATAATTTTTGAAATAAAAAAAAAATTATGAATTTTTTATTTGTATAATGTAAATTTATACAAAAGTTTCACTTTCATTTTCAAAGAGATATTTTCCCTAAAAAGAGAGAAAGAAAGAGAGAGAGGGAACACAAATGTATAGAAAAGAGTTTAAATGATGGAAAATGTACTTGAGTTTAGCGTTTTATACCCAGTAAATTTAAATTTTAAGTGATTTTAATAAATGTTGGCAATATTTCTTATGAGACGTATACTTGATATTTACAAGCACATTACTCATACGCACTAAGTGGTCAGTGATTTATTATACTTGTTTGCATTTACTATATGGGGTCGAATTATCGGAACTATTTTTTATTAAAAAAAAAAAACAACCTTAAGCTAAAAAATTTAAGAAGTTAAAAATTAAAGTAAAAAAAGGTTAGATAAAAGTTAAAAATAATTAAAATAAAAAACGGAATTATTTTTCGGTCCTAGATTGAAAACAAATGTTAAAGTTGGTGTTTTTATAATTAATATTATTTTAGTTTTATATTAAAAAGAACAAATTCATTTGATCACGAATGCCTTAATTCGCCCGCTGGTTTGCTGTTTGTAGCGTAATTCTTTTTAAAAAATCTTTCTCAATTTATTTTTTTCAAAGGTTCACTAATTACTATTATTCATAATATTAATTTTTAAACTAAATAAGCAATAGTTAACAATAATTTACCATACTATATACAAAATCCCTTAAACGGGCTTTCAAGCTTTGTTCATAATTTCTTTTTCTTTTTAAAATTCAACAAAAAAACTTCATTTAAATTCTTTTTGCAATTGTTAATTTGAACAAAAAATAGCAATTTATAGAAAAAAAATTTTTGTTGCTTAATTTACAAATTAAAATGCCATTTTTCAAACTATGGGTTTTACGCTCTGATTCAGTAAGGGCACAAAGTAGAATTTCCGTCTCGTATTTTGTTTTCGTACACAAAAACAATACCCGTGTTCTGGAAATTATTTTATCTATGGTCTTTCTGAATCAGGCAGTAAGTCAATTCTTCCAATACAAGCTCGTTTAGTAGTTTTTCTATACTCATTTAGCGTTTTTTCATGCTTAAAGGTATTGGCATTACTGAAAATTCTATAGTATAAAGAGAGTAAGAGTGTACTGTTATATTTCACTTCGTGTATGAATGATTTTTATTTTACAAAATGAGTAAAGAAAAAAGAGCTTTATTGAAAGTAAAAACAAAATGAGTATAATATACGTATAGACTCATTTTTTTCTTTAATGAAAGTGAAACTTTTAAATGAAAACGAATTTATATTTTTTTTATATAAATTTTGAGAGCTTTGGTTAAGTTTGATTTTTTTTCGCAGTTGTTTTTGCTTTTCGTACAAATGTTTATGGCCAAACATTACATTAATAAGAATGTACGTAATCTTTTTTTGAGGGAATACGATAACGTTGACGTTTTGCAACGTTTATGTAGACATATACGTCAACGGAATATTGGCGTACAATAGAGTAGTATTGCGGGTATCCTCGCCATTACTTAGGTTTAGTCAATCGAGATACGTGGTTGATGTTGGTCGTGGTTTTCGGTAAAAAATACAAAAAAAACTATATAAAACAACAAAAAAAAAAAACAATATTTATAAATAATAAACAATATTATTTAAATGCATATGTAAAATATATAAATTAATTAATAATAATTAATTAATTAAAAAAATACTCTAAAAGAAATTTGAAATTATTCTAAATATTTTCAATCTAAACAATAACCAAATTTGTAATAAAAACAAACCTTAAAATTATTAATTAAATTAAACAAAAGTCGTTGAGTTTTTATACATTAACAGCCCCAGGATTATGTTTATTGTATAATCTCAACACTTTATAATAATTAATTTAAAAAAAAAAACAAATCTTAAAAAATACAAATTAAAATAAAAGTTTTCTTTAATAAAATTTCCACCAGAAAGTGCAATATTCTATATATGTTCAACATATAATTGTAACAAAACAAATAAATATTAAAAATTTATTTAAGAAAATACAATTTTATGTATAAAATTCGTTTTAAAAAAATTTAAAATAAATCTGTATAAAAATCTTCCATTGCCTAATGTAAAAAAAATCTCTAATAAAACCAAGTACCTGTTTAAAACAAGAAATACAAATTTTCTGAAAAGTTATTTAAAATAAATTATCAAAATATAATTAATTAATTTTAATTAAAAAAAAAGAAATTGTGTTCAAAAATGTTTAATACAAAATTGACAAAAAATCTTTTAAATCAACAACAATTTAAACAGAATAAAATCTTAAAAATATATTTTAAAATTAATTAAAATAAAAAACAAATTGCAAAAAAAAAAATTAAGAAGAAAATAAATATTTTGATAAAAAAAACAAGAAAATAAAAATAAAAATTTTTTGACAAAAAAAAACAACTAAAATCAATTTAAACAAATTTAATACTTCAAAAAATATATATTTTAAAGAAAATCCCTTTTATTAAATTTATAAATAATAAAACCGTCCCTTTTTAAGTTTCCATTAATAACAACAAAAACCCTTTAAATTTAATTAAAATTATAAACAACTAAGCAAATCATTAAAAAAAACCCACCTTTACATAAATGTTTAATATAATTTAATCATTCAACAAATTGTATGGAAAAAGTATATGAGAATTATAAGAAAAAATACGAAAACCAGCAAACTATAAGTGCAACAATTTAAATAAAGCCGGCTTAGCAATAAACAAAGAATTTCTATATAATTTATGTAAAAACAAATTCATTAAAACCCAAACGTGTCTGTATAATTTCTTAAAAAAAGCATTTGAGAATTGTAGAAGAAAAATTCAAATAAAAGTGTTAAAAAATATATATTTTATGTTTTTTTAAATGCAAAAAATGTTATTAAAAATGGAACAACAACAAGCGACGGCGTCGTTTATATCGTCGCTAAACATGTCACCATTTTCCCTGCACTTAGAACAAGATCAACCCTCATCACCAGCCTTGGGAGCTGGTAATTCGAACTCCAATCAACAGTTAATCAATACAAATAACAACAATGATACAGATTTAAATAATGCTAACGATGATTATACCTCATATACTCTACATCTAACCTCAAATAATCATCAGCAGCAACAACAGCAACAGCAGCAGCAACAGCTGCAACATCATCCGCAACAACATCACTACCATCAGCAACAACAGCAGCAGCAACACTACCAACAACAACAGCAACCACCTCAACAACAACAGCAACAGCAACAACAAAATATTGCCAATAATCCAAACTTTCAATATTCCTATGTCTATAGTGTCGAAAATCCTTTCATTTTTCCAGGTTATCAGGATACTGCCTCCTCGCAATCACAACATAGTACCAATGGCGGCGGCGCCGGCAATAATCCCTCATCCAATCAACAACCCTCCTCTAATCCAGCGGGCGTTTCTCTGATCAATGGAGTCGTCACTTTAAATTCCCAAAATCCAGCCCTAACTGGTGGTAGCAATAATGGTGGTTCTTCGGCCTCCTCACCCTCCGGTACCTATATGTCTCTATTGCCACCCAATGTGGGCGCCACCAGTTCATCAGGTCCCCATATGGGCGGTGTTGGTAATCATATGGGTGGTGGTACTAGTGCATCTGCCTCTGGTTCCGGACCTGATGTTATAGATTTTAAACATCTTTTCGAGGAACTGTGTCCGGTGTGTGGCGATAAAGTTAGCGGCTATCATTATGGTCTGCTGACATGTGAATCGTGTAAAGGTTTCTTCAAGCGTACGGTACAAAATAAGAAAGTGTACACCTGTGTAGCGGAAAGATCGTGTCATATTGATAAGACACAGCGGAAACGTTGTCCATATTGTCGTTTTCAGAAATGTTTGGAAGTTGGCATGAAATTAGAAGGTGAGTACAAAAATTTAATTTACTATAATAGTTTACAACATAAAAACATATTTATTAATTTTCGTGAAATGCCATTTTTCGTAAATACGTATGGTGAAATATTTCCCAAATAAGATAAAAAAATTACATAGGACGACAATTCATTAAGTTACAATCTGATGAATATTGTTTTTCCAGGGCAATACCCCAAAAAAAATGTATTAATACTCAGTGGCCTATAATCGAATTAATCGAATAAAAGAAATATTTCACTAAATTAATGAAACTTTCTTTACAAATTTAACGAAAGATTTTTTTAAATTAATTCATAATTTTTATAAAAACATATTTTTTATAATTAAACTTTTTCATGGAAAGTATGAAACTTTTAATTAATAAAATGAAAATTTTCATATTTTATAAAAAAAAAATTGCATTGCAAAAATTCATGTCAATCATATTCATGAAGATAATTATTTCAGGGAAACCCCTATATTCATTAGGATAATTATATTCTTTAATTTTATATTATAAAAGCTTCGTTTGAATTCATCCAATTACACTTTTCATTAAATTTATGAAAATGTTTATAAAATTTTATCAATAATTTAATTTTAAATATAAAAAATTTTATATCTTAAAGAAGTTACAATAAAAAAATTTAAGTTCATTAAACTTTTCGTTAATATTAAGAAAAGTTTCGTTCTGTTTGTGAAGAAAATTCTTTTTTTATTTAATGAAATATTTTAAATATTTGCTTAATCTGTCGAAAAATGTTCTGAAAATGTTCATAATTTTAATGAAAATTTTTATTTAGCTAAATCGGCTGAGAATATCTCTGTGTAATTTTTTCATTGAAATAATAAACTTCCTAATATAAATGAATCATTTTATAAAATTAAGTTTTTTTAAATACAGTTCGTTAAATTAATGAAATTTGTTTTTTAAGACATTTTTCATAAAATTTTATCAAAAATTGGCAGGCAAAGCTCACTACGTTGTTAGCGTAGAGGCAATGTTGCATCAGAGTTCACATACTTAAAATTTCAGGTTTCTAGCCGAAAGAGGTTTGGGCAGCAAGGTGATGACTTTTACCTTCCTTTTAAAAATTACGAAAAATCAAGAAACGGATATATCAAATTTCAGGCTTCTAGCCAAATAGGGTTTTACAGGCCATTAAGAGGAAGATTTTCCCGTTTATTCCAAAAATTCCGTCTTACCAGTTAGAGTATGCATAAGCTTAATGCAACGAACAGGTATTTAAAATTTCAGGCTTCTTGCCAAAAGGGCCTAGGCACTCCGTCAAGGGATACCTTCCCTTTTTTCCCTTACGGAGAGAGAAACTTCATACAAAATTTCAAATTCCTAGCACTAGCGGTTAGGGCAGCCTGTTAAGTGGGAGACTTCGCCCTTTCAACCCCAATTTTTCGTCCCTGGCGAAAAGTCTAAAATATACTTGTACCTTTTCAATGAGTTAGCTCATGCTGCAGGGAACACATATTTCAGGAACCTATATTCCAAATTTCAAATTCCTAGTTCCAGCGATTTTGGCAGGCAGTCAAAGGGGAGACTATTCCTTTTTTTGACCTTTTTGTGTTTAGGTTGGGGTGCTTTATCTGTAAGTTATTTATTTTGGATTTTAGTTTCACAAATAATAAATATAAATTTTAAAAATTGGCAAATTTGAAGTTCATAGCACAGGTCAATTGAAAAGTCCCCGGCCTACCATATTAAAACACATTTTTTTTTGGCAAGGGTGATGATACACTGATTATAGCGAACTTTCAACTTTTCGATACCATTTTTGTAGGCCTCAGTTTCGGCGATCACCTCTTTATTCGACGAAAATTTTTTCCCAGCGAGCATTCTTTTGAGATCTGAGAACAGGAAATAGTCATACCCAAATATTCGTGAATGATAGGATGTACACGTTCAGTTGATATTTTTAGAGTACCTGCTATTTCAATCAATTTTAATTTACTGTCATTCGAAATCATTTTGTGGGTTTTTTTGATGTTTTCGTCCGTATCAACCTCTTTTGGGCGTCCACTGCGTTCACCGTCTTCGGTGTTCATTTCACTACGTCTAAACTTAGCATACCACAATCCTTGAAACTTGAAACCAAAAACTCGTCGTCAAGTCAATTTTTTGCTTCAACTGTATTTTTTTCCTTAAAAAAGCAATATTTTATCAACACGCGAAATTCCTTTTTGTCCAACAAAAGTTGCTTCACTCAAAATGCTATAATTCACAAACTAATGACCCGACAGCTGTCACGTCACATGTGTTTTTTGAAGGTTAGGCCTAACTAAAAATCATATCGATTTAAGTGTAGAAGCGCCATCTATGTGTCAGGCCGGGGACTTCTCAATTGACCTCTTATCTTTATGATTTTTAAGGGGCAATAAAGGGATCCAAAAATAGTTAATTTTTCTTTTTATTCTAGCTTTTTAAAGTTGTTAAACAAAAGTATCCACATACAAGTAAAGGTATATCGTTGGAAAGGGATTTTTGAGGTGTATTTTTTTTGGTACCTTCTTTTTGGTACTTTTTTAAATCTGCTTTTGAAAAAATTAAAAAAAAAAAAATATGAGAAAGTATTCTGCTATAATTGACAAATTAACATATTTTTTATTCTCTATTAAATTTTATTTCTATTTTGTATTTTAACAAATTTTTCTCGAAGTCCTTTTTTCTGATTTTTGGATCAACTAAGCAACCCTATGCTAAAACATAAGCATTATGTATATTAAACTAAACACATTTGAAGAATATATTGTTTTAATGCAGATTTTATATAGGATTTCGAAGTTTCCCACATGCTACCGAACAAAAAATTATGCAAAAATGTTTAAATTTCTTTCCCCTAGAACACAGTATAAGACAAGTTGTTCTTAGATTTCTTTTTTCTATGACATCTCCAAATTTAATTAAAATCGGAGTACTTTCTTTGTAGGCCAATTTCAAGTCAAGCCAATGTATTTTAAGCGTATCCTTGAAATATTTTTAATTTATATTCAAAGCAAAGTCTTAAGCCTGGTTTCCTGCTTATTTTAAACGTCTTCCAGTAAGTCTTAAATTTTTTTTAAAATGTCTTTTTTTAAAATTTAATTTAAATTTTATATCAAAATATGTACATTTTTTTTTAATTTTAGAAAATTTCGACTTTTTTTCTCGCTTCTAAATATGTAATTGTAAATTATGTTTTCTATAGCAATAATAACAATTTTTTCATTAAAATTTTTAAATTTTCGAAATTCTAACTTAAAGTTTAGCAAGTATTTTATGGCAGGTTATTGCATTAGAGGAATCACGCAATATTCATTTGTTTTTACTACTTATATCAGTTATTTATAATAAAAGCAAATAAAATGCAATAAAAAGCCCATTATCAAGTTTTGAAATATGTTTTCAGTTGTTTCAATAAGCATTTTCATTTTTTTTTTAATTTTGTTTAAGAAAATCAAAATTGTGAGATTTAAAAATATTTAATAACAAATAAAATGTTCTTTAAACAAAAGTAGCATGCTGGCATTATGCATTATCACAATCTAAATCACATATAAAATTTATTTAAAAAAAAAAAACAACTATGCTTATAAATTAAAAAAATTAAGTAGTTGAAATTTAAAAACAAAAAAATTAAGGAAGAACCAAGACATTCTCTTCTAAAAAAAAAAATAATAATAATACTGGCAAAACTATAAGTTAAATAAAAAGATGAACATCAAGAAATCATTACAAGCTAACATACAATATGTACTTGTCAAACAACAACTATTACAACTACTATTCATTCTACTACCTACTGTTACTACTACGATTATTATATTGCATAAACTACTAAAACATATACTGAAAACTAAAACGTATTCATACACAAAAACCTACAAATTCGTGTATACTTAGCATGTTTCAATTTAGTAGATACTTGATAATGAGGCATGAATAGAAGAGGAAAAAAAATTGTGAACAAACAAAAAAAAAAAAAAATGCTTAAAAACAAAATCAATATTTTTGCATTTAAACAAAAAGGAAACCCATATATTTTAAAAAAGACATAAAAATTGTTTGCGAAATTTTAGAATTTTTTTTTTTTTGATTTACGATTAATGAAAACCATTTGAAAAAACATAATAAATATATTATATTTAAAAGTTTAAAATGTTTAATTTGACACTAGATTACTGATTTTTGCGAACACAATACTACTATACTATGTATTTTTTAAATAAACTCTTTAATTTTTTTAAGACTGTTACTATATTACAAATGTCCAAAAACTTTTAGATTAAAAATTAGTATCTGCGATATTTTAATATAAAAAAATATTTTCTATTGTTTATAAAACATTTTTGGTCATCAAAATTTAGTAACGAAATCGTGCCTGTTAGAAAATTAATTTAATCACGTGTTTGATAGCAAAAAAAAAAACAAGAATGGAGCGAAATATAAATTTTAATAGGTTTTTTGTTTAAGCTTTGCCTTGCCTTCTTCTGCAGGCTATAGCTTTTCTGAAACTTTGTGTTTCGAATAGATATTTTGCCAGATCGAAATACTTGCATCAGCCTAGCTAAAAATAGTTAATTTCAAATTGAAAACACATTATCTCGATTTATTGAAGAATTTCAGCGAGTCAACGTTTCGACTTTGGTTGCACATATATCTGCTAGAGCGTGTGGTTGCTTAATAAAAAGTCCAGAAAAATCTTATTCTGGCAAAAGTCTTTGGCCATACCAATTCTCGTTGAAAAATTTGCACGATTTCTTAATTTAGGAAAATTGCTTTAAATATTTTATCTTACACAGAGAAAACAAATTCATTTTAATTCTGAAGAACTTCAAAAAAAAAATAGTTCTTTTATTTGGCTCCAAAGTATACGTTAGTACAATATTATTACAGCTTTTTTTTAAAAGTAATTTTGAACAACATCTGAAATATTTAATAATTGCTTCTTAAGTGATTTGGTGGATACAGTATATTTCCAAATAGCAGATCCTGGTGGGACCAATACTACTTTTAATTGTTATTATAAACATATAATTAATTTGTATAAATTTAATACTTTCTTATTTTTCAATTTTCAAAATATTAAAAAAAATGAATGAAACTGGCAACCAAAATAAAATTTTCACTTTGAATGGCTTTTCATTTTTCTGTGTGCAATTAATTTTCATGCCAAAGAATAGCTCAGCGGTAGAGAGCTAGATTAGCAATTAAGTATTCTATTTGACGCAATTGTGGTCAATTTTATGAAACCCGCCGGGAGGTTTTGCAGGTTAGAATCAATATTTTAAAAGCGTTTATATTGTTTATTTTTTATGCAGAACAAATAATCTGCCGGTTTGAGGATTAAAATAAACGATTCTTCAAAAACTGGGTAACCTTATTAATGTGGGTGAGAGATTAAAATGAAAATGTATTTTTTTTACAGTCATTGATTATTTCATAGATTTCCAAAATTGTCTATTTGTCATCATTAGGGTTAGGAAGTTTATGCATTTAATTTTATGTACATAAAATACATATATGTTATAGTAAATATAGAAATATATACAAATTAATTAGTAAATTAATGCTTTCGTTCTATTTGTAATCATATCATATTTTCAAAAAATCATTCAAAAAACTCAATCTAATAATCGGTATAATTATAGTATAAAATTATACTCCAAAGCAGGTTATTATGAAGTACAACCGTTAATTTCAAATGTTTTTTTCCAATCATTTCAAATCTTCAAATCAATAATAATAGTGTGTTAAAATTATGAAGTGCTATCGTTCTATTTTATTATCAATTAATTTTACCATTTTTTTTTTGCCTTGTAAAGTAATTTAAATTTGACATTTAAAAATATTATTCCTTGACTAAATTTTTAAAACTAATTTAATTTTCAACGAATCGATATGCAGATTTTTTTTATTATTTAAACAATTTTTGACTTTATTCAATCAATATCAAATTCAAAAAATCAATTTGATTATTCTTAATTCTTTTAGTAGATCAAATTTTGTAATAGATTCAATTTTAACAAATTATTTCAATCAAATTGGTTTATTTGATTAATAAACTGGGGAATTAAATCATAAAACAAATTTTTTTAAACGAATCAAACTTGAATCAATATAAATTAGACTAAATCATAATCTTACTTTAGTCAATCATTGTTTTAAATCATTGTTTTAAAGCGATTACAAATTATTCGCTAATTCATAAGTTTGTATCAAAAGAGAAATAATTATCAAGCTCTGATTCGATTAAAGGGTTAAGAATTAGTTTTTAAAACATATGACCTTATTTAGGGAAATAAATTTTTTTTGGGTTTTTTTTCGTTCAAAGTTTCAATGCGAAAAAATAATCTTCCAGTTGGAGGGTTAAAATAAATGATTCTTTAATAACTGCGTAACCCAATTAATATGAGTATTTATTTACAAAGTCATTGATTATTTCAGAGATTTCCAAAATTATAACCCAATTGTTTGTCATCATATTAGGGCTAGGAAGTTCATGGTATTTATGTACAAAAACTATGTATTAAAAATCCATAAATATGCGTATTAAATTTTCAAAAATATTGCATTTGTCATTGATAAATTTTAACATTTTCAATGTAAACAACTACATAGCAAAAGAAAGTATCACAAAATTTCAAGTAATTAAAAATATTTTTTAAAATTCACATTCGGTTTCTAAAAATTTTTTGTTTGAAATGTTATTTTTCATATAAAAATTCTTTGATGCAAATTAGTTGCATTGCAAATATATTTTTGGTTAACTCATTAGTAAAAAATACAAATAAATGCATGCAAAGAAACAGTTTTGGAAGGTATTATTTAATTCCTAAGTTACTTCCAGATGACATGCTTTTTGTATGCGATGTCCCTGTGCAGGTGCTTTTTTCCTGGGATCTATGTGCTAAAATCAGGCCTTTGTAGGATGCGAATTGAGCATTTTTTCAGCTTCCAGATACGCCTAAATAGTGTGTAATTAATAAAATCAAAAGCGCTTTATTTATTCACTTCTGATAGATGCAGTAAAATATTTCCTTTGATAGTGCGCTAATAAAAGGCATTATTTTCATTAACTTTTAACACTGCGACTTTTTATAAAATGTTTGCAAGAAAAAATATTTTTTAAAACTGAATAGATTAAGAAACGCTTTAAGGTAATCTTCAAATTATTGAAATTATTTTTTCCATTATTAACACATAAAATCAATTTGCTAACTTTTGATAAGCGAAAAAGGTTAACGACAGATCTAACCGTCCTGTAGTGCGATTCCGTAACAACAAAATTCAATAGTTACATGGTAAAAATTCGTGTTAAGTTATTCTGGAACTTTTTTCTACCGATACTTGTAGTTAAAAAATATTGTTTACTTATCTACAAAAATTTTTTAAAGTTTAATTAAACGATTACTATATAAAATTTTAAAGCAAATAAATTTCAAATTAACAACTTTTGCCGGTGGTATCTCTTGTCAATATGTAATTTCAAAAAAAAAAAAAAAAATACAGAATAGCTTTTTCGGTAACTCAACCGGCAATTATCGTTAGTTAACGATAATTGACGATAAATTACAACAAAATTGGTTAAAATTTGTTCTTTTAATTTTTTCCACCGATACTTGTAGCTACAACATTCGTTAACTTATGTACAGAATTTTTTTTTTTTTTTTTTGAAGTTCAAGATAACGATTGTAGCCACTACTTGATAAAATTGCAAAGTAATTAAAATTCGGTAATTCAGCCGACTGGAGTTTCTCTTCTATTAGCGGTAACAAACATGTATTTATTGTACATGAACTTCCAAGCCCTAGTCATTCTCATTATAAAAATCGTCATGCTCGCACATTTGTTCAGTTTAATACATTTTATATACATTCATATCTGTCAATTGGAAATAAATATTATATATTATATATTTCAAATATATACGTGTGTATATTTAACATAATTTTGTTCAATAAAGAACAAAAAAAAAAAAGACCGACCTATCCCAAGACCCAAAAAAAAAATTTGATTTTTATTTACATTTTTTCCGTATTCTTCTTAATTATTTCTTTTTCTCTGTTATTTCAAAATTTCGTTACGTTTATTTGATAGTGTGTGTGTGAGAGTGAGTGAGTGAGTGAGTAAGTCCATCATCTACATTGTGATGGTGCTGATGGTGGTAGTGGGGCCACAAAAGTATGTCAATGTGTTTTGGGGTTTTATTTTGGTTGAATATTCACATTTTTTTTTCGTTTTTGTAGTTATGTGACATATAAACATACCTATGAACAAAATTGCTATTTAAAGCTTTTTTATAAAAATATATATGTATCTCTATGTATATAACATACATACATATATATATTTGTATTGTGTATGGCTCGCATCGTTTCGTCATGTCAATATCAGCTACTTTGCAGTAAGAAAAAAAAAATACAAAATTAAACAACAACAAATTAACCAACCATAATATCCAATCAAACATAGCACAACATTTTTATACTTACGCATACAAATCAGTAAGTCAGTTTGTTTGTTTGTTTGACAGTCTGTCTGCCTGTTCGCCTCTTCTGACTCTCAATTTACTCTCGTTTTCATTAAATACACCCGAAGTTAACAAAAATGTATCTATTAAATAAAAAAACCTTACACATACATATGTAATTTTGTAACCATAACCCCTCGCAATATGTAAAATAATGATACCCGACCAAAATCATGTCATATTCATTGGCATTGCTGTTTTTATTTATTTTTTTTTTGCTTGCAATTTTTATAGTGATTGTTGTTGTAGCTTTAGCTTGGTTAATTTTTATATGAATGTATAGATTTGTTCAGCAAAAATGTTGTAAATATATATTTTATCTTTTCTAGTGTGTTTGGCATACCCTTCGTACCACTGTAAATGTTTAATATACCGTTTGTAGCACTATCTTAACCAAACTGTGCTCGGATCGAAAACTTTGGGTAAACCTAATTTGAGTACGAAAGATTCAATGTTGCTAACCGTTTTTCTAGGTTAGTTCTTTGAAATAGCACATTTAAAAACATTTACAGTGGGACAGGGAAAGGGTACAGCAAATGCATCAAAAAAAAAAAAAAAATTACAAAAATTAATCGAATATAACAAGCTATACCTTATCGACGAATACGTATCAATGAATGAATGTATTTTATCGATCAATGCCCGTAATTTCAAAGCATAAATTTCCAAACAGTAGTACAATTCTCTAATTGTCTTAGCGATTTTATCGATTTCGTTAACTAACGATAATTGTCGTCGGTTGAGTTACCGAAAAAGCTATTCTGTATTTTTTGAAATTATTGACAAGATTTACCGACAAAAGTTGTTAATTTAAAATTTTTTTACTTTAAAATTTTATAAAGTAACGACAAAAATCGTTAACTTCAACTTTAAATAAATTTCTGTAGATAAGTTAACGATTTTTTTTTTCAACTACAAGTATCGGTTGAAAAAAAGTTCCAGAATAACTTTTAACAAATTTTGTTTATAATTATCAAATTTTGACAATGTAACTATCGAATTTTGTCGTTAAAAAATACAGAATCGTACCACAGGTTTTATTTTTATTCTACAATCATAATTTGCTAAAATTTATAGAGAGCTTGCTGAAAGATATAGAGACAAAGTTTCTTTTAATATAAAAAAAAACTTTTTTTAAACGAAATAAAATTTCCACAAATTTGAAAAAAAAACATTAAACCTAACTGTATGTAAGGGTACACAAAATAAGGTAGAAATTTCTTCTTTGCAAATAAATTAAATCCAAAAGCTCAAGGCTACCTGTAGCATATACTTACAGGGGGCATACACTTAACCCGAAAATTTTGGCGAAATAGTTGCATTGGATATTAATAGAAAAATGCTCCTTAGTTTTCTCTTGATCTCGAACATAAAAAATTTCTAAATAAAATTTCTAAATTAATAAAACAACAACCTTTCTCACGTTTTCGGCCACCGTGGCAGGGATCTAAAGCGTGAAATGGGGGAAAGAAATAATATAATATATTCATCAAATGAGGAAGTCTGATATATATAATACCTATGATTAAGCATAGGTCTGCCAAATTTGTTCCCAAAAGTTGTCAAAAAGGGCTTCACAAAAAAATTTTAAAAATCCAAAATAGCACGAATATCAAAGAAAGAAAAAAAATGCGTATCCGCTAAAATTTAAAAAGGAATAAAATGTGTAAATGTGGCAGCAATAACATACTTAACATTTTTTAGATTTTTACAATAAATTTAAAAAGCATAATAGTACCAAAAAAGCTACTAGTAGGATAGTTCCTTTAGTTAAAATACTTTAAATGAAAAATGCAATTTTTTAACTCTCCTACAAATGTAAAAACTCTGTGTTATAAACAGTCGCTGCCATTTCTTTCAAATAGGTACTTGCAGTCAATAGGTAATATAACATATTTAATTTATAAAAATCGATAAATTTTAAGCACAATTTTTTTTAGATCATAGTGCATATTTTTTGGTTTTTAGTGCATATATATTAACTGGGTATATGCTGCATATTTTTAGTGCATTTATTATATATATTGGTATATAAATTTATAGCTCTCACGGTTTTGGAATGATTTTGACAAACAAACGTTTTATTTACTTTGTGGTAAATAACAAAGTTTCTAGCAAATTTTTGTAATAATCAAAGATGAAGAAAAATATTGTAATTGATTGAAAATATTTTCATACAGTCTTGTTGCACATCTAAACATTTTTATATATTTGGAAAATCCAATATATCTATTTCCTAAACCAGTTCCAAAAACAAAAATCGTTTGCCAAGTCTTAAAAACTTGTTTTTCTTTTATCAAAATCTTCAAATTTTGAGGTTGTATTAAAATTTATAAATGGATGAACAACCTACCCAAGTCGTTTTTCAAATATATTTTCTCTCTATAATGGCGAAAGGTATAATTAGAGCTTAAGCCCAAATTTATTTTCCAAATTCAGTGTCAATTCTTTCGGAACTTATCATCAAATTTAAGCAAATGAAATCAAATTTAAAAATACTAATTTTTGACATAAAAATACAGGGTTTTCACTGTAAACAAATAAATTGGGTTGTTTAATCGTGTTCCATTAAATCTTATAGACCCTGAAGTATTCAATGTAAATAAAAAAAACTTCAAATATTTTTATTCAAAAGTTTCCCAACATTTTGTAGAAGGTGACCAAGAATGCAAAATACGCATTGATTTTCATAAAGCTTTTTATTGTATTTAGTTTGAAATGGAAATGAAAAAATATGTTCAATCTTCTTTTATTTAAAAAGTTCACAATTTAGTTTGTATGATATTTTAAAATGAAAAATGAATTTAAAATAAAGTACAATTATCTGTTATTAATTGTAAATTAACACTTGGTGGTCGATTTTTTTTTTACTTTTTCATAGGATCATCTATTTAATATAATAAAAATATAAATTTATACAATAATTATACATCGAAAACAAGTAATTTACAATTCATTTTTCTTTTTCACATTAATATGATATTTTTACATTTAATTTAAAAAACGAAATTAAAATTTTTTAAAACACAGTTTATCTTAGTGTTACAGTTTAATGGCAACTCTGTAACTTGCATTTATGTTTGAAGTGTCTTCTTTAAAATTTATTGCATGATGTATTTGTAGTTATAATTTTTAGGGTTTCAATGGTGTATCTGTCTGTCTTTTCATGTTTTCTTTGTCTACTAAATTGACGTTTTTGAAATCAGCTGAGTGGGCTGATTTTAATATGTGTTGCACCAGTGCTGGTTGTTTCTTTGTCTTCCCTCATTTCTCGTTTGAAAACTTATTTTAATTGTGTATATTTATTTAAGTTCGCAGCTTTGATTGTAAATTATAATTTTTTGCACTATAAGCCATTATAAAAACGGATTTTGAATCGGGAAATCAATATTAAATTATTAGAGTTCAAATCAAATTTCAATACGAATTTCAATCTGAACATAAAAGTGCGATTTTATATCAACATCCTCTAGGAAGCGAGAATCAATCCAATTCAAATATTAAGATATTTCTGAAAATATAAAAGACAGGTACATATTCAATTCGAGAAAATATTAAGCAAAAGTTTGTGTAAAAAACATAATTTTTGGTTATTGGGTCACTATGACCCCAATTGTCAATTTCATTTGTATTCTAAAGTTGACATCTATCGATAGAAACCAGTACAAAAACATTATTTGACAAATGTGGCTAATACAATTGAAAGATAAAATGGAGCACGATATCACAATCAGTGGTCGTAAAAGGGTTAAATTTATTTCCTATTGCATCTCTTAATGTAGGCCAACTTTTCTTATTTTATTTATATCAAATTATATTTGTACTTACATTTATTTGTTAACAATTTGCTTAATGAAGGGCGTTAAAAGAATCGTCCCAACGTTATAAACTTTTACTTATTTATTAGACAATCATTAATATATATTTTTTTTATTGTTTCACATTTTTATTTTTGTAATTTCTTGTGTAAGGTCTTTATTTTAATGTTTTTTTTTTTTTTCTTTCTCTATCTGTTTTTATATTTTCATTTAAACCATGTGATTTATTGCAGAATCTAAATTGTTTTTATCGCTTACATTGTATTTTAAACCACCCACCTATTAAACTAGAGAATTAAATGTTGCTCTAATATTCCACTTTTTCGCTTGTGTTTGTTTTTTCTTTTTTTGTTGCAAAATATTGATTTTTGCTTTCTTGAATTTTACAAAAGAAAGAAATTTATTAGAAATAAACGAATATTTAATAGGCTACAATTTTATCTATGAGAAACTTTTAAGTCAGTTTACAATGTAGCACCACGGTTCACGCTTTGATTACAGTAGTTTTTGTTTGATTTTAAAAATTAACAATTTTAAACATACAAAAAATAGACAAAAGTGTAAAACGTGCAAAATAAAATATTATTTTTAAATATTGTATACAAATCCCGTATCTTTACAAAGAAATTTTGGTATATTTTAAGAAAATCCATGGATAAATTTCAAATTTATTACCAACAATCTACAACAACTCATTTGTATAATTTAAATGTTTATAAAAACTCTATCTTGATTATTGCTTAAAAAAAATTTAAGTTATATATTTTTTATTTTTAAAATATTTGTATTGGGGTCATGGTCATAATCCCTGGAAAAAAAATCCTTGTAAAATTTTATTTTATGCATTAAAGCAACAATTTTTGTTCAGAACTAAATTTCTTAAAATTACAATTAATTTCTTTAAACATTTTACATCTACCGAACAAATTTTTCTAGTGAAATTCACAGCAAAACATTCGTAGAATACAATATTATAACCCTTTTTATTTAGTTAACCGACTTTTTTTCCAATTCATGAAAAAATGTACTAAAATGTCCCCTGAAAATAGCAGATATAGGGTTAAAAAGTTTTGCAAAAAAATTCCAAATAAAAATTTCATTGTCGGTATCCGATAATTGAATTTAGCTTAAGTAAATTTTCACACTGGAGTTTAAGTCATATGTATTTCATACAGTATTAGCCAAAAAAGTGAAAACTTTAACGGCCGTAAATTTTGAATGTCCCCACACAGCTTCAAACTCTAGGTAGAATCAACTGCAAATGGCAGTTAAAATAATTGAATTTGCAGTTGGAAAGTTGGTACACTACATTTGCATTTAAATCAAATTCAATATGTAGTTATTTGTAGTAGTTAAAAATCAATTGACAAATGTAAAACTTAAAAATGTGGTAAAATTTATAAAAAAAATAACTTCGAGTGTAAATGATACAAATGTAGTTAAAAACAATTATTATTAGTACATATAGTAAAAAACAACTACTACTGCAGTTAAAAACAGTTACCAATATAGTTTAAAATAACTGCAAATGCAGTTAACTTTTTACTTTCGAATTTTTCGATTTTAACGAAATAAAATCTGGCATTTAAGTGAAAATTTTTTGGGAAATTTTAATACTTTACAGTATTTTGCGCATTACTATCGATTGAGATACTCATTCTGAGAATATTCACTTAAGTGCTCCAAATAATACACTTTATTTCCAAGCAAAATAAGTGTTCTTCACTTAAAACTAACCATAAGTACCAGTGTCTGCACTTAGTAGTACTATTTTTTTTACTAAGAAATTTTCAAACAAAATTTCTTAGTACAAATCAATACTTAATTGACTTTAATACTGGTCTTAATTCTTATATTAATTATATTTTTAAAATTAAACTATTTTACAAATTTTTATATAAACAAACTATTTTACAAAAAAGGACACGAGAATTGTAAAGTTATTAAAATACCAAAAAAAAAATGTTTCTTAAAAAAACAACTGCAATTGCAGTTCAAATAACTATAACCACTTTGCTGCACAAATAACTGTCATGTGGTAACTGTAAAACTCTTCTTAGTGTATACTTACCTAATGCCAAAGAGTATGTAGTTTAGGAGAGAAATTATGTTACTCACGGTCCGCTAGATAGGTTCAGTACCTAAGGGATGCATGGATAGAGTCTGCTTATACATTTGCTATGGGAATAATCCAACCCCGAAAATAGCGTTGCACAGTGAGAATAATATAACAACATTAACAAACTAAAGTATTATAATTAAAAAAAATTATTAAGAACTGTAGTGGGATTCCGTAACTTTTTAACGACAAGATTCGGTAGTTACATTGTCAAAATTCGATAATTAACAATAAAATTCGTTAAAAGTTATTCTCTAACTTTATTCTACCTCTACTTGTAGTTAAAAAAAAAAACGTTTACTTTATAATATTTCAAAGCAAATAAATTTCAAATTAACAACTTTTGTCGTTAAATCTTGTCAATAATTTCCAAATAATACATAATAACTTTTTCGGTAACTCAACCGACAATTATCGTTAGTTAACAAAATCGCTGAAATCGTTAAGAAAGTTAGTGAATGGCACTACTGTAGTAAGATTCTCTAACTTTCTTAACGATTTTACCGATCATTATCTAACGATAACTGTCGTCGGTTGAGTTACCTAAAAAAATTCTGATTTTTGTTAAGTACTAGTATCGAACTTTGTTGCTAATTATCGAATTTTGAAAATTTAACTACCGAATTTTGTCGTAAAAATATTATGGAATACCAACTACAAGTTTAATGCTTGACTTTAATTATAAATGTCAAATTTGTTTGAAATTATCTAAGGTTAACACTTAACTCGTTATTTTTTTGAATATAAGTTGACGCATTATTTATTCAACCGAAATTTTAAGATTTTCTATTTTTTTGAGTCTGCCTAATAAAACCACACACGTGCTTAAGTTCAAATCAATATAAAGTATATTTAAATTATTATAATAATTTCAATCATCAAAGCTGTAACTTGCATGCAAATAAATGTTTGCAGTCAATGGAATAAAATTATCTTTTGGGCTAAAAATCTAGAAAGGGCTAAAAACCTGAAATTTTAAATATATAATCAATTCACTGAAGACATACTTTCTGGAATTTCCAATAAGAATGTGATACAATTGGGATTAAAAAGCGAAAAAGTGTCTCCTTAATCACAAACCCCAGCCGCTTGAGATAGAAGTTTGACGGAACTTTTTAAAATTTTTCCCGATAGAGTCAATAAGGATAAAAATCCCCCCATTTGTGACCTGCCTAAAAATCTTTGGCTAGAAATAGTATGGCATTTAAAATACCTGTTCCTTGGACTTGGGCTTATTTACCAAACAGATGCTTTATGGTTTTGCTTTTTGAGGTTTAAAAGGCGAAAAGTGCCCTTTAATGGCCTATGCAAATCCTTAAGGGGTTAAGTGGTTTTCGAAGGCCCAAAAAAACGTATTTTTACTGATTTTTTTTTCTTAAATATATCAAATGAAATATTTTATTCAAACAATTTAAGCAAAACAAAAATACATATTTAACAAGTACTTTGTGAAATTTTTATATAAAATTTTTTAACAATTCAGCAGTTGGAATTTCATTTTCCTTGACCTCTTTAAGAATAAGTTCTCTCGGCGTAGTCAGGAAACTCGTGACTGGTTCATCTGAAATTAAAAAAAGAATTATTTTTTTCTGTTAGTAAATGTATAAAGCTCGTGCTTCAACGAAGAAAAACAAATTAAATTATAATTTTTGGAGGAGTTGTAATTAAAAACTCAAAATTTTCATATCATAATATAAGTTGTAATAAAAAATAATTTTTTATTCAAGCACTAGATAATGTTATTTTGAAAAAGTGTGCAAAATTTTAGCAACATCGGTTCATAATTTTTTGAGAAATCAATACTACCGACTTCAAAAATAGTTTCGAGAATAAATTTTCTTTTTAAAGTTACATAGAATAATTGATTACGTCACCATAAAGTAAAGAACCAGCTACAGCGGCAATATCCAGGTCACCATTTTGCTCTTGCCTGAAACGAATTCGAATTTTCAAACCTCTTAAAGCTAGAAATCTGAAACTTGAAATTTATTTTCAGAGGAAAATCCTTAGATAAAATATTTAAATAATTGTTTTATAATCAGTTTGAAAATTTGAACGTATAATTAATGTCATATACAGTGTGTGACAATACATTGGAAACTTTTAGCAAAAAATCGTTTTTCCCAACTCAAGTGATCTAAAAATTATAATTCATTACAAAAACCAAATTTTTTCTTCTGTGTATCTTAAAATTATTTGTGTTTTTATTAAAATAAGAAAAAAATTAACAAATATCAATTCAATTTCAGAATAAAATAAAGAAACTTAGAGGTATTAGTTTTTATGTATTTGGCATAACATTGGAAACTTTTACAATATTAAAATTAAAAGCTGCGAACACTTGCTGGTTTCAATATTTTGTTGGGTAACCATTATTTTTCAAAACAGCTTCACAACGTCTCGGCATTGAGTCAATTAAACTGCTGATAGTTTCTATAGGAATTAATTGCCACTCCGAAGTAACTGCAGCTATGAGACCAGCCTTGTTCGTGTAGTTTTTTGTTCTTATTTTTCGATCTACAATTTCCCATAGGTTTTCTATGGGATTGAGATCTGGTGATTGGGCTGGCCATTTCAAAACACTAACTCCATTAGATTGTAACCACTCAGTTACAAGCTTGGAGGTGTGTTTTGGGTCATTGTCATGTTGGAACCTCCAGACTAGTGGCATGTTTTCCTCTGCATATGGAAACATGATATCGTTCAAAATACTTTTGTACCCGATTGCAGTTAAAGTGTCCGTAACGACATGAATTGGTCCCATTCCTTGACCCGAAAAGCACCCCCATACCATAATATTGCCACCTCCAAACTTAACAGTTTTGTTTGTATACTTGGGGTTTAGTCTTTTTCCCTTGGGTCGTCTTACAAAAGTTCTGCCATCATGGCCTCTTAAATTATATTTCGACTCATCTGAAAAAAGAACCGTATTCCACTTCTGTCTAGACCAGTTTAAGTGCTCTCTAGCAATATTAATACGAGCACAACGATTTTTTTCAGATATAAGAGGTTTCTTTGCAGGACGGTAGCAGCCAAGACCAGCCTCATTTGCTCGACGGGAAACAGTTCGTTGGCTTACTTTTAATTTAAGGTTATTAACAACCTCTCGAGGAAGCATTTTTGGATACTTTTTAAACTCTCTTGCTATTAAAAGATCCTGTCTTTGAGTGGTTTTGCGCGGCCTGCCGCCTAAATGTTGTGTCTTTACTGTACCAGTTTCACGATATTTCTTTATTATTTTTGAAATAATAGATTTATTCATCGAGTATTTTTCACAAATACTCTTTTGCTTAATTCCAGCATAAAAATCGTTTATTATTTTTAACTTTAGTTCTTTACAAAATTTAGTTTTAGCCATTTTTAATTTTTTCTTTGTAATTCGTTATAATTTGCAAAATAAAAGTAATTAAAAAAAAAACATTTAACACAGAAACTTCCAAAAACATTTAAAATTAAAATAACGGTAAATTTTTGATAAATTTTGTTTACATTCTCTTTATTTTTCTTTCTTTATTCAACTTTCGCACAGCAGTTTCAAAGTTTCCAATGTTTTGCCAACAACAAAAAAATAACATGCCATTTGAGATTATATTTTTTTCTTTTGCAATTTTTTTTATGCTTTAAATTTATTATATTTCTTTAGATTACACTCTAAATATTTATTTAGCAAAAAAAAATTAAGAAAATGTTGTATTAAGAAGAAAATTGTCTAAAAGAGATGTGCGAAGCAATAAAATCTTTTAAAGTTTGCAATGTTTTGTCACACACTGTATATCATACGCCCGCCCTTGTGTTCCAAAATACACATACAACAAAAATATAAATTATTATTGAATATTTGCCATGTACAATATTTAACGAATATTTTATTTAAAACAAAGCTGGGTAAATACCCTAAATCTTTCTGAATCGATAGAGAACAATTTGAACTTAAAAGTCACAGCCCTATCTTATCATTATTTAAAATTGGAAAGATTCCAATCTCTTGCTCTTCAGCTAAAAAAAAGATGCAACAAAAGCATTTAATTTTATTCTGGTATCTTCAAACTCAATATTTTAATTGTTGAATGTGTAATTCTGTTTTCTTAATTACAAATTAAATTAAACACTTGCAATTTGTGGCGTTTATAACGTTTGATCGTTTTGTGTGTTGTATAAAATGCACTTAACATTGTTTTAAATCGACAATTTGCAATGAATGTTTTTTAATAACAATTTAAACAAAAACATGCTAAGAAAACGAAAAAAAACAAAATTAAAACAAAAAAAAAAATCGACACTAACAACAAAACACGAAATAAATTAGGCCAACAACAGCTGTAGTAAAAATAATTAAAATTGATTTTTATACAATAAAAAGTCGACTTTATATCGTTGTAGTTAGAGACGTTGCCGTAGTCGTCATTGTCGACATGGCCGTCGTCACCTACATACAAAAATTACAAACATTTTTCTTTTTTTTTGTAATTCGGGTAATATGTATGTATGTGTTGTGTGTACGGCATGTACGAGTTTAACGCCAGTGATGGTAATTTAGTATTTTTTTTTTTTTAGTTAAACATTTTAAATTAGTTTTCAAACTTTACAAATCGATAACAAACTATATTTTCAACTTTCTGTAATGTAAGAGTACATAGAGGCGTATGAGTTATATTATATGATATTACTCATACGTAAAAAAATTTCAGCGTAACAACTTATGTGTTAAAAAACCGAAAATAATGTGCAATCGTATTTTTTCAAAGCTTTTAAAGCGATAAGTTTGATAAAATTTAAATTACATATTAACCGAAATTTTCTTTGACCGAAATTTTTTTTGTTTCATTCATAAACATTTTTTGTCATCATTGCTTGTCTTTAATAAAAACTAGTTGTATTTTTTTTTTGTAAATTGTTAAATTTACTTTTTCTGATAACTGTGCTGCTAAAAATACAAAAAAATGAAGCAATAAATATGCACCTTCCCGCTTTTATTTGCAAAAACAAAAATTTGTCCTCGTATTCACCTCGTCCTCAAGTTAATTGTAATGTAAAATTATAGCGAAAATTATATTTAACCCTCTAATGCTATTTCTTCAGATAGCGTTAATGTTTATATTAGCTATGTTTGTGCGACAAGCTACTAGCGTTTACTTATATCATTTTCATACAAATTTGACGTTAAGAGTTAACACTTAACATTTATTTTCCTGTATTCGCTAGCTAGCCCGCTAGCCAGCTAGCCAGCCCGCTAGCCAGCCCGCTAGCCAGCCCGCTAGCCAGCTAGCTAGCCAGCTAGCTAGCCCGCTAGCTAGCCCGCTAACCAGCTAGCTAGCCCGCTAGCCAGCTAGCTAGCCCGCTAGCCAGCTAGCTAGACCGCTAGCCAGCTAGCTAGACCGCTAGCCAGCTAGCTAGACCGCTAGCCAGCTAGCTAGACCGCTAGCCAGCTAGCTAGACCGCTAGCCAGCTAGCTAGCCCGCTAACCAGCTAGCTAGCCCGCTAGCCAGCCAGCTAGCCAGCTAGCCCGCTAGCCCGCTAGCCAGCTAGCCAGCTAGCTAGCCCGCTAACCAGCTAGCTAGCCCGCTAGCCAGCTAGCTAGCCAGCTAGCTAGACCGCTAGCCAGCTAGCTAGACCGCTAGCCAGCTAGCTAGACCGCTAGCCAGCTAGCTAGACCGCTAGCCAGCTAGCTAGCCCGCTAGCCAGCTAGCTAGCCCGCTAGCCAGCTAGCTAGACCGCTAGCCAGCTAGCTAGCCCGCTAGCCAGCTAGCTAGCCAGCTAGATAGCCCGCTAGCCAGCTAGCTAGCCCGCTAGCCAGCTAGCTAGCCCGCTAGCTAGCCCGCTAGCCAGTTAGCTAGCCCGCTAGCCAGCTAGCTAGCCCGCTAGCCAGCCCGCTAGCCAGCCCGCTAGCCAGCTAGCTAGCCCGCTAGCTAGCCCGCTAACCAGCTAGCTAGCCCGCTAGCCAGCTAGCTAGCCCGCTAGCCAGCTAGCTAGCCCGCTAGCTAGCTAGCTAGCCAGCTAGCTAGCCCGCTAGCCAGCTAGCTAGCCCGCTAGCTCTAGCCCGCTAGCCAGCTAGCTAGCCAGCTAGCTAGCCAGCCAGCTAGCTGGCCAGCTAGCCCGCTAGCCAGTTAGCTAGCCCGCTAGCCAGCCAGCTAGCCCGCTAGCCAGTTAGCCCGCTAGCCAGCTAGCTAGCCCGCTAACCAGCTAGCTAGCCCGCTAGCCAGCTAGCTAGCCCGCTAACTAGCCCGCTAGCCAGTTAGCTAGCCCGCTAACTAGCCCGCTAGCCAGTTAGCTAGCCCGCTAGCCAGCTAGCTAGCCAGTTAGCTAGCCCGCTAGCCAGCTAGCCCGCTAGCTAGCCCGCTAGCCAGCTAGCTAGCCCGCTAGCCAGCTAGCTAGCCCGCTAACCAGCTAGCTAGCCCGCTAACCAGCTAGCTAGCTGGCTAGCTTGCTGGCTAGCGGGCTAGCCAGTTAGCTAGCCCGCTAGTCAGCTAGGTAGCCCGCTAGCCAGCCAGCTAGCTAGCCCGCTAACCAGCTAGCTAGCTCGCTAACCAGCTAGCTAGCCCGCTAGCCAGCTAGCTAGCCCGCTAGCCAGCAAGCTAGGCCGCTTGCCAGCTAGCTAGCCCGCTAGCCAGCTAGCTAGCTAGCCAGCTAGATAGCCCGCTAGCCAGCTAGATAGCCCGCTAGCCAGCTAGCTAGCCAGCTAGCTAGCCCACTAGCTAGCCCGCTAGCCAGCTAGCTAGCTCGCTAGCCAGCTAGCTAGCCCGCTAGCCAGCTAGCCAGCCCGCTAGCCAGCTAGCTAGCCCGCTAGCCAGCTAGCTAGACCGCTAGCCAGCTAGCTAGCCCGCTAGCCAGCTAGCTAGCCCGCTAGCCAGCTAGCTAGCCAGCTAGATAGCCCGCTAGCCAGCTAGCTAGCCCGCTAGCCAGCTAGCTAGCCCGCTAGCCAGCTAGCTAGCCCGCTAGCCAGCTAGCTAGCCCGCTAGCCAGCTAGCTAGCCCGCTAGCCAGCTAGCTAGCCCGCTAGCCAGCTAGCTAGCCAGCTAGATAGCCCGCTAGCCAGCTAGCTAGCCCGCTAGCCAGCTAGCTAGCCCGCTAGCCAGCTAGCTAGCCCGCTAGCCAGCTAGCTAGCCCGCTAGCCAGCTAGCTAGCCCGCTAGCCAGCTAGCTAGACCGCTAGCCAGCTAGCTAGCCCGCTAGCCAGCTAGATAGCCCGCTAGCCAGCTAGCTAGCCCGCTAGCCAGCTAGCTAGCCAGCTAGATAGCCCGCTAGCCAGCTAGCTAGCCCGCTAGCCAGCTAGCTAGCCCGCTAGCCAGCTAGCTAGCCCGCTAGCCAGCTAGCTAGCCCGCTAGCCAGCTAGTTAGCCCGCTAGCCAGCTAGCTAGCCCGCTAGCTAGCCCGCTAGCCAGCTAGCAAGCCCGCTAGCCAGCTAGCTAGCCAGCTAGCCAGCTAGCTAGCCCGCTAGCCAGCTAGCTAGCCCGCTAGCCAGCTAGCTAGACCGCTAGCCAGCTAGCTAGCCCGCTAGCCAGCTAGCTAGCCCGCTAGCCAGCTAGCTAGCCCGCTAGCCAGCTAGCTAGACCGCTAGCCAGCTAGCTAGCCCGCTAGCCAGCTAGCTACTAGCTAGATAGCCCGCTAGCTAGCTAGCTAGCCAGCTAGCTAGCCAGCTAGCTAGCCCGCTAGCCAGCTAGCTAGCCAGCTAGCTAGCCCGCTAGCCAGCTAGCTAGACCGCTAGCCCGCTAGCCAGCTAGCTAGCCAGCTAGATAGCCCGCTAGCCAGCTAGCTAGCCCGCTAGCCAGCTAGCTAGCCCGCTAGCTAGCCCGCTAGCCAGCTAGCTAGACCGCTAGCCCGCTAGCCAGCTAGCTAGCCAGCTAGATAGCCCGCTAGCCAGCTAGCTAGCCAGCTAGCTAGCCCGCTAGCCAGCTAGCTAGCCCGCTAGCCAGCTAGCTAGCCCGCTAGCCAGCTAGCTAGCCCGCTAGCCAGCTAGCTAGCCCGCTAGCCAGCTAGCTAGCCCGATAGCCAGCTAGCTAGCCCGATAGCCAGCTAGCTAGCCCGCTAGCCAGCTAGCTAGCCCGCTAGCCAGCTAGCTAGCCCGCTAGCCAGCTAGCTAGCCCGCTAGCCAGCTAGCTAGACCGCTAGCCAGCTAGCTAGCCCGCTAGCCAGCTAGCTAGCCCGCTAGCCAGCTAGCTAGCCCGCTAGCCAGCTAGCTAGCCCGCTAGCCAGCTAGCTAGCCAGCTAGATAGCCCGCTAGCCAGCTAGCTAGCCCGCTAGCCAGCTAGCTAGCCCGCTAGCTAGCCCGCTAGCCAGCTAGCTAGACCGCTAGCCAGCTAGCTAGCCCGCTAGCCAGCTAGCTAGCCAGCTAGATAGCCCGCTAGCCAGCTAGCTAGCCCGCTAGCCAGCTAGCTAGCCAGCTAGATAGCCCGCTAGCCAGCTAGCTAGCCCGCTAGCCAGCTAGCTAGCCCGCTAGCCAGCTAGCTAGCCCGCTAGCCAGCTAGCTAGCCCGCTAGCCAGCTAGCTAGCCCGCTAGCCAGCTAGCTAGCCCGCTAGCCAGCTAGCTAGCCCGCTAGCCAGCAAGCTAGGCCGCTTGCCAGCTAGCTAGCCCGCTAGCCAGCTAGCTAGCTAGCCAGCTAGATAGCCCGCTAGCCAGCTAGCTAGCCAGCTAGCTAGCCCACTAGCTAGCCCGCTAGCCAGCTAGCTAGCCCGCTAGCCAGCTAGCTAGCCCGCTAGCCAGCTAGCCAGCCCGCTAGCCAGCTAGCCAGCCCGCTAGCCAGCTAGCTAGAACGCTAGCCAGCTAGCTAGCCCGCTAGCCAGCTAGCTAGCCCGCTAGCCAGCTAGCTAGCCAGCTAGATAGCCCGCTAGCCAGCTAGCTAGCCCGCTAGCCAGCTAGCTAGCCCGCTAGCCAGCTAGCTAGCCCGCTAGCCAGCTAGCTAGCCCGCTAGCCAGCTAGCTAGCCCGCTAGCTAGCCCGCTAGCAAGCCCGCTAGCCAGCTAGATAGCCCGCTAGCCAGCTAGCTAGCCCGCTAGCCAGCTAGCTAGCCCGCTAGCCAGCTAGCTAGCCCGCTAGCTAGCCCGCTAGCCAGCTAGCTAGACCGCTAGCCAGCTAGCTAGCCCGCTAGCCAGCTAGCTAGCCAGCTAGATAGCCCGCTAGCCAGCTAGCTAGCCCGCTAGCCAGCTAGCTAGCCAGCTAGATAGCCCGCTAGCCAGCTAGCTAGCCCGCTAGCCAGCTAGCTAGCCCGCTAGCCAGCTAGCTAGCCCGCTAGCCAGCTAGCTAGCCAGCTAGATAGCCCGCTAGCCAGCTAGCTAGCCCGCTAGCCAGCTAGCTAGCCCGCTAGCCAGCTAGCTAGCCCGCTAGCCAGCTAGCTAGCCCGCTAGCCAGCTAGTTAGCCCGCTAGCCAGCTAGCTAGCCCGCTAGCTAGCCCGCTAGCCAGCTAGCAAGCCCGCTAGCCAGCTAGCTAGCCAGCTAGCCAGCTAGCTAGCCCGCTAGCCAGCTAGCTAGCCCGCTAGCCAGCTAGCTAGACCGCTAGCCAGCTAGCTAGCCCGCTAGCCAGCTAGCTAGCCCGCTAGCCAGCTAGCTAGCCCGCTAGCCAGCTAGCTAGCCCGCTAGCCAGCTAGCTAGACCGCTAGCCAGCTAGCTAGCCCGCTAGCCAGCTAGCTACTAGCTAGATAGCCCGCTAGCTAGCTAGCTAGCCAGCTAGCTAGCCAGCTAGCTAGCCCGCTAGCCAGCTAGCTAGCCCGCTAGCCAGCTAGCTAGACCGCTAGCCCGCTAGCCAGCTAGCTAGCCAGCTAGATAGCCCGCTAGCCAGCTAGCTAGCCCGCTAGCCAGCTAGCTAGCCCGCTAGCTAGCCCGCTAGCCAGCTAGCTAGACCGCTAGCCCGCTAGCCAGCTAGCTAGCCAGCTAGATAGCCCGCTAGCCAGCTAGCTAGCCAGCTAGCTAGCCCGCTAGCCAGCTAGCTAGCCCGCTAGCCAGCTAGCTAGCCCGCTAGCCAGCTAGCTAGCCCGCTAGCCAGCTAGCTAGCCCGCTAGCCAGCTAGCTAGCCCGATAGCCAGCTAGCTAGCCCGATAGCCAGCTAGCTAGCCCGCTAGCCAGCTAGCTAGCCCGCTAGCCAGCTAGCTAGCCCGCTAGCCAGCTAGCTAGCCCGCTAGCCAGCTAGCTAGACCGCTAGCCAGCTAGCTAGCCCGCTAGCCAGCTAGCTAGCCCGCTAGCCAGCTAGCTAGCCAGCTAGCTAGCCAGCTAGATAGCCCGCTAGCCAGCTAGCTAGCCCGCTAGCCAGCTAGCTAGCCCGCTAGCTAGCCCGCTAGCCAGCTAGCTAGACCGCTAGCCAGCTAGCTAGCCCGCTAGCCAGCTAGCTAGCCAGCTAGCTAGCCCGCTAGCTAGCCAGCTAGATAGCCCGCTAGCCAGCTAGCTAGCCCGCTAGCCAGCTAGCTAGCCAGCTAGATAGCCCGCTAGCCAGCTAGCTAGCCCGCTAGCCAGCTAGCTAGCCCGCTAGCCAGCTAGCTAGCCCGCTAGCCAGCTAGCTAGCCCGCTAGCCAGCTAGCTAGCCCGCTAGCCAGCTAGCTAGCCCGCTAGCCAGCTAGCTAGCCCGCTAGCCAGCTAGCTAGACCGCTAGCCAGCTAGCTAGCCCGCTAGCCAGCTAGCTACTAGCTAGATAGCCCGCTAGCTAGCTAGCTAGCCAGCTAGCTAGCCCGCTAGCCAGCTAGCTAGCCAGCTAGCTAGCCCGCTAGCCAGCTAGCTAGCCCGCTAGCCAGCTAGCTAGACCGCTAGCCCGCTAGCCAGCTAGCTAGCCAGCTAGATAGCCCGCTAGCCAGCTAGCTAGCCCGCTAGCCAGCTAGCTAGCCCGCTAGCTAGCCCGCTAGCCAGCTAGCTAGACCGCTAGCCCGCTAGCCAGCTAGCTAGCCAGCTAGATAGCCCGCTAGCCAGCTAGCTAGCCAGCTAGCTAGCCCGCTAGCCAGCTAGCTAGCCCGCTAGCCAGCTAGCTAGCCCGCTAGCCCGCTAGCCAGCTAGCTAGCCCGCTAGCCAGCTAGCTAGCCCGCTAGCCAGCTAGCTAGCCCGATAGCCAGCTAGCTAGCCCGATAGCCAGCTAGCTAGCCCGCTAGCCAGCTAGCTAGCCCGCTAGCCAGCTAGCTAGCCCGCTAGCCAGCTAGCTAGCCCGCTAGCCAGCTAGCTAGACCGCTAGCCAGCTAGCTAGCCCGCTAGCCAGCTAGCTAGCCCGCTAGCCAGCTAGCTAGCCCGCTAGCCAGCTAGCTAGCCAGCTAGCTAGCCAGCTAGATAGCCCGCTAGCCAGCTAGCTAGCCCGCTAGCTAGCCCGCTAGCCAGCTAGCTAGACCGCTAGCCAGCTAGCTAGCCCGCTAGCCAGCTAGATAGCCCGCTAGCCAGCTAGCTAGCCCGCTAGCCAGCTAGCTAGCCAGCTAGATAGCCCGCTAGCCAGCTAGCTAGCCCGCTAGCCAGCTAGCTAGCCCGCTAGCCAGCTAGCTAGCCCGCTAGCCAGCTAGCTAGCCCGCTAGCCAGCTAGCTAGCCCGCTAGCCAGCAAGCTAGGCCGCTTGTCAGCTAGCTAGCTAGCCAGCTAGATAGCCCGCTAGCCAGCTAGCTAGCCAGCTAGCTAGCCCACTAGCTAGCCCGCTAGCCAGCTAGCTAGCCCGCTAGCCAGCTAGCTAGCCCGCTAGCCAGCTAGCCAGCCCGCTAGCCAGCTAGCTAGCCCGCTAGCCAGCTAGCTAGAACGCTAGCCAGCTAGCTAGCCCGCTAGCCAGCTAGCTAGCCCGCTAGCCAGCTAGCTAGCCAGCTAGATAGCCCGCTAGCCAGCTAGCTAGCCCGCTAGCCAGCTAGCTAGCCCGCTAGCCAGCTAGCTAGCCCGCTAGCCAGCTAGCTAGCCCGCTAGCCAGCTAGCTAGCCCGCTAGCCAGCTAGCTAGCCCGCTAGCCCGCTAGCCAGCTAGCTAGCCCGCTAGCTAGCCAGCTAGCTAGCCCGCTAGCTAGCCCGCTAGCAAGCCCGCTAGCCAGCTAGATAGCCCGCTAGCCAGCTAGCTAGCCCGCTAGCTAGCCCGCTAGCCAGCTAGCTAGACCGCTAGCCAGCTAGCTAGCCCGCTAGCCAGCTAGCTAGCCAGCTAGATAGCCCGCTAGCCAGCTAGCTAGCCCGCTAGCCAGCTAGCTAGCCAGCTAGATAGCCCGCTAGCCAGCTAGCTAGCCCGCTAGCCAGCTAGCTAGCCCGCTAGCCAGCTAGCTAGCCCGCTAGCCAGCTAGCTAGCCCGCTAGCCAGCTAGCTAGCTAGCCCGCTAGCCAGCTAGTTAGCCCGCTAGCCAGCTAGCTAGCCCGCTAGCTAGCCCGCTAGCCAGCTAGCAAGCCCGCTAGCCAGCTAGCTAGCCCGCTAGCCAGCTAGCTAGCCCGCTAGCCAGCTAGCTAGCCCGCTAGCCAGCTAGCTAGACCGCTAGCCAGCTAGCTAGCCCGCTAGCCAGCTAGCTAGCCCGCTAGCCAGCTAGCTAGCCCGCTAGCCAGCTAGCTAGCCCGCTAGCCAGCTAGCTAGCCCGCTAGCCAGCTAGCTAGACCGCTAGCCAGCTAGCTAGCCCGCTAGCCAGCTAGCTACTAGCTAGATAGCCCGCTAGCTAGCTAGCTAGCCAGCTAGCTAGCCAGCTAGCTAGCCCGCTAGCCAGCTAGCTAGCCCGCTAGCCAGCTAGCTAGCCCGCTAGCCAGGTAGCTAGCCCGCTAGCCAGCTAGCTAGCCCGCTAGCCAGCTAGCTAGCCCGCTAGCCAGCTAGCTAGCCCGCTATCTAGCCCGCTAGCCAGCTAGCTAGACCGCTAGCCCGCTAGCCAGCTAGCTAGCCAGCTAGATAGCCCGCTAGCCAGCTAGCTAGCCAGCTAGCTAGCCCGCTAGCCAGCTAGCTAGCCCGCTAGCCAGCTAGCTAGCCCGCTAGCCAGCTAGCTAGCCCGCTAGCCAGCTAGCTAGCCCGATAGCCAGCTAGCTAGCCCGATAGCCAGCTAGCTAGCCCGCTAGCCAGCTAGCTAGCCCGCTAGCTAGCTAGCTAGCCCGCTAGCCAGCTAGCTAGCCCGCTAGCCAGCTAGCTAGCCCGCTAGCCAGCTAGCTAGCCCGCTAGCCAGCTAGCTAGCCCGCTAGCCAGCTAGCTAGCCCGCTAGCCAGCTAGCTAGCCCGCTAGCCAGCTAGCTAGCCAGCTAGATAGCCCGCTAGCCAGCTAGCTAGCCCGCTAGCCAGCTAGCTAGCCCGCTAGCCAGCTAGCTAGCGCGCTAGCCAGCTAGCTAGCCCGCTAGCCAGCTAGCTAGCCCGCTAGCCAGCTAGCAAGCCCGCTAGCCAGCTAGCTAGCCCGCTAGCCAGCTAGCTAGCCCGCTAGCCAGCTAGCTAGCCCGCTAGCCAGCTAGCTAGCCCGCTAGCCAGCTAGCTAGACCGCTAGCCAGCTAGCTAGCCCGCTAGCCAGCTAGCTAGCCCGCTAGCCAGCTAGCTAGCCAGCTAGATAGCCCGCTAGCCAGCTAGCTAGCCCGCTAGCCATCTAGCTAGCCCGCTAGCCAGCTAGCTAGCCCGCTAGCCAGCTAGCTAGCCCGCTAGCCAGCTAGCTAGCCCGCTAGCCAGCTAGCTAGCCAGCTAGCTAGCCCGCTAGCCCGCTAGCCAGCTAGCTAGCCCGCTAGCTAGCCCGCTAGCAAGCCCGCTAGCCAGCTAGATAGCCCGCTAGCCAGCTAGCTAGCCCGCTAGCCAGCTAGCTAGCCAGCTAGATAGCCCGCTAGCCAGCTAGCTAGCCCGCTAGCCAGCTAGCTAGCCCGCTAGCTAGCCCGCTAGCCAGCTAGCTAGACCGCTAGCCAGCTAGCTAGCCCGCTAGCCCGCTAGCCAGCTAGCTAGCCCGCTAGCCAGCTAGCTAGCCCGCTAGCCAGCTAGCTAGCCCGCTAGCCAGCTAGCTAGCCCGCTAGCCAGCTAGCTAGCCCGCTAGCCAGCTAGCTAGACCGCTAGCCAGCTAGCTAGCCCGCTAGCCAGCTAGCTACTAGCTAGATAGCCCGCTAGCTAGCTAGCTAGCCAGCTAGCTAGCCAGCTAGCTAGCCAGCTAGCTAGCCCGCTAGCCAGCTAGCTAGCCCGCTAGCCAGCTAGCTAGCCCGCTAGCCAGCTAGCTAGCCCGCTAGCCAGGTAGCTAGCCCGCTAGCCAGCTAGCTAGCCCGCTAGCCAGCTAGCTAGCCCGCTAGCTAGCCCGCTAGCCAGCTAGCTAGACCGCTAGCCCGCTAGCCAGCTAGCTAGCCAGCTAGCTAGCCAGCTAGATAGCCCGCTAGCCAGCTAGCTAGCCAGCTAGCTAGCCCGCTAGCCAGCTAGCTAGCCCGCTAGCCAGCTAGCTAGCCCGCTAGCCAGCTAGCTAGCCCGCTAGCCAGCTAGCTAGCCCGATAGCCAGCTAGCTAGCCCGATAGCCAGCTAGCTAGCCCGCTAGCCAGCTAGCTAGCCCGCTAGCCAGCTAGCTAGCCAGCTAGATAGCCCGCTAGCCAGCTAGCTAGCCCGCTAGCCAGCTAGCTAGCCCGCTAGCCAGCTAGCAAGCCCGCTAGCCAGCTAGCTAGCCCGCTAGCCAGCTAGCTAGCCCGCTAGCCAGCTAGCTAGCCCGCTAGCCAGCTAGCTAGCCCGCTAGCCAGCTAGCTAGCCCGCTAGCCAGCTAGCTAGACCGCTAGCCAGCTAGCTAGACCGCTAGCCAGCTAGCTAGCCTGCTAGCCAGCTAGCTAGCCCTCTAGCCAGCTAGCTAGCCCGCTAGCCAGCTAGCTAGCCCGCTAGCCAGCTAGCTAGCCCGCTAGCCAGCTAGCTAACCCGCTAGCCAGCCCGCTAGCCAGCTAGCTAGCCAGCTTGCTAGCCCGCTAGCTAGCCCGCTAACCAGCTAGCTAGCCCGCTAACCAGCTAGCTAGCCCGCTAACCAGCTAGCTAGCCCGCTAACCAGCTAGCTAGCCCGCTAACCAGCTAGCTAGCCCGCTAGCGAGCTAGCTAGCCCGCTAGCGAGCTAGCTAGCCCGCTAGCCAGCTAGCTAGCCCGCTAGCCAGCTAGCTAGCCCGCTAGCCAGCTAGCTAGCCCGCTAGCCAGCTAGCTAGCCCGCTAGCCAGCTAGCTAGCCCGCTAGCCAGCTAGCTAGCCAGCTAGCCCGCTAGCTAGCCCGCTAGCCAGCTAGCTAGCCCGCTAGCCAGCTAGCTAGCCCGCTAGCCAGCTAGCTAGCCCGATAGCCAGCTAGCTAGCCCGCTAGCTAGCCCGCTAGCCAGCTAGCTAGCCCGCTAGCCAGCTAGCTAGCCCGCTAGCCAGCTAGCTAGCCCGCTAGCCAGCTAGCTAGCCCGCTAGCCAGCTAGCTAGCCAGCTAGCCCGCTAGCCAGCTAGCTAGCCCGCTAACCAGCTAGCTAGCCCGCTAGCCAGCTAGCTAGCCCGATAGCCAGCTAGCTAGCCCGCTAGCCAGCTAGCTAGCCCGATAGCCAGCTAGCTAGCCCGATAGCCAGCTAGCTAGCCCGCTAGCCAGCTAGCTAGCCCGATAGCCAGCTAGATAGCCCGCTAGCCAGCTAGCTAGCCCGCTAGCCAGCTAGCTAGCCCGCTAGCCAGCTAGCTAGCCCGCTAGCCAGCTAGCTAGCCCGCTAGCCAGCTAGCTAGCCCGCTAGCCAGCTAGCTAGCCCGCTAGCCAGCTAGCTAGCCCGCTAGCCAGCTAGCTAGCCCGCTAGCCAGCTAGCTAGCCCGCTAGCCAGCTAGCTAGCCCGCTAGCCAGCTAGCTAGACCGCTAGCCAGCTAGCTAGACCGCTAGCCAGCTAGCTAGCCCGCTAGCCAGCCCGCTAGCCAGCTAGCTAGCCAGCTAGCTAGCCCGCTAGCTAGCCAGCTAGCTAGCCCGCTAGCTAGCCCGCTAGCTAGCCCGCTAACCAGCTAGCTAGCCCGCTAACCAGCTAGCTAGCCCGCTAACCAGCTAGCTAGCCCGCTAGCGAGCTAGCTAGCCCGCTAGCCAGCTAGCTAGCCCGATAGCCAGCTAGCTAGCCCGCTAGCCAGCTAGCTAGCCCGATAGCCAGCTAGCTAGCCCGCTAGCTAGCCCGCTAGCCAGCCCGCTAGCCAGCCCGCTAGCCAGCCCGCTAGCCAGCTAGCTAGCTAGCCCGCTAACCAGCTAGCTAGCCCGATAGCCAGCTAGCTAGCCCGATAGCCAGCTAGCTAGCCCGCTAGCCAGCTAGCTAGCCCGATAGCCAGCTAGCTAGCCCGCTAGCCAGCTAGCTAGCCCGATAGCCAGCTAGCTATCCCGCTAGCCAGCTAGCTAGCCCGCTAGCCAGCTAGCTAGCCCGCTAGCCAGCTAGCTAGCCCGCTAGCCAGCTAGCTAGCCCGCTAGCCAGCTAGCTAGCCCGCTAGCCAGCTAGCTAGCCCGCTAGCCAGCTAGCTAGCCCGCTAGCCAGCTAGCTAGCCCGCTAGCCCGCTAGCCAGCTAGCTAGCCCGCTAGCCAGCTAGCTAGCCCGCTAGCCAGCTAGCCAGCTAGCTAGACCGCTAGCCCGCTAGCCAGCTAGCCAGCTAGCTAGACCGCTAGCCAGCTAGCTAGCTAGCCAGCTAGCTAGCCAGCTAGCTAGCCCGCTAGCCAGCTAGCTAGCCCGCTAGCCAGCTAGCTAGCCCGCTAGCCAGCTAGCTAGCCCGCTAGCTAGCCCGCTAGCTAGCCCGCTAGCCAGCTAGCTAGACCGCTAGCCAGCTAGCTAGCCCGCTAGCCAGCTAGATAGCCCGCTAGCCAGCTAGCTAGCCCGCTAGCCAGCTAGCTAGCCAGCTAGATAGCCCGCTAGCCAGCTAGCTAGCCAGCTAGCTAGCCCGCTAGCCAGCTAGCTAGCCCGCTAGCCAGCTAGCAAGCCCGCTAGCCAGCTAGCTAGCCCGCTAGCCAGCTAGCTAGCCCGCTAGCCAGCTAGCTAGCCCGCTAGCCAGCTAGCTAGCCCGCTAGCCAGCTAGCTAGCCTGCTAGCCAGCTAGCTAGACCGCTAGCCAGCTAGCTAGACCGCTAGCCAGCTAGCTAGCCTGCTAGCCAGCTAGCTAGCCCGCTAGCCAGCCCGCTAGCCAGCCCGCTAGCCAGCCCGCTAGCCAGCCCGCTAGCCAGCCCGCTAGCCAGCTAGCTAGCCAGCTTGCTAGCCCGCTAGCTAGCCCGCTAACCAGCTAGCTAGCCCGCTAGCCAGCTAGCTAGCCCGCTAGCCAGCTAGCTAGCCAGCTAGCTAGCACGCTAGCCAGCTAGCTAGCCCGATAGCCAGCTAGCTAGCCCGCTAGCCAGCTAGCTAGCCCGATAGCCAGCTAGCTAGCCCGCTAGCCAGCTAGCTAGCCCGCTAGCCAGCTAGCTAGCCCGCTAGCCAGCTAGCTAGCCCGCTAGCCAGCTAGCTAGCCCGATAGCCAGCTAGCTAGCCCGCTAGCCAGCTAGCTAGCCCGATAGCCAGCTAGCTAGCCAGCTAGCTAGCCCGATAGCCAGCTAGCTAGCCCGCTAGCCAGCTAGCTAGCCCGCTAGCCAGCTAGCTAGCCCGCTAGCCAGCTAGCTAGCCCGCTAGCCAGCTAGCTAGCCAGCTAGCCCGCTAGCTAGCCCGCTAGCCAGCTAGCTAGCCCGCTAGCCAGCTAGCTAGCCCGCTAGCCAGCTAGCTAGCCAGCTAGCTAGCCCGCTAGCCAGCTAGCTAGCCCGATAGCCAGCTAGCTAGCCCGCTAGCCAGCTAGCTAGCCCGATAGCCAGCTAGCTAGCCCGCTAGCCAGCTAGCTAGCCCGCTAGCCAGCTAGCTAGCTAGCTAGCTAGCTAGCCCGCTAGCCAGCTAGCCAGCTAGCTAGCCCGCTAGCCAGCTAGCTAGCCTGCTAGCCAGCTAGCCAGCTAGCTAGCCAGCTAGCTAGACCGCTAGCCAGCTAGCTAGCCTGCTAGCCAGCTAGCTAGCCCGCTAGCCAGCCCGCTAGCCAGCCCGCTAGCCAGCCCGCTAGCCAGCCCGCTAGCCAGCCCGCTAGCCAGCTTGCTAGCCCGCTAGCTAGCCCGCTAACCAGCTAGCTAGCCCGCTAGCCAGCTAGCTAGCCCGCTAGCCAGCTAGCTAGCCAGCTAGCTAGCACGCTAGCCAGCTACCTAGCCCGATAGCCAGCTAGCTAGCCCGCTAGCCAGCTAGCTAGCCCGATAGCCAGCTAGCTAGCCCGCTAGCCAGCTAGCTAGCCCGCTAGCCAGCTAGCTAGCCCGCTAGCCAGCTAGCTAGCCCGATAGCCAGCTAGCTAGCTAGCCCGCTAGCCAGCTAGCTAGCCCGATAGCCAGCTAGCTAGCCAGCTAGCTAGCCCGATAGCCAGCTAGCTAGCCCGCTAGCCAGCTAGCTAGCCCGCTAGCCAGCTAGCTAGCCCGCTAGCCAGCTAGCTAGCCAGCTAGCCCGCTAGCTAGCCCGCTAGCCAGCTAGCTAGCCCGCTAGCCAGCTAGCTAGCCCGCTAGCCAGCTAGCTAGCCAGCTAGCTAGCCCGCTAGCCAGCTAGCTAGCCCGATAGCCAGCTAGCTAGCCCGCTAGCCAGCTAGCTAGCCCGATAGCCAGCTAGCTAGCCCGCTAGCCAGCTAGCTAGCCCGCTAGCCAGCTAGCTAGCTAGCTAGCTAGCTAGCCCGCTAGCCAGCTAGCCAGCTAGCTAGCCCGCTAGCCAGCTAGCTAGCCAGCTAGCCAGCTAGCTAGCCAGCTAGCTAGACCGCTAGCCAGCTAGCTAGCCTGCTAGCCAGCTAGCTAGCCCGCTAGCCAGCCCGCTAGCCAGCCCGCTAGCCAGCCCGCTAGCCAGCCCGCTAGCCAGCCCGCTAGCCAGCCCGCTAGCCAGCTAGCTAGCCAGCTAGCTAGCCCGCTAGCCAGCTAGCTAGCCCGCTAGCCAGCTAGCTAGCCCGCTAGCCAGCTAGCTAGCCCGCTAACCAGCTAGCTAGCCCGCTAGCCAGCTAGCTAGCCCGCTAGCCAGCTAGCTAGCCAGCTAGCTAGCACGCTAGCCAGCTAGCTAGCCCGATAGCCAGCTAGCTAGCCCGCTAGCCAGCTAGCTAGCCCGATAGCCAGCTAGCTAGCCCGCTAGCCAGCTAGCTAGCCCGCTAGCCAGCTAGCTAGCCCGCTAGCTAGCCCGCTAGCCAGCTAGCTAGCCCGCTAGCCAGCTAGCTAGCCTGCTAGCCAGCTAGCTAGCCCGCTAGCCAGCTAGCTAGCTAGCCCGCTAGCCAGCTAGCTAGCCCGCTAGCCAGCCCGCTAGCCAGCCCGCTAGCCAGCCCGCTAGCCAGCTAGCTAGCCAGCTTGCTAGCCCGCTAGCTAGCCCGCTAGCCAGCTAGCTAGCCCGCTAGCCAGCTAGCTAGACCGCTAGCCAGCTAGCTAGCCCGCTAGCCAGCTAGCTAGCCCGATAGCCAGCTAGCTAGCCCGCTAGGCAGCTAGCTAGCCGGCTAGCCAGCTAGCTAGCCAGCTAGCCCGCTAGCTAGCCCGCTAGCCAGCTAGCTAGCCCGCTAGCCAGCTAGCTAGACCGCTAGCCAGCTAGCTTAGCCCGCTAGCCAGCTAGCTAGCCCGATAGCCAGCTAGCTAGCCCGATAGCCAGCTAGCTAGCCCGCTAGCTAGCCCGCTAGCTAGCCCGCTAGCCAGCTAGCTAGCCCGCTAGCCAGCTAGCTAGACCGCTAGCCAGCTAGCTAGCCTGCTAGCCAGCTAGCTAGCCCGCTAGCCAGCTAGCTAGCCTGCTAGCCAGCTAGCTAGCCCGCTAGCCAGCTAGCTAGCCAGCTAGCTAGCCCGCTAGCCAGCTAGCTAGCCCGATAGCCAGCTAGCTAGCCCGCTAGCCAGCTAGCTAGCCCGATAGCCAGCTAGCTAGCCCGCTAGCCAGCTAGCTAGCCCGCTAGCCAGCTAGCTAGCTAGCTAGCTAGCTAGCCCGCTAGCCAGCTAGCCAGCTAGCTAGCCCGCTAGCCAGCTAGCTAGCCAGCTAGCCAGCTAGCTAGCCAGCTAGCTAGACCGCTAGCCAGCTAGCTAGCCTGCTAGCCAGCTAGCTAGCCCGCTAGCCAGCCCGCTAGCCAGCCCGCTAGCCAGCCCGCTAGCCAGCCCGCTAGCCAGCCCGCTAGCCAGCTAGCTAGCCAGCTAGCTAGCCCGCTAGCCAGCTAGCTAGCCCGCTAGCCAGCTAGCTAGCCCGCTAGCCAGCTAGCTAGCCCGCTAACCAGCTAGCTAGCCCGCTAGCCAGCTAGCTAGCCCGCTAACCAGCTAGCTAGCCCGCTAGCCAGCTAGCTAGCCCGCTAGCCAGCTAGCTAGCCAGCTAGCTAGCACGCTAGCCAGCTAGCTAGCCCGATAGCCAGCTAGCTAGCCCGCTAGCCAGCTAGCTAGCCCGATAGCCAGCTAGCTAGCCCGCTAGCCAGCTAGCTAGCCCGCTAGCCAGCTAGCTAGCCCGCTAGCCCGCTAGCTAGCCCGCTAGCCAGCTAGCTAGCCCGCTAGCCAGCTAGCTAGCCTGCTAGCCAGCTAGCTAGCCCGCTAGCCAGCTAGCTAGCTAGCCCGCTAGCCAGCTAGCTAGCCCGCTAGCCAGCCCGCTAGCCAGCCCGCTAGCCAGCCCGCTAGCCAGCTAGCTAGCCAGCTTGCTAGCCCGCTAGCTAGCCCGCTAGCCAGCTAGCTAGCCCGCTAGCCAGCTAGCTAGACCGCTAGCCAGCTAGCTAGCCCGCTAGCCAGCTAGCTAGCCCGATAGCCAGCTAGCTAGCCCGCTAGGCAGCTAGCTAGCCGGCTAGCCAGCTAGCTAGCCAGCTAGCCCGCTAGCTAGCCCGCTAGCCAGCTAGCTAGCCCGCTAGCCAGCTAGCTAGACCGCTAGCCAGCTAGCTTAGCCCGCTAGCCAGCTAGCTAGCCCGATAGCCAGCTAGCTAGCCCGATAGCCAGCTAGCTAGCCCGCTAGCTAGCCCGCTAGCTAGCCCGCTAGCCAGCTAGCTAGCCCGCTAGCCAGCTAGCTAGACCGCTAGCCAGCTAGCTAGCCTGCTAGCCAGCTAGCTAGCCCGCTAGCCAGCTAGCTAGCCTGCTAGCCAGCTAGCTAGCCCGCTAGCCAGCCCGCTAGCCAGCTAGCTAGCCCGCTAGCTAGCCCGCTAACCAGCTAGCTAGCCCGCTAACCAGCTAGCTAGCCCGCTAACCAGCTAGCTAGCCCGCTAGCCCGCTAGCCAGCTAGCTAGCCCGATAGCCAGCTAGCTAGCCAGCTAGCTAGCCCGATAGCCCGCTAGCCAGCCCGCTAGCCAGCCCGCTAGCCAGCCCGCTAGCCAGCTAGCTAGCCCGATAGCCAGCTAGCTAGCCCGATAGCCAGCTAGCTAGCCCGATAGCCAGCTAGCTAGCCCGCTAGCTAGCCCGCTAGCTAGCCCGCTAGCCAGCTAGCTAGCCCGCTAGCCAGCTAGCTAGACCGCTAGCCAGCTAGCTAGCCCGCTAGCCAGCTAGCTAGCCCGCTAGCCAGCTAGCTAGACCGCTAGCCAGCTAGCTAGCCCGCTAGCCAGCTAGCTAGCCCGATAGCCAGCTAGCTAGCCCGCTAGGCAGCTAGCTAGCCGGCTAGCCAGCTAGCTAGCCAGCTAGCCCGCTAGCTAGCCCGCTAGCCAGCTAGCTAGCCCGCTAGCCAGCTAGCTAGCCTGCTAGCCAGCTAGCTAGCCCGCTAGCCAGCTAGCTAGCTAGCCCGCTAGCCAGCTAGCTAGCCCGCTAGCCAGCCCGCTAGCCAGCCCGCTAGCCAGCCCGCTAGCCAGCTAGCTAGCCAGCTTGCTAGCCCGCTAGCTAGCCCGCTAGCCAGCTAGCTAGCCCGCTAGCCAGCTAGCTAGACCGCTAGCCAGCTAGCTAGCCCGCTAGCCAGCTAGCTAGCCCGATAGCCAGCTAGCTAGCCCGCTAGGCAGCTAGCTAGCCGGCTAGCCAGCTAGCTAGCCAGCTAGCCCGCTAGCTAGCCCGCTAGCCAGCTAGCTAGCCCGCTAGCCAGCTAGCTAGACCGCTAGCCAGCTAGCTTAGCCCGCTAGCCAGCTAGCTAGCCCGATAGCCAGCTAGCTAGCCCGATAGCCAGCTAGCTAGCCCGATAGCCAGCTAGCTAGCCCGCTAGCTAGCCCGCTAGCTAGCCCGCTAGCTAGCCCGCTAGCCAGCTAGCTAGCCCGCTAGCCAGCTAGCTAGACCGCTAGCCAGCTAGCTAGCCTGCTAGCCAGCTAGCTAGCCCGCTAGCCAGCTAGCTAGCCTGCTAGCCAGCTAGCTAGCCCGCTAGCCAGCCCGCTAGCCAGCTAGCTAGCCCGCTAACCAGCTAGCTAGCCCGCTAACCAGCTAGCTAGCCCGCTAACCAGCTAGCTAGCCCGCTAGCCAGCTAGCTAGCCCGATAGCCAGCTAGCTAGCCAGCTAGCTAGCCCGATAGCCCGCTAGCCAGCCCGCTAGCCAGCTAGCTAGCCCGATAGCCAGCTAGCTAGCCCGATAGCCAGCTAGCTAGCCCGCTAGCCAGCTAGCTAGCCCGCTAGCCAGCTAGCTAGACCGCTAGCCAGCTAGCTAGCCAGCTAGCTAGACCGCTAGCCAGCTAGCTAGCCCGCTAGCCAGCTAGCTAGCCCGCTAGCCAGCTAGCTAGCCCGATAGCCAGCTAGCTAGCCCGCTAGCCAGCTAGCTAGCCCGCTAGCCAGCTAGCTAGCCCGATAGCCAGCTAGCTAGCCCGCTAGCTAGCCCGCTAGCCAGCCCGCTAGCCAGCCCGCTAGCCAGCCCGCTAGCCAGCTAGCTAGCCCGCTAACCAGCTAGCTAGCCCGATAGCCAGCTAGCTAGCCCGATAGCCAGCTAGCTAGCCCGATAGCCAGCTAGCTAGTCCGCTAGCCAGCTAGCTAGCCCGATAGCCAGCTAGCTAGCCCGCTAGCCAGCTAGCTAGCCCGCTAGCCAGCTAGCTAGCCCGCTAGCCAGCTAGCTAGCCCGCTAGCCAGCTAGCTAGCCCGCTAGCTAGCCCGCTAACCAGCTAGCTAGCCCGCTAGCCAGCTAGCTAGCCCGATAGCCAGCTAGCTAGCCCGATAGCCAGCTAGCTAGCCCGATAGCCAGCTAGATAGCCCGCTAGCCAGCTAGCTAGCCCGCTAGCCAGCTAGCTAGCCCGCTAGCCAGCTAGCTAGCCCGCTAGCCGGCTAGCTAGCCCGCTAGCCAGCTAGCTAGCCCGCTAGCCAGCTAGCTAGCCCGCTAGCCAGCTAGCTAGACCGCTAGCCAGCTAGCTAGACCGCTAGCCAGCTAGCTAGACCGGTAGCCAGCTAGCTAGACCGCTAGCCAGCTAGCTAGCCCGCTAGCCAGCCCGCTAGCCAGCTAGCTAGCCAGCTAGCTAGCCCGCTAGCTAGCCCGCTAACCAGCTAGCTAGCCCGCTAACCAGCTAGCTAGCCCGCTAACCAGCTAGCTAGCCCGCTAACCAGCTAGCTAGCCCGCTAACCAGCTAGCTTGCCCGCTAGCGAGCTAGCTAGCCCGCTAGCCAGCTAGCTAGCCCGATAGCCAGCTAGCTAGCCCGCTAGCCAGCTAGCTAGCCCGATAGCCAGCTAGCTAGCCCGCTAGCTAGCCCGCTAGCCAGCCCGCTAGCCAGCCCGCTAGCCAGCCCGCTAGCCAGCTAGCTAGCTAGCCCGCTAACCAGCTAGCTAGCCCGATAGCCAGCTAGCTAGCCCGATAGCCAGCTAGCTAGCCCGCTAGCCAGCTAGCTAGCCCGATAGCCAGCTAGCTAGCCCGCTAGCCAGCTAGCTAGCCCGATAGCCAGCTAGCTAGCCCGCTAGCCAGCTAGCTAGCCCGCTAGCCAGCTAGCTAGCCCGCTAGCCAGCTAGCTAGCCAGCTAGCCCGCTAGCTAGCCCGCTAGCCAGCTAGCTAGCCCGCTAGCCAGCTAGCTAGCCCGCTAGCCAGCTAGCTAGCCCGCTAGCCCGCTAGCCAGCTAGCTAGCCCGCTAGCCAGCTAGCTAGCCAGCTAGCTAGCCCGCTAGCCAGCTAGCTAGCCCGATAGCCAGCTAGCTAGCCCGCTAGCCAGCTAGCTAGCCCGATAGCCAGCTAGCTAGCCCGCTAGCCAGCTAGCTAGCCCGCTAGCCAGCTAGCTAGCCCGCTAGCCAGCTAGCTAGCCCGCTAGCCAGCTAGCTAGCCCGCTAGCCAGCTAGCTAGCCCGCTAGCCAGCTAGCTAGCCAGCTAGCCCGCTAGCCAGCTAGCCCGCTAGCCAGCTAGCTAGCCCGCTAGCCAGCTAGCTAGCCAGCTAGCTAGCCCGCTAGCCAGCTAGCTAGCCCGCTAGCCAGCTAGCTAGCCCGCTAGCCAGCTAGCTAGCCCGCTAGCCAGCTAGCTAGCCCGCTAGCCAGCTAGCAAGCCCGCTAGCCAGCTAGCTAGCCCGCTAGCCAGCTAGCTAGCCCGCTAGCCAGCTAGCTAGCCCGCTAGCCAGCTAGCTAGCCCGCTAGGCAGCTAGCTAGCCCGATAGCCAGCTAGCTAGCCCGCTAGCCAGCTAGCTAGCCCGCTAGCCAGCTAGCTAGCCCGCTAGCCAGCTAGCCCGCTAGCCAGCTAGCTAGCCCGCTAGCCAGCTAGCTAGCCCGCTAGCCAGCTAGCTAGCCCGCTAGCCAGCTAGCCCGCTAGCCAGCTAGCTAGCCCGCTAGCCAGCTAGCTAGCCCGCTAGCCAGCTAGCTAGCCCGCTAGCCAGCTAGCTAGCCCGCTAGCCAGCTAGCTAGCCCGCTAGCCAGCTAGCTAGACCGCTAGCCAGCTAGCTAGACCGCTAGCCAGCTAGCTAGACCGCTAGCCAGCTAGCTAGACCGCTAGCCAGCTAGCTAGACCGCTAGCCAGCTAGCTAGCCCGCTAGCCAGCCCGCTAGCCAGCTAGCTAGCCAGCTAGCTAGCCCGCTAACCAGCTAGCTAGCCCGCTAACCAGCTAGCTAGCCCGCTAACCAGCTAGCTAGCCCGCTAACCAGCTAGCTAGCCCGCTAGCGAGCTAGCTAGCCCGCTAGCCAGCTAGCTAGCCCGATAGCCAGCTAGCTAGCCCGCTAGCCAGCTAGCTAGCCCGCTAGCCAGCTAGCTAGCCCGATAGCCAGCTAGCTAGCCCGCTAGCCAGCTAGCTAGCGCGATAGCCAGCTAGCTAGCCCGCTAGCCAGCTAGCTAGCCCGCTAGCCAGCTAGCTAGCCCGCTAGCCAGCTAGCTAGCCCGATAGCCAGCTAGCTAGCCCGCTAGCCAGCTAGCTAGCCCGATAGCCAGCTAGCTAGCCCGCTAGCCAGCTAGCTAGCCCGATAGCCAGCTAGCTAGCCCGCTAGCCAGCTAGCTAGCCCGATAGCCAGCTAGCTAGCCCGCTAGCCAGCTAGCTAGCCCGCTAGCCAGCTAGCTAGCCCGCTAGCCAGCTAGCTAGCCCGCTAGCCAGCTAGCTAGCCAGCTAGCTAGCCCGCTAGCCAGCTAGCTAGCCCGCTAGCCAGCTAGCTAGCCGCTAGCCAGCTAGCTAGCCCGCTAGCCAGCTAGCTAGCCCGCTAGCCAGCTAGCTAGCCCGCTAGCCAGCTAGCTAGCCAGCTAGCCCGCTAGCCAGCTAGCCCGCTAGCCAGCTAGCTAGCCCGCTAACCAGCTAGCTAGCCCGCTAGCCAGCTAGCTAGCCCGATAGCCAGCTAGCTAGCCCGCTAGCCAGCTAGCTAGCCCGATAGCCAGCTAGCTAGCCCGATAGCCAGCTAGCTAGCCCGCTAGCCAGCTAGCTAGCCCGATAGCCAGCTAGATCGCCCGCTAGCCAGCTAGCTAGCCCGCTAGCCAGCTAGCTAGCCCGCTAGCCAGCTAGCTAGCCCGCTAGCCAGCTAGCTAGCCCGCTAGCCAGCTAGCTAGCCCGCTAGCCAGCTAGCTAGCCCGCTAGCCAGCTAGCTAGACCGCTAGCCAGCTAGCTAGACCGCTAGCCAGCTAGCTAGACCGCTAGCCAGCTAGCTAGACCGCTAGCCAGCTAGCTAGCCCGCTAGCCAGCCCGCTAGCCAGCTAGCTAGCCAGCTAGCTAGCCCGCTAGCTAGCCCGCTAACCAGCTAGCTAGCCCGCTAACCAGCTAGCTAGCCCGCTAACCAGCTAGCTAGCCCGCTAACCAGCTAGCTAGCCCGCTAGCGAGCTAGCTAGCCCGCTAGCCAGCTAGCTAGCCCGATAGCCAGCTAGCTAGCCCGCTAGCCAGCTAGCTAGCCCGATAGCCAGCTAGCTAGCCCGATAGCCAGCTTGCTAGCCCGATAGCCAGCTAGCTAGCCCGCTAGCCAGCTAGCTAGCCCGATAGCCAGCTAGCTAGCCCGCTAGCCAGCTAGCTAGCCCGATAGCCAGCTAGCTAGCCCGCTAGCCAGCTAGCTAGCCCGCTAGCCAGCTAGCTAGCCCGCTAGCCAGCTAGCTAGCCCGCTAGCCAGCTAGCTAGCCCGCTAGCCAGCTAGCTAGCCCGCTAGCCAGCTAGCTAGCCCGCTAGCCAGCTAGCTAGCCAGCTAGCCCGCTAGCTAGCCCGCTAGCCAGCCCGCTAGCCAGCTAGCTAGCCCGCTAGCCAGCTAGCTAGCCAGCTAGCTAGCCCGCTAGCCAGCTAGCTAGCCCGATAGCCAGCTAGCTAGCCCGCTAGCCAGCTAGCTAGCCCGATAGCCAGCTAGCTAGCCCGCTAGCCAGCTAGCTAGCCCGCTAGCCAGCTAGCTAGCCCGCTAGCCAGCTAGCTAGCCCGCTAGCCAGCTAGCTAGCCCGCTAGCCAGCTAGCTAGCCCGCTAGCCAGCTAGCTAGCCCGCTAGCCAGCTAGCTAGCCCGCTAGCCAGCTAGCTAGCCCGCTAGCCAGCTAGCTAGCCCGCTAGCCAGCTAGCTAGCCCGCTAGCCAGCTAGCTAGCCCGCTAGCCAGCTAGCTAGCCCGCTAGCCAGCTAGCTAGCCCGCTAGCCAGCTAGCTAGCCCGCTAGCCAGCTAGCTAGCCCGCTAGCCAGCTAGCTAGCCCGCTAGCCAGCTAGCTAGCCAGCTAGCCCGCTAGCCAGCTAGCCCGCTAGCCAGCTAGCTAGCCCGCTAGCCAGCTAGCTAGCCCGCTAGCCAGCTAGCTAGCCCGCTAGCCAGCTAGCTAGCCCGCTAGCTAGCCCGCTAGCCAGCTAGCTAGCCCGCTAGCCAGCTAGCTAGCCCGCTAGCCAGCTAGCTAGCCCGCTAGCCAGCTAGCTAGCCCGCTAGCCAGCTAGCTAGCCCGCTAGCCAGCTAGCTAGCCAGCTAGCTAGCCCGCTAGCTAGCCCGCTAGCCAGCTAGCTAGCCCGCTAGCCAGCTAGCTAGCCAGCTAGCTAGCCCGCTAGCTAGCCCGCTAGCCAGCTAGCTAGCCCGCTAGCCAGCTAGCTAGCTAGCCAGCTAGCTAGCTAGCCAGCTAGCTAGCCCGCTAGCCAGCTAGCTAGCCCGCTAGCCAGCTAGCTAGCCCGCTAGCCAGCTAGCTAGCCCGCTAGCCAGCTAGCTAGCCCGCTAGCTAGCCCGCTAGCCAGCTAGCTAGACCGCTAGCCAGCTAGCTAGCCCGCTAGCCAGCTAGCTAGCCCGCTAGCCAGCTAGCTAGCCTGCTAGCCAGCTAGCTAGACCGCTAGCCAGCTAGCTAGACCGCTAGCCAGCTAGCTAGCCTGCTAGCCAGCTAGCTAGCCCGCTAGCCAGCCCGCTAGCCAGCCCGCTAGCCAGCCCGCTAGCCAGCCCGCTAGCCAGCTAGCTAGCCAGCTTGCTAGCCCGCTAGCTAGCCCGCTAACCAGCTAGCTAGTCCGCTAGCCAGCTAGCTAGCCCGCTAGCCAGCTAGCTAGCCCGCTAGCCAGCTAGCTAGCCCGCTAGCCAGCTAGCTAGCCCGATAGCCAGCTAGCTAGCCCGATAGCCAGCTAGCTAGCCCGCTAGCCAGCTAGCTAGCCCGCTAGCCAGCTAGCTAGCCCGCTAGCCAGCTAGCTAGACCGCTAGCCAGCTAGCTAGCCCGCTAGCCAGCTAGCTAGCCCGATAGCCAGCTAGCCAGCTAGCCAGCTAGCTAGCCCGCTAGCCAGCTAGCTAGCCTGCTAGCCAGCTAGCTAGCCCGCTAGCCAGCTAGCTAGCCCGCTAGCCAGCTAGCTAGCCCGCTAGCCAGCCCGCTAGCCAGCCCGCTAGCCAGCCCGCTAGCCAGCTAGCTAGCCAGCTTGCTAGCCCGCTAGCTAGCCCGCTAGCCAGCTAGCTAGCCCGCTAGCCAGCTAGCTAGACCGCTAGCCAGCTAGCTAGCCCGCTAGCCCGCTAGCCAGCTAGCTAGCCCGATAGCCAGCTAGCTAGCCCGCTAGGCAGCTAGCTAGCCGGCTAGCCAGCTAGCCCGCTAGCTAGCCCGCTAGCCAGCTAGCTAGCCCGCTAGCCAGCTAGCCAGCTAGCTAGCCCGCTAGCCAGCTAGCTAGCCCGCTAGCCAGCCCGCTAGCCAGCCCGCTAGCCAGCCCGCTAGCCAGCCCGCTAGCCAGCTAGCTAGCCAGCTTGCTAGCCCGCTAGCTAGCCCGCTAGCCAGCTAGCTAGCCCGCTAGCCAGCTAGCTAGACCGCTAGCCCGCTAGCCCGCTAGCCAGCTAGCTAGCCCGATAGCCAGCTAGCTAGCCCGCTAGGCAGCTAGCTAGCCGGCTAGCCAGCTAGCTAGCCAGCTAGCCCGCTAGCTAGCCCGCTAGCCAGCTAGCTAGCCCGCTAGCCAGCTAGCTAGACCGCTAGCCAGCTAGCTTAGCCCGCTAGCCAGCTAGCTAGCCCGATAGCCAGCTAGCTAGCCCGATAGCCAGCTAGCTAGCCCGATAGCCAGCTAGCTAGCCCGATAGCCAGCTAGCTAGCCCGCTAGCTAGCCCGCTAGCCAGCTAGCTAGCCCGCTAGCTAGCCCGCTAGCCAGCTAGCTAGACCGCTAGCCAGCTAGCTAGCCCGCTAGATAGCCCGCTAGCGAGCTAGCTAGACCGCTAGCCAGCTAGCTAGCCCGCTAGCTAGCCCGATAGCCAGCTAGCTAGCCCGCTAGCTAGCCCGCTAGCCAGCCCGCTAGCCAGCCCGCTAGCCAGCTAGCTAGCCAGCTAGCTAGCCCGATAGCCAGCTAGCTAGCCCGCTAGCCAGCTAGCTAGCCCGATAGCCAGCTAGCTAGCCCGCTAGCCAGCTAGCTAGCCCGCTAGCCAGCTAGCTAGCCCGCTAGCCAGCTAGCCAGCTAGCTAGCCCGCTAGCTAGCCCGCTAGCCAGCTAGCAAGCCCGCTAGCCAGCTAGCTAGCCCGCTAGCCAGCTAGCTAGCCCGCTAGCCAGCTAGCTAGCCCGCTTGCCAGCTAGCCAGCCCGCTAGCCAGCTAGCTAGCCCGCTAGCCAGCTAGCTAGCCCGCTAGCCAGCTAGCTAGCCCGCTAGCCAGCTAGCTAGCCAGCTAGCTAGACCGCTAGCCAGCTAGCTAGACCGCTAGCCAGCTAGCTAGCTTGCTAGCCAGCTAGCTAGCCCGCTAGCTAGCCCGCTAGCCAGCTAGCTAGCCCGCTAGCCAGCTAGCTAGCCAGCTTGCTAGCCCGCTAGCTAGCCCGCTAACCAGCTAGCTAGTCCGCTAGCCAGCTAGCTAGCCCGCTAGCCAGCTAGCTAGCCCGCTAGCCAGCTAGCTAGCCCGATAGCCAGCTAGCTAGCCCGATAGCCAGCTAGCTAGCCCGCTAGCCAGCTAGCTAGCCCGCTAGCCAGCTAGCTAGCCCGCTAGCCAGCTAGCTAGACCGCTAGCCAGCTAGCTAGCCCGCTAGCCAGCTAGCTAGCCCGATAGCCAGCTAGCCAGCTAGCCAGCTAGCTAGCCCGCTAGCCAGCTAGCTAGCCTGCTAGCCAGCTAGCTAGCCCGCTAGCCAGCTAGCTAGCCCGCTAGCCAGCTAGCTAGCCCGCTAGCCAGCCCGCTAGCCAGCCCGCTAGCCAGCCCGCTAGCCAGCTAGCTAGCCAGCTTGCTAGCCCGCTAGCTAGCCCGCTAGCCAGCTAGCTAGCCCGCTAGCCAGCTAGCTAGACCGCTAGCCAGCTAGCTAGCCCGCTAGCCCGCTAGCCAGCTAGCTAGCCCGCTAACCAGCTAGCTAGCCAGCTAGCTAGCCCGCTAACCAGCTAGCTAGCTGGCTAGCGGGCTAGCGGGCTAGCTAGCTGGCTAGCCAGCTAGCTAGCTGGTTAGCGGGCTAGCTAGCTGGCTAGCGGGCTAGCTAGCTGGTTAGCGGACTAGCTAGCTGGTTAGCGGGCTAGCTAGCTGGCTAGCGGGCTAGCTAGCTGGCTAGCGGGCTAGCTAGCTGGCTAGCGGGCTAGCTAGCTGGCTAGCGGGCTAGCTAGCTGGCTAGCTGGCTAGCGGGCTAGCTAGCTGGCTAGCGGGCTAGCTAGCTGGCTAGCGGGCTAGCTAGCTGGCTAGCGGGCTAGCTAGCTGGCTAGCGGGCTAGCTAGCTGGCTAGCGGGCTAGCTAGCTGGCTAGCGGGCTAGCTAGCTGGCTAGCGGGCTAGCTAGCTGGCTAGCGGGCTAGCTAGCTGGCTAGCGGTCTAGCTAGCTGGCTAGCGGGCTAGCTAGCTGGCTAGCGGGCTAGCTAGCTGGCTAGCGGGCTAGCTAGCTGGCTAGCGGGCTAGCTAGCTGGCTAGCGGCCTAGCTAGCTGGCTAGCGGGCTAGCTAGCTGGCTAGCGGGCTAGCTAGCGGGCTAGCTAGCTGGCTAGCGGGCTAGCTAGCTGGCTAGCGGGCTAGCTAGCTGGCTAGCGGGCTTGCTAGCTGGCTAGCGGGCTAGCTAGCGGGCTAGCTAGCTGGCTAGCGGGCTAGCTAGCTGGCTAGCGGGCTAGCTAGCTGGCTAGCGGGCTATCTAGCTGGCTAGCGGGCTAGCTAGCTGGCTAGCGGGCTAGCTAGCTGGCTAGCGGGCTAGCTAGCTGGCTAGCGGGCTAGCTAGCTGGCTAGCGGGCTAGCTAGCTGGCTAGCGGGCTAGCTAGCTGGCTATCGGGCTAGCTAGCTGGCTAGCGGGCTAGCTAGCTGGCTATCGGGCTAGCTAGCTGGCTAGCGGGCTAGCTAGCTGGTTAGCGGGCTAGCTAGCTGGCTAGCGGGCTAGCTAGCTGGCTATCGGGCTAGCTAGCTGGTTAGCGGGCTAGCTAGCTGGTTAGCGGGCTAGCTAGCTGGCTAGCGGTCTAGCTAGCTGGCTAGCGGTCTAGCTAGCTGGCTAGCGGGCTAGCTAGCTGGCTAGCGGGCTAGCTAGCTGGCTATCGGGCTAGCTAGCTGGCTAGCGGGCTAGCTAGCTGACTATCGGGCTAGCTAGCTGGCTAGCGGGCTAGCTAGCTGGCTATCGGTCTAGCTAGCTGGCTAGCGGGCTAGCTAGCTGGCTAGCGGGCTAGCTAGCTGGCTAGCGGGCTAGCTAGCTGGCTAGCGGGCTAGCTAGCTGGCTAGCGGGCTAGCTAGCTGGCTAGCCAGCTAGCTAGCCCGCTAGCTAGCCCGCTAACCAGCTAGCTAGTCCGCTAACCAGCTAGCTAGCTGGCTAGCGGGCTAGCTAGCGGGCTAGCTAGCTGGTTAGCGGGCTATCTAGCTGGCTAGCTAGCGGTCTAGCTAGCTGGCTAGCGGTCTAGCTAGCTGGCTAGCGGGCTAGCTAGCTGGCTAGCGGGCTAGCTAGCTGGCTAGCGGGCTAGCTAGCGGGCTAGCTGGCTAGCTAGCTGGCTAGCGGGCTAGCTAGCTGGCTAGCGGGCTAGCTAGCTGGCTAGCGGGCTAGCTAGCTGGCTAGCGGGCTAGCTAGCTGGCTAGCGGGCTAGCTAGCGGGCTAGCTAGCTGGCTATCGGGCTAGCTAGCTGGCTATCGGGCTAGCTAGCTGGCTAGCGGGCTAGCTAGCTGGCTAGCGGGCTAGCTAGCTGGCTATCGGGCTAGCTAGCTGGCTAGCGGGCTAGCTAGCTGGCTATCGGGCTAGCTAGCTGGCTAGCGGGCTAGCTAGCTGGCTATCGGGCTAGCTAGCTGGCTAGCGGGCTAGCTAGCTGGCTATCGGGCTAGCTAGCTGGCTATCGGGCTAGCTAGCTGGCTAGCGGGCTAGCTAGCTGGCTATCGGGCTAGCTAGCTGGCTAGCGGGCTAGCTAGCTGGCTATCGGGCTAGCTAGCTGGCTAGCGGGCTAGCTAGCTGGCTATCGGGCTAGCTAGCTGGCTAGCGGGCTAGCTAGCTGGCTATCGGGCTAGCTAGCTGGCTAGCGGGCTAGCTAGCTCGCTAGCGGGCAAGCTAGCTGGTTAGCCGGCTAGCTAGCGGGCTAGCAAGCTGGCTAGCTAGCTGGCTAGCGGGCTGGCTAGCGGGCTAGCTAGCCCGATAGCCAGCTAGCTAGCCCGCTAGCCAGCTAGCTAGCCAGCTAGCTAGCCCGCTAGCCAGCTAGCCCGCTAGCCAGCTAGCTAGCCCGCTAGCTAGCCCGCTAGCCAGCTAGCTAGACCGCTAGCCAGCTAGCTAGCCCGCTAGCCAGCTAGATAGCCCGCTAGCCAGCTAGCTAGCCAGCTATCTAGCCCGCTAGCCAGCTAGATAGCCCGCTAGCCAGCTAGCTAGCCCGCTAGCCAGCTAGCTAGCCAGCTAGATAGCCCGCTAGCCAGCTAGCTAGCCCGCTAGCCAGCTAGCTAGCCCGCTAGCCAGCTAGCTAGCCCGCTAGCCAGCTAGCTAGCCCGCTAGCCAGCTAGATAGCCCGCTAGCCAGCTAGCTAGCCCGCTAGCCAGCTAGCTAGCCCGCTAGCCAGCTAGCTAGCCCGCTAGCCAGCTAGCTAGCCCGCTAGCTAGCCCGCTAGCCAGCTAGCAAGCCCGCTAGCCAGCTAGCTAGCCCGCTAGCCAGCTAGCTAGCCAGCTAGCTAGCCCGCTAGCCAGCCCGCTAGCCCGCTAGCTAGCCCGCTAACCAGCTAGCTAGCCCGCTAACCAGCTAGCTAGCCCGCTAACCAGCTAGCTAGCCCGCTAGCCAGCTAGCTAACCCGCTAGCTAGCCCGCTAGCCAGCTAGCTAGCCCGATAGCCAGCTAGCTAGCCCGATAGCCAGCTAGCTAGCCCGATAGCCAGCTAGCTAGCCCGCTAGCCAGCTAGCTAGCTAGCTAGATAGCCCGCTAGCCAGCTAGATAGCCCGCTAGCCAGCTAGCTAGCCCGCTAGCCAGCTAGCTAGCCAGCTAGATAGCCCGCTAGCCAGCCAGCTAGCTAGCTGGCTATCGGGCTAGCTAGCTGGCTATCGGGCTAGCTAGCTGGCTAGCGGGCTAGCTAGCTGGCTAGCGGGTTAGCTAGCTGGCTAGCGGGCTAGCTAGCTGGTTAGCGGGCTAGCTAGCTGGTTAGCGGGCTAGCTAGCTGGTTAGCGGGCTAGCTAGCTGGTTAGCGGGCTAGCTAGCGGGCTAGCGGGCTGGCTAGCGGGCTAGCTAGCTGGCTAGCGGGCTAGCTAGCTGGCTGGCTAGCTAGCGGGATAGCTGGCTAGTTAGCTAGCGGGATAGCTAGCGGGATAGCTGGCTAGTTAGCTAGCGGGATAGCTGGCTAGTTAGCTAGCGGGCTTGCAGGCTGGTTAGCTAGCTGGCTGGCTAGCGGGCTAGCTAGCTGGCTAGCTAGCTGGTTAGCGGGCTAGCTAGCTGGTTAGTGGGCTAGCTAGCTGGCTAGCTAGCTGGCTGGCTAGCTAGCGGGATAGCTGGCTAGTTAGCTAGCGGGATAGCTGGCTAGTTAGCTAGCGGGATAGCTGGCTAGTTAGCTAGCGGGCTTGCAGGCTGGTTAGCTAGCTGGCTGGCTAGCGGGCTAGCTAGCTGGCTAGCTAGCTGGTTAGCGGGCTAGCTAGCTGGTTAGTGGGCTAGCTAGCTGGTTAGCGGGCTAGCTAGCGGGCTAGCTGGCTGGCTAGCGGGCTAGCTAGCTGGCTAGCTAGCTGGCTAGCGGGCTAGCTAGCTGGTTAGCGGGCTAGCTAGCGGGCTAGCTAGCTGGCTAGCGGGCTAGCTAGCTGGCTAGCTAGCTGGCTAGCGGGCTGGCTAGCGGGCTGGCTAGCTGGCTAGCGGGCTGGCTAGCGGGCTGGCTAGCTAGCTGGCTAGCGGACTGGCTAGCGGGCTGGCTAGCGGGCTGGCTAGCGGGCTGGCTAGCGGGCTGGCTAGTGGGCTAGCTAGCTAGCTAGCGGGCTGGTTAGCGGGCTAGCTAGCTGGTTAGTGCGCTAGCTAGCTGGTTAGCGGGCTAGCTAGCGGGCTAGCTAGCTGGCTAGCGGGCTAGCTAGCTGGCTAGCTAGCTGGCTAGCTAGCTGGCTAGCGGGCTGGCTAGCGGGCTGGCTAGCTGGCTAGCGGGCTGGCTAGCGGGCTGGCTAGCTAGCTGGCTAGCGGGCTGGCTAGCGGGCTGGCTAGCGGGCTGGCTAGCGGGCTAGCGGGCTGGCTAGCGGGCTAGCTAGCTGGCTAGCTGGCTAGCGGGCTGGCTAGCGGGCTAGCTAGCTGGCTAGCGGGCTAGCTAGCTGGCTAGCGGGCTAGCTAGCTGGCTAGCGGGCTAGCTAGCTGGCTGGCTAGCTAGCGGGATAGCTGGCTAGTTAGCTAGCGGGATAGCTGGCTAGTTAGCTAGCGGGATAGCTGGCTAGTTAGCTAGCGGGATAGCTGGCTAGTTAGCTAGCGGGCTTGCAGGCTGGTTAGCTAGCTGGCTGGCTAGCGGGCTAGCTAGCTGGCTAGCTAGCTGGTTAGCGGGCTAGCTAGCTGGTTAGTGGGCTAGCTAGCTGGTTAGCGGGCTAGCTAGCGGGCTAGCTAGCTGGCTAGCGGGCTAGCTAGCTGGCTAGCTAGCTGGCTAGCGGGCTGGCTAGCGGGCTGGCTAGCGGGCTGGCTAGCTGGCTAGCGGGCTGGCTAGCGGGCTGGCTAGCTAGCTGGCTAGCGGGCTGGCTAGCGGGCTGGCTAGCGGGCTACCTAGCTGGCTAGCGGGCTAGCTAGCTGGCTAGCGGGCTAGCTGGCTAGCGCGCTAGCTAGCTGGCTACCTAGCTGGCTAGCGGGCTACCTAGCTGGCTAGCGGGCTAGCTAGCTGGCTAGCGGGCTACCTAGCTGGCTAGCGGGCTAGCTAGCTGGCTAGCGGGCTAGCTAGCGGGCTAGCTAGCTGGCTAGCGGGCTAGCTAGCTGGCTAGCGGTCTAGCTAGCTGGCTAGCGGTCTAGCTAGCTGGCTAGCGGTCTAGCTAGCTGGCTAGCTGGCTAGCTGGCTAGCGGGCTAGCTAGCTGGCTAGCGGGCTAGTTAGCTAGCTGGCTAGCGGGCTAGTTAGCTAGCTGGCTAGCGGGCTAGTTAGCTAGCTGGCTAGCGGGCTAGTTAGCTAGCTGGCTAGCGGGCTAGTTAGCTAGCTGGCTAGCGGGCTAGCTAGCTGGCTAGCGGGCTAGCTAGCTGGCTTGCGGGCTAGCTAGCTGGCTAGCGGGCTAGCTAGCTGGCTAGCGGGCTAGCTAGCTGGCTAGCGGGCTAGCTAGCTTGCTGGCTAGCGGGCTATCTAGCTGGCTAGCTAGCTGGATAGCGGGCTAGCTAGCTGGCTTGCGGGCTAGCTAGCTGGCTAGCTTGCTGGCTAGCGGGCTAGCTAGCTTGCTGGCTAGCGGGCTATCTAGCTGGCTAGCTTGCTGGCTAGCGGGCTAGCTAGCTGGCTTGCGGGCTAGCTAGCTGTCTAGCGGGCTAGCTTGCTGGCTAGCGGGCTAGCTAGCTTGCTGGCTAGCGGGCTAGCTAGCTTGCTGGCTAGCGGGCTATCTAGCTGTCTAGCTAGCTGGATAGCGGGCTAGCTAGCTGGCTAGCGGGCTAGATAGCTGGCTAGCGGGCTAGATAACTGCCTAGCGGGCTAGATAACCGGCTAGCGGGCTAGCTTGCTGGCTAGCGGGCCAGCTAGCGGGCTAGCTAGCTGGCAAGCGGGCTAGCTAGCTGGCTAGCGGGCTAGCTAGCTGGCTAGCAGCTGGCTAGCTAGCTGGCTGGCTAGCTAGCGGGATAGCTGGCTAGTTAGCTAGCGGGATAGCTGGCTAGTTAGCTAGCGGGATAGCTGGCTAGTTAGCTAGCGGGATAGCTGGCTAGTTAGCTAGCGGGCTTGCAGGCTGGTTAGCTAGCTGGCTGGCTAGCGGGCTAGCTAGCTGGCTAGCTAGCTGGTTAGCGGGCTAGCTAGCTGGTTAGTGGGCTAGCTAGCTGGTTAGCGGGCTAGCTAGCGGGCTAGCGGGCTAGCTAGCTGGCTAGCTAGCTGGCTAGCGGGCTGGCTAGCGGGCTGGCTAGCGGGCTAGCTAGCGGGCTAGCTAGCTGGCTAGCGGGCTGGCTAGCGGGCTGGCTAGCGGGCTGGCTAGCGGGCTGGCTAGCGGGCTAGCAAGCTGGCTAGCGGGCTAGCAAGCTGGCTAGCGGGCTAGCTAGCGGGCTAGCTAGCGGGCTAGCTAGCTGGCTAGCGGGCTACCTAGCTGGCTAGCGGGATAGCTAGCTGGCTAGCGCGCTAGCTAGCTGGCTACCTAGCTGGCTAGCGGGCTAGCTAGCTGGCTAGCGGGCTAGCTAGCTGGCTAGCGGGCTAGCTAGCGGGCTAGCTAGCTGGCTAGCGGGCTAGCTAGCGGGCTAGCTAGCTGGCTAGCGGGCTAGCTAGCTGGCTAGCGGTCTAGCTAGCTGGCTAGCTGGCTAGCGGGCTGCTAGCTGGCTAGCGGGCTGCTAGCTGGCTAGCTGGCTAGCGGGCTAGCTGGCTAGCGGGTTAGCTAGCTGGCTAGCGGGCTAGCTAGCTGGCTAGCGGGCTAGTTAGCTAGCTGGCTAGCGGGCTAGTTAGCTAGCTGGCTAGCGGGCTAGTTAGCTAGCTGGCTAGCGGGCTAGTTAGCTAGCTGGCTAGCGGGCTAGCTAGCTGGCTAGCGGGCTAGCTAGCTGGCTAGCTAGCTGGCTAGCGGGCTAGTTAGCTAGCTGGCTAGCGGGCTAGTTAGCTAGCTGGCTAGCGGGCTAGTTAGCTAGCTGGCTAGCGGGCTAGCTAGCTGGCTAGCAGCTGGCTAGCGGGCTAGCTAGCTGGCTAGCGGGCTAGCTAGCTGGCTAGCAGCTGGCTAGCGGGCTAGCTAGCTGGCTTGCGGGCTAGCTAGCGGGCTAGCTAGCTGGCTAGCGGGCTAGCTAGCTGGCTAGCGGGCTAGCTAGCTTGCTGGCTAGCGGGCTATCTAGCTGGCTAGCTAGCTGGCTAGCGGGCTAGCTAGCTTGCTGGCTAGCGGGCTATCTAGCTGGCTAGCTAGCTGGCTAGCGGGCTAGCTAGCTTGCTGGCTAGCGGGCTATCTAGCTGGCTAGCTAGCTGGCTAGCGGGCTAGCTAGCTTGCTGGCTAGCGGGCTATCTAGCTGGCTAGCTAGCTGGCTAGCGGGCTAGCTAGCTGGCTTGCGTGCTAGCTAGCTGGCTAGCGGGCTAGCTTGCTGGCTAGCGGGCTAGCTTGCTGGCTAGCGGGCTAGCTAGCTGGATAGCGGGCTAGCTAGCTGGCTAGCGGGCTAGATAGCTGGCTAGCGGGCTAGATAACTGGCTAGCGGGCTAGATAACTGGCTAGCGGGCTAGCTTGCTGGCTAGCGGGCCAGCTTGCTGGCTAGCGGGCCAGCTAGCGGGCTAGCTAGCTGGCAAGCGGGCTAGCTAGCTGGCTAGCTAGCTGGCTAGCAGCTGGCTAGCGGGCTAGCTAGCTGGCTTGCGGGCTAGCTAGCTGGCTAGCGGGCTAGCTAGCGGGCTAGCTAGCTGGCTAGGGGGCTAGCTAGCGGGCTAGCTAGCTGGCTAGCGGGCTAGATAGCTGGCAAGCGGGCTAGCTAGCTGGCTAGCGGGCTAGCTAGCTGGCTAGCGGGCTAGCTAGCGGGCTAGCTAGCTGGCTAGCGGGCTGGCTAGCGGGCTATCTAGCTGGCTAGCGGGCTAGCTTGCGGGCTATCTAGCTGGCTAGCTAGCGGGCTATCTAGCTGGCTATCTAGCTGGCTAGCGGGCTAGCTAGCTGGCTAGCGGGCTTGTTAGCGGGATAGCTAGCGGGATAGCTAGCTGGCTAGCGGGCTAGCTAGCTGGCTAGCGGACTAGCTAGCTGGCTAGCGGGCTAGCTTGCTGGCTAGCGGGCTATCTAGCTGGCTAGCTAGCTGGATAGCGGGCTAGCTAGCTGGCTAGCGGGCTAGATAGCTGGCTAGCGGGCTAGATAACTGGCTAGCGGGCTAGATAACTGGCTAGCGGGCTAGCTTGCTGGCTAGCGGGCCAGCTTGCTGGCTAGCGGGCCAGCTAGCGGGCTAGCTAGCTGGCAAGCGGGCTAGCTAGCTGGCTAGCTAGCTGACTAGCAGCTGGCTAGCGGGCTAGCTAGCTGGCTTGCGGGCTAGCTAGCTGGCTAGCGGGCTAGCTAGCGGGCTAGCTAGCTGGCTAGGGGGCTAGCTAGCGGGCTAGCTAGCTGGCTAGCGGGCTAGATAGCTGGCAAGCGGGCTAGCTAGCTGGCTAGCGGGCTAGCTAGCTGGCTAGCGGGCTAGCTAGCAGGCTAGCTAGCTGGCTAGCGGGCTGGCTAGCGGGCTATCTAGCTGGCTAGCGGGCTAGGTAGCGGGCTAGCTTGCGGGCTATCTAGCTGGCTAGCTAGCGGGCTATCTAGCTGGCTATCTAGCTGGCTAGCGGGCTAGCTAGCTGGCTAGCGGGCTTGTTAGCGGGATAGCTAGCGGGATAGCTAGCTGGCTAGCGGGCTAGCTAGCTGGCTAGCGGACTAGCTAGCTGGCTAGCTAGCGGGCTAGCTAGCTGGCTAGCGGGCTAACTAGCTGGCTAGCCAGCTAGCGGGCTAGCCCGCTAGCCAGTTATCTAGCCCGCTAGCCAGCTATCTAGCCCGCTAGCCAGCTAGCTAGCCCGCTATCCAGCTAGCTAGCCAGCTAGATAGCCCGCTAGCCAGCAAGCTAGCCCGCTAGCCAGCAAGCTAGCCCGCTAGCCAGCTAGCTAGCACGAAAGCCAGCTAGCTAGCCCGCTAGCCAGCTAGCTAGCCAGCTAGATAGCCCGCTAGCCAGCAAGCTAGCTAGCCCGCTAGCCGGCTAACTAGCTGGCTAGCGGGCTAACTAGCTGGCTAGCTAGCTAGCGGGCTAACTAGCTGGCTAGCTAGCTGGCTAGCTAGCGGTCTAGCTAGCTGTCTAACTAGCTGGCTAGCGGGCTATCTAGCTGGCTAGCTAGCTGGATAGCGGGCTAGCTAGCTGGCTAGCGGGCTAGATAGCTGGCTAGCGGGCTAGATAGCTGGCTAGCGGGCTAGATAACTGGCTAGCGGGCTAGCAAGCTGGCTAGCTTTCAGGCTAGCGGGCTAGCTAGCTGGCTAGCGGGCTAGCTAGCGGGATAGCTGGCTAGTTAGCTAGCGGGCTAGCAGGCTGGTTAGCTAGCGGGCTAGCTGGCTGGCTGGCTAGCTAGCGGGCTAGCTGGCTGGTTAGCTAGCGGGCTAGCTGGCTGGTTAGCTAGCGCGTTAGCTGGCTGGCTAGCTAGCGGGCTAGCTGGCTGGTTAGCTAGCAGGCTAGCTGGCTGGCTAGCTAGCGGGCTAGCTGGCTGGCTAGCTAGCGGGCTAGCTGGCTGGTTACCTAGCGGGCTAGCTGGCTGGTTACCTAGCGGGCTAGCTGGCTGGTTAGCTAGCGGGCTAGCTGGCTGGTTAGCTAGCGCGCTAGCTGGCTAGCTAGCTAGCTGGCTGAGTAGCTAGCGGGCTAGCTGGCTGGTTAGCTAGCTAGCTAGCTGGCTGGTTAGCTAGCTGACTGGCTAGCTAGCGGTCTAGCTAGCTGACTGGCTAGCTAGCGGTCTAGCAGGCTAGCTAGCTAGCGGGCTAGCTGGGTGGCTAGCTAGCGGGCTAGCTGGCTGGTTAGCTAGCGGGCTAGCTGGCTGGCTAGCTAGCTGGCTGATTAGCTAGCGGGCTAGCTGGCTAGCTGTCTGGTTAGCTAGCTGGCTGGCTAGCTAGCGGGCTAGCTGACTGGCTAGCTAGCGGTCTAGCAGGCTAGCTAGCTAGCGGGCTAGCTGGCTGGTTAGCTAGCGGGCTAGCTGGCTGGTTAGCTAGCGGGCTAGCTGGCTGGCTAGCTAGCGGGCTAGCTGGCTGGTTAGCTAGCGGGCTAGCTGGCTGGCTAGCTGGCTGGCTAGCTAGCGGGCTAGCTGGCTGACTAGCTAGCGCGTTAGCTGGCTGGCTAGCTGGCTGGCTAGCTAGCGCGTTAGCTGGCTGGCTAGCTGGCTGGCTAGCTGGCTGGCTAGCTAGCGGGCTAGCTGACTGGTTAGCTAGCGGGCTAGCTGGCTGGCTAGCTAGCGGGCTAGCTGGCTGGTTAGCTAGCGCGTTAGCTGGCTGGCTAGCTGGCTGGCTAGCTAGCGGGCTAGCTGTCTGGTTAGCTAGCTGGCTGGCTAGCTAGCGGGCTAGCTGACTGGCTAGCTAGCGGTCTAGCAGGCTAGCTAGCTAGCGGGCTAGCTGGCTGGTTAGCTAGCGGGCTAGCTGGCTGGTTAGCTAGCGGGCTAGCTGGCTGGCTAGCTAGCGGGCTAGCTGACTGGTTAGCTAGCGGGCTAGCTGGCTGGCTAACTAGCGGGCTTGCTGGCTGGTTAGCTAGCGGGCTAGCTGGCTGGCTAGCTAGCTGGCTGATTAGCTAGCGGGCTAGCTGGCTGGCTAGCTAGCGGGCTAGCTGGCTGGTTAGCTAGCGGGCTAGCTGGCTGGTTAGCTAGCGCGTTAGCTGGCTGGCTAGCTAGCGGGCTAGCTGACTGGTTAGCTAGCGGGCTAGCTGGCTGGTTAGCTAGCGGGCTAGCTGGCTGGTTAGCTAGCGGGCTAGCTGGCTGGTTAGCTGGCTGGCTAGCTGGCTGGCTAGCTGGCTGGCTAGCTGGCTGGCTAGCTAGCGGGCTAGCTGACTGGTTAGCTAGCGGGCTAGCTGGCTGGCTAGCTAGGGGGCTAGCTGACTGGCTAGCTAGCGGTCTAGCAGGCTAGCTAGCTAGCGGGCTAGCTGGGTGGCTAGCTAGCGGGCTAGCTGGGTGGCTAGCTAGCGGGCTAGCTGGCTGGTTAGCTAGCGGGCTAGCTGGCTGGTTAGCTAGCGGGCTAGCTGGCTGGCTAGCTAGCGGGCTAGCTGACTGGTTAGCTAGCTGGCTAGCTGGCTGGCTAACTAGCGGGCTTGCTGGCTGGTTAGCTAGCGGGCTAGCTGGCTGGCTAGCTAGCTGGCTGATTAGCTAGCGGGCTAGCTGGCTGGCTAGCTAGCGGGCTAGCTGGCTGGTTAGCTAGCGGGCTAGCTGGCTGGTTAGCTAGCGGGCTAGCTGGCTGGTTAGCTAGCGGGCTAGCTGGCTGGTTAGCTAGCGCGTTAGCTGGCTGGCTAGCTGGCTGGCTAGCTAGCGGGCTAGCTGACTGGTTAGCTAGCGGGCTAGCTGGCTGGCTAGCTAGGGGGCTAGCTGACTGGCTAGCTAGCGGTCTAGCAGGCTAGCTAGCTAGCGGGCTAGCTGGGTGGCTAGCTAGCGGGCTAGCTGGGTGGCTAGCTAGCGGGCTAGCTGGGTGGCTAGCTAGCGGGCTAGCTGGCTGGTTAGCTAGCGGGCTAGCTGGCTGGTTAGCTAGCGGGCTAGCTGGCTGGCTAGCTAGCGGGCTAGCTGACTGGTTAGCTAGCGGGCTAGCTGACTGGTTAGCTAGCGGGCTAGCTGACTGGTTAGCTAGCGGGCTAGCTGACTGGTTAGCTAGCGGGCTAGCTGGCTGGCTAACTAGCGGGCTAGCTGGCTGGCTAACTAGCGGGCTTGCTGGCTGGTTAGCTAGCGGGCTAGCTGGCTGGCTAGCTAGCTGGCTGATTAGCTAGCGGGCTAGCTGGCTGGCTAGCTAGCGCGCTAGCTGGCTGATTAGCTAGCTGGCTGATTAGCTAGCTGGCTGATTAGCTAGCTGGCTGGCTGGTTAGCTAGCTGGCTGGCTAGGTAGCGGGCTAGCTGACTGGCTAGCTAGCGGTCTAGCAGGCTAGCTAGCTAGCTAGCTGGGTGGCTAGCTAGCGGGCTAGTTGGCTGGCTAGCTAGCTTTAAAGTATATTTAGCTTGCTGTATTGTATATTTAAAAAATATACATTAAACAGTCAATGGTAAATATTTTGATATAATTATATATGACATTTTGTTTCTTGAAAAATTTTGTATGGTTCATATGTTTCTATACCCAGCAAAACCATGGTATCAGCTACTTTCCTGCCTATTTACTCTTTTTATTACTTTTGTTCGCGATGAGCCCAAAAGTATCGGTACTCATTATTTTTTAGCTGTTCGTAAGCGAGAGGGTAACGACCACCCATTACTTTATGTTTTTGTAAGTGCAAAGGTAATGACCACTCATTACTTTTGGGCTCATCGCGAACAAAGTAATTAAGAGAGTAAATAGGCTGGTAAGTAGTTGATAACATGGTTTTGCTGCGATATTATAACATAATGTTCTACATATTTCGTATACACATACGAGTAAGTTTATATAACATTATATAGAAGATATTATTTTATATGAGTTTATATAACATTTATATCCATGTATTTAAAATTTTTGAGATCTTATTTTAAATGTGATTTTATATTGTACCATGCTAAACCATATCCAACTACATGTGGTTTCATATTAAAAATTTTGTCTATTTAATTTTAAATGAAATACAATTTATGTACAAGAATTTCACACAAGTAATTGGTAGGATGTTAACCATTTGTTTTTTAATTATTATATAATTGGATAAGAACGGATATTCGAATGTAAGAATTTTATCATTTCCAAATTCAAATCAATTGGCAAAATATTCGGTGGCCCCAACAAACCCTTGTGTCTTCGTGTACAAATAAAAAGACGGCCTTTGTATTAGGAAATTAAAGCAACACGCGGGTTTATAACTATAAAATTTCTTTAAAATTCTGTAAAGATTTAACAAATTTTCTAGCCCAAGAAATTTGTTAAATTAAAATATTTAACTTGACATTTTTTTTACTCTGATATACATACATATAATATAAAAAATGTTAGTAAGTTTGTATTTTTTCGTTGTCTTTTTGATGAAATCATAAAATTTTTATTACAACCCGCTTAAATGTTTTTTGTTTACACATTCTAACAATTCTTTATATTATAGTTTAAATGTGTGCGTGCACTATCGGACAAAATAGCAAGCTTAACTATTCCAAGTTTACCAAGATTGTTTGAAAATATTAATTAACGAGACCCCATTTGTTAATCATATAAGTCCATAGATTAAAAGTTTAATGGTCATTACATTTTACAATAACATTTGATTTAAAGAGCGTGGTATTTAAGAAATAAACTGCCAATGTTGATCTTTGTTTTGGAAATTCGACTACGTGATTGATATATTTATATATTTATTACCATTATTTTTATGAACTACCCTAATGTTCCACATTTAAATAACAATTTTTTATCCTTTTTTTTTTTTTTTTTCTTGTATATATTATTTAAAGATCCATTTAAAAAATAAACATTTGTAGTTTTATCTTAAATGCCACGACCACTGGAGAAAGAAACCAAAATTTGCTTTTAATACGTGGATTTTTATAATTAATAAAATATTAAAACTATAATATTTTTAATATTTTGCAATCAATTTAGTAAAATTAAAAAAGTTTGAAGTTTTGCCAAGATTTTGTTTGCAGTTTTATGCTTTGGATTTTCTTCCATTGTGTATGCATAAGTGTTTGTGTGAATATTTACATTCGCCACTTTATAAAATAGTCGTATATTTTGTATTTGTTTTAATTGTTGTTGTTGTATTTTTTTTTCTTGCTATCTCATTTCCGCCTTTGCGGTCTTGGCCTATACATCCATCTCTTGCGCTCATGACCTAGATTTTTTCTTTGCTGATATTTTCACATACTTGTGTATGTATGTTTTTTAGTTTTTCCTTGTATTTGTTTTTGTTGTGAATTTTTTTTCTCTCTCTGCATTAGTGTGTTTTATTCGATAGTTTTTAACCATGGACAAGTAGTGTGTATAATATACATTACGCTATCCCTTAAATTGAAAATTTTTCGAATTTATTTGTTAACACGCCCTAGTTTGGAGCCAATTGTAAAAATTTTTACCAAGATTTTGGAAATATCAAAAATTTCATAATGAAATTTTATTGTTGATCTGTATAAATTTTATGTTATAGCCTGTTCATCGATTTCGAACGAAAAACTAGTCGAACGAAAGCAAGTCACTCGAACTCGAATCAATTTCGGTTTCTCTATTTCGAAAACCTTCGATCGTCTTTACTTTCGTGTGTCAATTTTTGTTTCCTACACATTTACAAATCACAGCGATGCCAGATCAAAAGTACTACTCAACGGCTTAAAGATAAAAACAACCCTGTTTAACAGTGATCAGCTGTATATGACAAATGAAATAAAAAAAAATAACAATAAACAAATCAATTTTTATTTGAGAATGTGTTTATTTGTAACAATTTTTGTTATCGATTGGTTGTGGGTGGGACTGTTGTTCGAAGTGCTTTTTTGTTGCCTGTTGCTGTTGTCTGTTCGGTGTGGTGATTGCTACAGTCCTGTTAGTCCTTGTAAAATAAAAAATGTAAAATAAAAAATGTAAATATGAGCTGCTTGGGGCAAACTTAAGTCACAAACAACCCACACTTACCTTTTACCACTCAGAAATAGCGTAATAGGGGGTGAAACGGACTTAAGTTTTCTGGTCAAATTTTCCTCCTCTGCGGAAAATTTTTTTGCTCCGAACACCAGAGTCCCTCTGGCAATATCAGGCCTTTCTTCCATATAAAATACAAGCGTTTGTTGATTTTTTTAAACTGAAATTTAAAGTTCTTAATAAACCAAATATTTGTATTATTTTGTACTTACATTTTGTTATCCATTGCTTTTTTTACTTTATTTTGTTTTTAAAAAATATAAAATATATATTCACTCGACAAAAAAAATACCAAGTGACATTTGCGTTCGCACTGTTCGAAATAGAGAAACCAAATTTTGTATGAAAACAGTTATGTTTCGACTTGTCGTCGTTAGAGTCATCGTTCGCATAGAAATAGAGTTAGTGAAACCCAAATCAGTTTTCTTTCGCCTAGAAAGCGAACGAACGTGTTCTTTCGAAATAGATGAACAGGCTATTCAATGTTTTATCGTTTAGTGGTTCAAGATCAAGAAAATTTTTCAAAAGGAAACTCTTTATATTTATGATTACATAGAGAATACACAGAAAAAAATTAAATTAAAAAATTTAAATTAAATAATTTTAATTATCGTTTCTAATTAATTTTTTTAAAATTAAAGTTATTTTTTTTTAATTTTTTACAGAGATAGGCTTCGTGGTAATTCAAATTTAAATTAAATGTGTATAATTGTAAATTATGTATTATTAAATAAATTATTATTTTAAATTAAGTTTCTTTAAATAAAAAAAAAACAATTTTCGAATTTTTGCCAATTGATTTTAACTTATAGAAGCAAAATAAAGGTCGATTTACATGCTTATCATCCCTCCTTTTCACCCATATCTACTATTTCCCAGTACTGGTGATACGAATTGGCAAATTTGTATTAATATCCTTTAAACAAATATTTCATATCCCCAATATTAAGAAATAGTAGAACAAGGAATTTTATTATTATTATTTAAATATATGTATATATTTTAAACTATTGAAAAATTACTTACTTGGGGCTTTTTAAATCTCGTTGCATAATTACATGAGAATGAAGATATTGCATACCCATTGCAATTTATTTCGATCAGGAAACTAGGTGAGATGGCAACATAACTTCTTTGTCCTTGAGTATATAATGTAATGAACCATAAAGACAAAATTCCATGATAATACAAAATACTAGCGATTGTGTGCAGACTCATCTGCAAGGTGACCTAGCCCATTCTCTATACAGGCAATACTGAAATTAGAAATAAGATAATAAGGAATTATTCAAATATTACTTAATGATTTAAATATTGTCTAATGTGTATAAATTGTAATTCTAAGGATTTAAAAAGGAAACACTATTTAAATAAAAGGTTCCTTTGTAGGTAAAATCAAAAAATGTGACGCGTCGTGATAAAAAGTACCAATGGTATCAAAACTCACAAATATAACCTCTGGCAAAATAAGGTCCCTTTTTTATATTTTTGAATAATTTAAAAAAAAAACAGTGTCATTAAAAAGGTCAAAGTTGATATTTGAAATAAATATTTGTCATTTTTGAATAACAATTTTTTATTATTTTTTTTTTTTTACAATTATAATCAAGATTTTCGATTTCGATGTAATCGGTCTAAAAGAACTGCACGCAGAAAAAAACATGTTTGGGACAATCAAATTCGAAGATCATCATATATTTTTGAAATTATGATTGTGTTAACTATAGTCATTTTATTATAATTATGATAATAAAATAACCATTATTTTACCATAATATGTTGCCTACAGTAGTATTGTAATTAGAAACTATGAAAAAGTTCTTTAAATTTTTGAATATTTCATAAAGAAATGTTTTTTCTAAAAAAAATTAATATTAAGGACTTTTTCAAGTAAACTTCTTTGATTATATGGACTTTTTTAAAGAAAAATACCTAAAAAAAAAATTAAATTCTAACGACTTTTTTAATAAAAAAAAACGCATAATCATAGTTAAAAAAAAGTATATTTTAGGAGTTCTAAAGTCTACTTTTCTTAAAAGTATACTTTAGACCTATACTTTAATCGTTAAGTCTGATTTAAAATAAAAACTAGCTAAAGTTGGTTTGATCCAATTCAACAAAACTTACAACAGCTGATTTTCTCCAAAAAAAAAAATATTGAAAGGAAAATTATATCAATAAATAAGGGATTTTGCATTGTTTTTATTAATTTAATTAATAAAATTACAACTTTCTTTCCTTTTTTTTATAAAGTTTTTCCCTTTCACATTTTGTCATTACAAATCCTCTATTTGCTCATTTTTCTTTTTTTTCAGTTAATATAAAATCAGCTGATCAATGATGTCATTTGTTTATATTTTAGTACAAAATGTATGCGGACATTTGGTGCATTTTTTTTTGGTGCCGGTTCAACTTAAAACTACACTCACAATATTATTTCGTTAAAAACAACTTAAAATACATATTAAATTAATCGAAAATGCAATCAAAAAGAGGACTACTGATTTTTCATTATATTCAATATTTTGTTGTTTATTTTTAATCATTGATTAATAATCTACAAAAGTAAAAACAATAGAAAGTCGTTTAAAATAACCATCAAATTTTTACTGACAAAAAGTTACTTTTGTGGTTTGTTTTTCAAATTGAAAGTTTTTTTTTTATTTGTATGTTATTACAAAACAGAAGAACACAACACATGCAGATGTATATATTTTTATTGGCTTTGTGTGTATGTATATATGAATAATTTCTTATAATTTTTATTGAAATAATTTTGTATATATACAAACTATTTTGGTAAAAAACAAAAAGGAATTATATGAATTTCTATTTTTTGAAGCAGAAAACAAAAAATTTTACATTTTACTGAAAATATCAACTCCTACTGAATGTCTGTAAATTTTTATAGTTTATTTTTTGAATAACTGATTTAAATAGTTAAAAAATATATTTCTATGAATTTCAATTGATTCTTCATTTAAAAACAAACTTTACATATATTACTTTCTAAATAAACTACAGTCGGTAACGGAAAATATATTGTGAGTGTAGCTTTAATTCTGATAATTATAGCAAAATAGATAATAACAGGTTTTTAATTTAAAGTCGTTTTTAAAAAAGCGATACTATGATTACGGGTCATTGTTCTATGGACTTTTTCTAATAGAAAAATTCTTAGATTTAAGGAAATTTTAAAGATTTTTTTAAATAGTCCTAAGAGTCTCAGAATTTTTCATTAAGAAAAAGTCCTTATAATCTAAGAAGATTTCTACTAGAAAAAGTCCTTGAACTCTTAAGTAGTTTTCATGATGAAAAGTTATCAAAATCTACGTATGAATTTTTTTATTCAAAGAAAGCCCTTAGAATTTAAGTTTTTTTAAGAATACATATGTGAATTTTTATCTAAGAAATAGTTTGCAGAATATGAAAAATTTCTAAAAATCTAGTATTTCGTATAAGAAACATTTTCGTACTCTTGGGTTCTACAGACTTTTTCTTATAAAAAATTATTTTATTAATATTCTGAGTACTTTTTCCACAAGAATGCCGTTATTTTATAAGAACTCAATAAAAATATTAAAAAAAAAATATTATTGTTTTTATTGAAAAAGAATTAAAAAAAATACATAAAAACTTTAATTATAGAATCTTTTTGACAATAAATTACTTGGATAATGAATTGATTAGAATTATAATGTTATATGTATGAAGCATTTCCGAAAATAAAAACCCCCGGTGAAAATGATCATATATTATCATTTTTACATGGGTGACTGAAGTGATACCATTTTGTTTTTATGAAAACAAGACAGTATTATGACTGTAAATGTCAGTCATGTTTTATTTGATTTATAATCATTCATTGATTGTTGTCAGCATTTTATAGTTGCATAATAATCATATTTTTTTCATAGTCAGAATTTTTGTTACCATAGTATGGTCACAGTCAATCATGTTATAAAAGTGGCAACTATGAAACAATAAAATATTTACTATAATAATGATGGTAGACACCATATTGATGGTTGAAACTATGTTATGTATAAACGAATAGCTTGATTGAGACAACCGTACCCGATCATGTTTTTTTTCTGCCTGTGGATGGAAAACGGAACAGTGTATTCCCAATATGGCTCAGTAGGGCAGAAAATAGTTTTTGTCGAATTCTTCTTTCACAAAAGGGATCCCAGCAAAAACACACATTACTAAATAATGGGTAATAATAGGACTGACGCATTTTCCTACACCTTATTTCATTGATAAATTTTACAGGAAATAATTTTTTTTATGTTAAATTGTAATGCATTATGTAATCAATTATGAGTAACTCGTAACCTTATGTTTTAAAATAATGCTGAAAACATACATTTGTATACATTAAAAAGTAATGCATTATTTAACCAACTATCGGTAACTCATTACTTTGTTTTTAAATAATGCTGAAGATAAAGAAAATGATTATGCATCCAAATATCGGTAACTCATTACCTTATGCTTAAAAATAATAATACAGGTAAGAAGTATACATTACAAGGTAATGCATAATTTTATTTCGACCATTACCAAAGTTTTCCTGGGATGCTAAACGCGATTAGATTTTTCAAAACTTGAAATTTTGAAAATTAAGAACCTGGGATTCGTTCTTAGTCCCAAAATAATTCGGCATACCGGATTTTCTTCATATTTTTTTTATTTTTGGAAAACTATTTTTTTCTTTCAAATAAACCAGTTTGCTTAAAATAAAATATATGGTAGCACTGATGGACAGGCATGTTAGCATATGCATCGACATAAAAATTCGACAATTTGTAATTTAAGGGTCACCTTAATATACATTTTTTTATAGTTAAATGTAGCGTAATCAATGCAACATGTAGTGTATTTTAAGTTCAGTATGCCTTTTTCGCATTTTTTATTTTTGTTAATTTTTTTTTACTTAATTTCTGGTTTTTGTCAAGTTTTTTTTTACCCTGTGGTAATTTTGATATTTTTCTTTGTTTTTATTTAATCTGTCCGTCATTTTGACGAAAAAATTACGACCAAGATTGTTCATGTAATATTCATGCTCAGTCACTTACTAACATGCTTTTATTATTTAATTTTAGCTTGAAATACTTATATATATATTTTTTTTTTATAACTATTTTTCATTATTAACTTCTTATGTAGATGTTGTAATCTTTACAAAACAAATTTTTACAAGATTTTTCTTCAACCAAAATATTTAGGTCGAAACTTGATAATCATAGATTAAGGATTTGTCTATTAATTATCTCGTTTGTTTTTGATTTTTCAAGTTTGATTAGAGAATTTTAATTTTAAATTATTTTTTAGGTTTTAATTTAATATTAAATAAAATAGCTTTCAGTGAAATGTTAAAATTTATTGAAAACGTATGCTTAGTATAAATGAAAAATCGATATATGACGAATAAGTTCATTCATTTTGTTAAACATAATTTTTCATAACTTTGGAATTTATACATGGATTTTCTAAAACTACTATACCTTATTTTCTTTATATAGAAATCTGAATTATACGTAAAAAGACTATAAATTTTGGCACGATTTATTTTAACTGTTCTTTCGCACTTTAACCGATATACCGTTATTAGAGGAAATTTATTTATTTATATATTTTTATAAAAATTAGACAAACAGACCAATTTAGGGTTAACTATTTACACGTATTTTTCTATTGATTAAAAGTATATAGGGAGAAATTTTAAATTTCGTTTCACATTTATATACTTCCTTCCTTTTTTTAAACGTTTAAATATTAAAAGTATTTTTGTTTGTTTTGAATGAACTGTTACATAAGTTCCTTTGGTGTTAAGGGGTCAGCCTGATTTAGAGCCTTCAAGAATTCGATTCGAATTCGAAAGTTTTTTTTCACAAACATATTTACTAATATATTAGAACTCCTTCCCAATTAGTTTAAAAATTTACAGTATGTGGTTTTAAACTTTCAATAACATTTTTCCTAATTTTGATCGAAATTGGAAAATAAATAAAAAAAAAAATGTATCAACAAATGGTCTTACACATAAATATATGGGCCAAAAAATGCAATGGAGTTTTTATGAGACATTGAAATATGGAATTCAAGAATTTTCTATAAAAATTTATTATATTTAATAAAAAAAAAATATAAACAAAACTAAAATTTTTACATACAATTTTATGAAGAATAGCAATACCTTCATTTCTTTTTAATTTCTATCAAAATTACGCCCCTCCTCGTGTTAGTTCAGTTGTAAGTTAAAATAACAAAAAATAACATTTACAAGAAATGATATTTCATTAAAAAAACCCGGTCTACTTAATTTTCATTTAAATCAAATGAATTTTGTAATTTATTTTTAAATCTTGTTTAAACAACTGACACATCCGTAAGAAACAAATGTTTTAATCAGAAAAAATAAATTTTAAAATTTTAACTACGAATCCTTTAAAAAATGATTTAATCATTTATTTGAAATTTTTTCCGTTTTTTGTATTTTTTGTTTATTTTTTAATCTACAAAATGTATTTTGGGCTATAGACACTGTGTGAATTTTTTTGTGTGTGTGTTTATGAAATTCTTGTAATTTTAATTAAAATAATTTTGTATGTAAACAAACAATTTAAATAAAAAACAAATTGAAATTTTTTGAATATTTTTTTTTTGAAACGGCAAACAAAATTTAAATTTGTAACAGTTATTACACAACGGACACAAATAAACCACAAATTTCCGTTTTGTGGGTATAAAAAAGTTAATTTAGATATTTCTTTGAAAAATAAATGTATCTTACTTTATTTTTAAATGAAACGGAAAACTTTTTTTAATAACTACAAACAGTTGACTACATAATGTTCTGAGTGTAGTTAGATAAAAATGCTATTTAAATTTAGAATTTGGAACTACCGGAAATTTCATTCTGAAATTTTAGAAGATATATTTGTGGAAAAGTACAATCGAGTTTTATGTATAACATAAAATAAAAAAACTAGATTTTTTAAGGCTGTTAATCAGGTAACTTTTTACAAAATAATCACATGTTATGAATATAAAATTTTTATGGAAATAACTCAGTCATGTGTTTAATTATGGTTATTTTTTAAACAAGTTATCCACCCTTAATTTGTAAAGTTTTTTTTTTACTTTCGAATTATTTCATTAATGTTCAGTCTTTTATTTTTTGTTACTTTTCCGGGTTAATAGTTAAATATGTATTTCTTTATGTTCCTTTATTTATATTGTGGTATTTTGTCTGTGATTGGAAGTGAAATTAAGATACACTAAATAACGACCTTAAGAAGTTCAAATAAATTAAAAATTTGTATTGAAATAAAATTGCAGTCTATTTAGCGCAAATTTACAAAATTAAAATTTTAATATGGATTCAATGTAAGTATGTCCCTAACAGTTAAAATAACTCGAGATGATATGACTACTCATTACTTTTGGGACATTGCAAACAACAGTCATAAAGCGGGCAAATAGGCTCGCAAATCGTTGAAATCCTGTTTTTACTGGGTTGTATTGAAACTTCAGGATAAGATTATTAATATTAAATTTAAACAAAAAATTGGCATATAAAGAAAGAAAACCCTTAATTCCCAAAATAGGTAAAAATTTCCAAAAAAAAAAAATGGGATAGTAAAAATTGGTTAAAGTTGAAATTTATGTTAACAAATTTTTCAATTCGGTTGGGCCTAAGGAGAGATTATTAAGCAACTGGGGAATATTTATCTCAGAAAACTCATCTAAATGAAGTAGACTTTCAGAAAAATATAAATTCTATATTTGTTCTGAAAGAACAAAAATTGCTAAAATCAATATTTTTTAATTTTTCAACTAAAAAGCATAACATTGCATGCATAAAATTATCTTTATTAATCAGTTTAAACATTGAGAAAGTTTAGAAAATTTACACAGGTTTGAGGTTCGTTCTTTGTAGTCTAAAGCTACGAATGTATAAAATTTCATAGTTATCCAGCCAGCCGGCTTTCTAATTTCCAAAATATGTTTATTTTGCCCCACAGTATAGTGTTAATAGTAATTAAATGCAACCTTTTGCATTAGAGAATTTAATATTAAAACCAGTACAAAAATCTTTTCCATAACCTATAAAATATTTACAGTTTATAATTTTTTAAACACTATATTAAACTTGGTGGTACTTTACAGTAACACAAACAAAAAAGTATAAAAATCTTTCCGTTTCTTTTTTTTTTTTTTTGTTTCTTTCCTTGTTAATACAACTTTTTTAACAAGTTTCAAGTTGTATCAACAACTATTGAATTACAAATTTTGTAATAATAAGTGTAAAAAAGAAAATTGAAAAATAATTGAAAATTTCTGACAACAACAACAAGACATAGCGGCATTTCAATCAAAGCACAGCAGCAAAATCAACAACAACGATTACATTGAGCAGTAGCAACATCAACAAACAACTTTACAACAAATTTTCTTTTCTTCTTTTTATAACCAAGTTATGTGATGGCTTTGGTGTCCCACTTTTCATACTGTCCTTGACCTACTCCACACTCAATATCGACAATAATAATAAAATAAAAAAAACACACACAACAGAAAAAAAGCATAAACGAAACTGAAAGAAAAATACAATACTAAACATACCAAAAAGCCAACAAAAACCACTAAAATAAACCAAACCAAATATTACGACAAGAAATTGTAAAAGAGTTTTTTGTATTGTTTCTTTTACTCGTGTTAATATAAAATGCAAACACTACACACACTAAACTCGCTTTATTACCACAAAAAAAACGAAAAGAAGCAATAAAAATACACGATTAATAGCAACATTTATTGAAAGCAAAAGTCGTTTAAGAAAATGTTGTAATAAAGGAAAAAATGCAAGAAAAATTACTTAAGTAAAACAAAATAAAAATCTTACAAAAGCCTAACTCAATATTAATTACAGAGATGAAGAGAGTGAGAATACATAATTTTCATAAAAAAAATTAAAAGCTTTTTTTAAGTTTTCAAAAACAAACTAATCATATTTAGAAAGAGAGAATAACAGAGTAGTATTTCCCAACGAATGAGTAATGTTGCAACACTCACATACGTCATGTAGTAACACGTGCTTGCTAATGTGTTAGTAAAAAATAAACCCAAAGAAATATGCATGTATGTTGTAATAATTTGAAAAATATAGGAGGGAGGGTCCCACTGTTGTCAATTTTTTTTTTCAAAAAATATCATTACATCAGAACTAAAAATCGCTAGAAAGTTGCTATATTATAAAAAAAAAACTGGCTTTTTGAATTAGAAAAAAATAGCTAAATTTTTTGAATTTTTTAAAATGTTTAAAAAAATTAAGCCAATAATCGAAAAGTTTTTTTAAATTTTTTGAATTTGCTTAAAACTTAAGCGTTAACGCTAAATAAAAACAACTCAGCTGACAATGAAAATAATGTTTTAAAAACGCTACAAACTGTCAAGCGTAACTGACTGAAATTCGCTAGATTTCCCGCTAAAAGTTAACCGGGAAAGTATCACAATCTAATTACTCCGATGTTAATGAAATTTGTACATGTTATACAAATCTAAGAACCTGTCTCAAATTTTCAGCCACCTCATGGATCTAGGGGAAAGAAATTTGGACATTTTTGGGTACTTTTTTTGTTCGGCAGCATGTTGCAAATGTTTAAAATTCTATATTAAAACAGCATTAAATTATATATTCTATATTAAAACAGCATTAAATTATATATTCCCAAAAGTAGCCAAAAAAGGGCTTTACGAACAATTTTTTAAAACCCAAAATAGCACGAAAATAAAGAAAAAAACATAGGTGCTCTGAAATTTCATAAGGAATAAAATATGTGAATATGGCAGCCATAGAAGTATACTTCTGCATATAAATTACCCAGTCTTTAAAATTTTTACAAAGCAAATTAAAAAAAGAGCAAAAAATTACCAAAAAAAATGCACCAATAAAAATCCCTGAAAAATTCAGTTCCAGCAATACCACACTTATATACATATTTTCAACTCCTTTTTGACCCTTTAAAATTCCAAGATTGCCCAAAAGCCGTGACTGCTTAATTTCCATTTTTTTTTTATCACAAATCCAAACGTCATCAAAAACCGAGTGTTTAGATTGGGCTATTTTCGTTGTAAGTCACGTTTTTGCCGCTAAATGCTTTTAAAGGTCGTTAAATTTTACAAGAAAATTGTTATATTGGCAACTGTGAAGAGTTCTCTTGTGTAATATTGAGAAATAATAAAAATTATACTCTTTAAATTACAATATTTTATTGTGTTTTGTTAAAATGTTATAAATGTGGAAAAAATCAATGAATTTACAAAAATAGGTCTTTTAATTAAAAAAAAAAGAAAGAGAATTATGTATTATTCACTATAAAATTCTAATTATCTAAAAGAAAACCCGATTTTAACAACATTTTGTATTATTATAACATACAATTTATATAAGACCCCCAAAGGATTTGAAAAAGTAAGCTAGATTTTTTATTTTAAGGCCTCGTGAAGATGTAAGGCTGGTTGCTGTTTTTACAAAGCGTTTTTGTGATTGTTCCGAGTTTGTATTAAAACTTATTAAAATCGATTTAGAAGTCCTGAGGTGATTTACTTTTAGAATTTGTACTTAGTAGTACGATACTAAAGACAGACAAATAATTATCATTATTATATCACTGAAACAAAATTTTTTTTAATTATAAATTTTTATTTGTCAAATTTTGTTTTATATAAAAACAAAGCTTAATTCAATTATGGTTCAGCCTTAACTTTCTCATATGAATAATTTTCGTCAGTTAAGAAAAAAAAAAAAAGACTGGCAATTCAATGAAGAAGACTCATTCTCTGATCACAGATATATAGAATTTTCACTGTATAAAATTAACACATCATAGAAGTTATTGGCAGACCGCCTAAGTTCAGTATATAACGTTTTGTGGCCTACTTAACTCAGTTCCCTCCCAGCCTCAGACCGGTACTAATAGTGACCATATTATGACTAGGTCTCGCGGGGTGTTTAACAAATATCTTGATGAATATTGCACCAAAGAGGAAACTCAGGCGAAAGAAAAAAAAACCCTGTCCGACAAACGAGCTGCCATTGAGCAGAAAATAAGGCAGGAAGCTCTTCAACAAGGTTTCGAGGGAAGGAATTTTAAAATTTTTTGAAGCATTTTTCTTTAAAACAAATCCTTCCATAGAATCAAAGAAGTTTACTTGAAAAAGTTCCTGTTACAATTTGTTTTTAGAAAAAACATTTCTTAAAGAAATGTTCTAAATTTTAAGATTTTTTTCATAGTTTCGAATTACAATTCTACTGTAGGCAACATATTATGGTAAAACTGGTTATTTAAATCTCATAATAATATGATAACTATATTATAGTATGGCACAATCACAATCCCAAAAATAAATGATGCTCTTCGAATATGATTGCCCCAAACATGTTTTTTTTTCAGCGTGTTGTTAGAAATGAAATTAAAATTTAAAAAAATATTTTTAATTATGTACTTAAATTTATGTAATACTTTTTTTCTGTAAGATTGTAGAGAATCCATTGGGATATTCACCTTGTTAGTGTACTACTATTTTATAAATAAAGTTGTGATTTATTAAATAATTGTGAAATTAAAGAAAACTTTTATAATTTTTACATTTTTAAAAAATTTCAAAATAATATTTGATTAGATAAATAATGTTTTTTTTTCTCTTAAAAAAACTCAATATGTATTTTGAGACAAATTAAGAGACCAAATATCTTACAAAAACACTATTCTTTAATATTAATCTGCTCATTTACAGCAAAACGCATTTGGAAAACTGCATTCGTCATGCCACTGCTGTTTGCGGCTGTTGCAAATGAAAACTCATTTACTCAGTCTAGTTATATAAAAAAAACAACTATGTTGATATATACACTCAAAATAATAGATCGTCATTTAACAGAACTACTTCTAATTTTCGACCTAAAACTAAATTTGTTGATAAAAACTATAATTCTGTATAATTAGTAAAACATACATAAAATTAAATAAAAAAATATTTGTAGATTTACTAATTTCTAATTGAAAACTTGTTAAGTGCAACAAATTTTATTTTTGGTGGTGAATTAAAAGTTTGTAAATTACAGTCGTTTTTTTTCGTGTGTATGCAAATGTATATATTATATAGTAGTTGTTGTATTTATATGTATGCATGTGTCACTTACACTATTTTGCAAATATTTTTTGTAAACAATACGCTTGACCTAAATTTCATACATCGTTAGTTGTTATTGTGTGCATGTGTATGTTTAAATGTTTCAATGTATATGTATTTGTTTTGTATACTATTTTTTTTTTTCATTTACCCACTATTTTTTGTTTTTATATGATTTTTCTTTTTTTTGTTTAATATAATTCTTTTCAGTTTGTGCAACTACATTTAATATAAAAACAAAACCCAAGAATTACATAAAATATTCCAAATACATGGTATCCCCTAATCATAGCATAACTACTACAAGTATAATAAAAACAAAATCTTAATAACCCAGCAAAAACTATAACATATTTAAAAACGATTTTAAAGAGATTATTTGGAAAGCACTTGCCCTCGCGCAGAGAAAAAACATGGTTGAGGGCAATCATATTCGAAGACCATCATATATTTTTGTGATTATGATTGTGCCAACTATAGCCACACTATAATATAGCTATCATATTATTATGATAATAAAATAATTATAATTTTACCATAATATGTTGCCTACAGTAATACTGTAATTCGAAACTATGAAAAAGTTCTTTAAATTTAAGAATATTTCTTTAAGAAATGTTTTTCCTAAAGAAAAAATTTGATATTAGGTTGTTTTAAGGTAAACTTCTTTGATTCTATGGAACTCTTTTTAGAGAAAAATACTTCAACAAAATTTATAAATTCCAAGGACATTTAAAAAAAAAAACAGATTCTATGGACTTTTTTTAAATAGTCCTTAGAGTCTCAGAAGATTTCTTTTAAAATAAGTCCTTACAATCTAGGAATATTTCTACTAGAAAAAGACCTTAGAATCGAAGTAGTTTTTATGATGAAAAGTTCTTAGAATCTATAAATTTTTTATTCAATGAAAAGTCTTAGAATCTAAGCTTTCTTTAAGAGTATATGAATTTTTATCTAAGAGAGAGTGAACATGTATGCTTAGGTATGATCATGTACAAGCCCATGTAGAATCATGTATGTTCATATATATTGTGATTTTTACATGGGTATTCACATGTGCTCGAAGAAGTTAATAACAGTTTTATTGAACAAATATTTAATAAAACTATTTTTTTAACAAACCTTTTTATATATTTATCTCTTTCTTTGAAAGAGACATAAATATAGTTTGAAGTTTAACTAACATCCTCAATGGCAGCGCAAATCTGCTTTCGATTTAATTTAAGAGGGAGGGGGAGGGTTAATAAATTCTACTTTAAAATCCACAATTTAAAATAAGTTTTAGCATAATTTCGGTATTAAAATATTACTAATTCTTGCCTATTTTTCTCAATCTATTTTTAGCTGTGAGAGCCGACAGAATGCGTGGAGGTAGAAATAAATTTGGACCCATGTACAAAAGAGATCGAGCGAGAAAATTACAAGTAATGAGACAACGACAAATAGCATTGCAGGCCTTACGAACGTCTATGGGTACAGGAGACATGAAACCCACACCTTTATCGCCCGGTTACCAACAGGCATATACGAATATGAATATAAAGCAAGAAATACAAATACCTCAGGTAAATTTAATTTTTATACAAAAAATGTTTAATACAATTAATACAAAAATCCCCAAAAATAAAAGTATTCATTTTTATGTATAATTAATGTTTGATGGTGATGGTTTTAGTAGACAAAAATTTTTTAAATTTAAAATGACCTTGACATTGACCCATTTTCCTAATTTACGAAAATAGCATAACAACACAAAAGTAGGACACTATTTTTTTTATAAATATTTATACACAAAATAGTTTTATGTGTTTTTAAACAAAAGAAAATAAACATTATATATTTATTAATCATTAATATATATATATATATATATTTATTTTTAATTTAATTTTTCTTTTCATTTGCATTTTGCAGGTATCCTCTCTAACACAATCGCCCGACTCATCACCCAGCCCCTTATCTCTTACCTTAGTTAATGGCAGCTCTGGTGTGATAGCAACTCCTATAAATGGCAGTAGTGGTGCTGGTGGTGGTGGTGGTGGGGGTGGAGGTGGCGTTGGTGGTGGGGGAGGTGAAGGAGGAGGTAGAGGATGTGAAGGAGGCGGTGTTGTTGGTAATAGTGTTAATAGTGTTAATAATAGCAGCAATACAAGTGATGCCCTAAACCGTGTTGGTAGTGGCAGTGGTGGTGGCAGTGGTAATTGCCATGAAACTGGCACAGGATCCTTACAAACTGCCAGCGATTCAAAACAGTGGTATAGTGAAAAACAAAAAACCCCACAACTGTCTTTAAAAGCTGTTTTCTTTGAACAACAAGTGTATGTTTGGTATTAAGGGTGTGAGGACAATGTAAAGATATTTTCAAAAAATTTAAAAAAATTGTACTAAAATCTAGATTTAATAGTTAAGAACTTTTTTAGTTAACTTAAAGTTGACATTTTTAATGATTTCTGAAAATTTCCAGCATCTACACCAATGAAATTAGTTAAATTTGTCGGTTCCAAAAAATATCTTAAGAGTCGTCCACACTTTAGCAATAAAATATGTTTCAGCAAATATTCTTATTGTTTTATCGAACCCCAATTTATTCATCCTTTGGAATAGCCGTAAATCACCGGTCGTGCCGGACGTAACGATTTTAGGTCATTTTGACGATTTTTTGGTAAAAATACAAATGGCTTTGACGTTTTCTCAAAATTACAGATTTTCTGTAATGACAACTGAAAATTTTATTGTTACTACGGAAAATTTTGCTTGCTTATCTTAGCAACACATGTCTGCTCACGTGCAATGTACAATGAAATTAGTAGAAAAGCCGCTACTAAATTTTAGTAAAATTTTTGTAAAGTGGAATTTAAAATCGATCTGCTAAAATCAGCAAAAAAAAAAAAAACATTCCAAATATTATTAAACAATGGTAAAATTTTGTACAAAGCTTATTAAAATAAATAAGCTGTGATAAACAAAAATTTTTGATAAATTATAGTAAACTTAATGATTTGTAAAAATGCCCAAATTAACTAAGGTTATAAATAAAAAAATTAAAAATTGCCGGATATAATTTTAAAATAGTTTAACTAATATTCGGTCAGACTTTAATGTTTACTTTAGAATTCATAAATTTTTAAAGTTTTTGTGTAACAAAAGTTCTTAACTACTTAAATCTAATTTCTAGAAACTTTCAGAAAAAAAATCGTAAATCCCATTAAAATCTAATAACACTTCTCGACAAGGTTTTAATACAAACTTTTTTTAAAATTATTTTTGCCTCCTAAATATGATTCTAAAGTCAAAAATGTTCCTTTAAATCGCGTTTCCAAGATATGGGGTTTTCTTTTTTTTTAGAGGGGCCAAAATCTCAAGTTTTGTTGAGTAGTATAATTCAGATTCACGATATTTTAATGTCTATACACACTCTATTTATCAAACATTAAACACTTAACTTATATGGATTTCTTTCTTTTGTATTTTCTTTCTTTTTCAATGTTTAAGCTACGATTCGGGCACACATCCTTCAAGTACCGCCGATTCCGAACCCTTAAGGTAAGTTATTTAATGCTGTATTAATGTTTTATTAAAATAAGTTTTTTTCTTTGTAAATTTTAGAGTATCACCAATGATCAGGGATTTTGTACAGTCATTAGATGACAGGGAATGGCAGACGCAGTTATTTGCTCTGTTACAAAAACAAACGTACAATCAAGTTGAAGTGGATATCTTTGAATTAATGTGTAAAGTTTTAGATCAAAATCTATTCTCACAAGTCGATTGGGCACGTAATACTGTATTCTTTAAAGATTTGAAGGTAAGTGAAAAATATATATACAATAATAACTCAGAACAGTAGAATATTTAAAAAAAAAAAAATGTTCTCTAAAACACTTGGTTGGAAATTTAAAACATTTTAGGATTAGAATTTATATTTTACATAAACGCTTAAGAATTTTCTACATAGATCTACTTGAATCCGGCTATAATTACCGTATGGTAATACATAGTAAAAATGGAGAGGAAATCAATAACTTCTCACCAGGGTGAGTGTCCGGGACATTGTAACAGAGAAGGTTCTTTTTTGAGTACAGTAAGCTTGGAAAAAGCGAAATCATTCTAAACTAAGTGAATGGAATTTTACTGCTTTTAGAACAATATGAGACAATTGAGTAGGTGAGACCACTAGGATGGTTATTAGGAGATGAGCATAAGGGGGAAAGGGACTTTTTAAACTCGGTAAAAGGAACTTTGTACGATAAAAAGTATTCAACATCAGCCAAAATCAAAATTTGAAATTGATTTTTTTAATTGTTTACCCATTTATAAACAAATATTTCAAACTAAATCCCTAGTTGGCTTTCAACCTGACTTATGTAGTTTATTCTATGGTTGGTATGCCCAACAGAAATTCAAAATTCGACAAAATTCAAGACCACAACTCTATATTATAGTCACAAAGAATTTATGAAAATCAAGAAATGAGACTGCAAAATCGGATTCACAGCACCAAACAGCCTTTTAAAAAAGTATACTCAGGGCAAAGGGTTTTGAGTGTGGTCAAGTTTTTAATTGCTGTGTATTTAAACAAAATTAAAATTTTAACTTTTCTAGCAAATAAGAAAATCTTGTAATAAATTAAGAAATTTTTCAATTTCATTAAAATCTCAGTATGTTCAGAGCATATTGGACCTGATTACATACGGTGCGCCAGATCTGTCTAGATATGATCAGATTTGATCAAAATTCGGGACAAATTTAAGATCTAATTAGATCTGGTACAAACAGAGCTGATATTTTTTACATGGTTAGTTAAAAATTTGTTTTGGTTTTATATGAAACAAGTTATCAGGTTTTAATGATTTGAATCAACAATTGACAATTTATGAGATTTTAAATTCATAAAATCGTATTTGGAATCAATTTAATATTTATTTATTTACATAACAGGAAGAATTTAATAAATAAGCCCTGATTACTGAATGTAACGTTATAATTTAACCAACAGTCAAACTTTATATGGGAAACAACAACAAATGTGTCAGTTAAATTCGCAGGTAGAAGCTAACGGGATTACTATATGTCCTATTAAAATTTAAATTCAAAATTCAAAACTTATTTGGAAACATCAAAAGATTTAATTTTCCACTAAACCATAACATAACTATTTAAGATGCAATGAAACAGCATCTTAAAAGAAAACTTCCACTCTATGACACCCCTATGTAAATGTAAATTTTTTTTACTGGGATATTAATGACAAACATTAATTTGCAAATAATAAACACACATAATTCATATTGAAAATATAATTCGAGCAAATCAAAAACAATTTTTATTGATACCTTTCGAGCAATTGAATTATTTCTGATAATTGATTTAGTTTTTTAAAGGTCTGAGTATAATAATAATTTATACTATAGTTTTGTAGTTTTTCAAAACAGGAATAAATTTTGCTAAATTAAAAAAAAAAGTATCGAGCCAACATACATATTTGTATGGGTGTAAAACATTTTCTCACCTTTATATATTTTTAATTGTGTGTAATTAATCTGAAAATTTAATATTTTCAAACGCTCGAACCGGTTATTTTATAAATATTAGCAACAAAAATATATTAATATTTATTTAGTTATATTGAAATGAATTTATTATTAAATTATTTCACAATTTACTTTAATGGTTATTAATTTTCTAAAAATTATTTCTTTTGTTTTTTTTATTAAGTACTAAAATTATATATTTACTTTATTCACTTTTATAATAGGAATTTATTTAATTAATCAAGCACTATTTTTAATAACACGGACGAACAAGCCTTACGACTTTCGATTTAGTTGACTACTGAATAAAAAGCAGAATTTAGAAGAGATGCTAGTCAAGTGCAAAGTGTAATGAGAGGTGAATAAGAAGAAAAAAACAGACAAGAGTATACAATTAGTATGATCTTGCAAGGACATGCAAGTATTGGCACAATGTTTTTTTTTAGTTTTGAGTTTTTACTTCGTTTACTAATCGTAAGCTTTACTTGTTCTCTTTTCAATAATGATTATTAATGTTCAATAATCAAATAGAGAAATAATTTAGTCACATTTTTATTGAGATTTACCAAAAACTAAACAAACAAAAAAAAAAAACAATTTAAACAAAATGCAGACCTTTAAAACTAAGAACATTGCTATTTCATAATTTACTTTATATTTGCAGATTTATACATTTTTATAAATTATCTTTTTTTAAAAAAAAAACTTAGATTACAATTTGATTTACTTTTACAATAGTTTTTTTTTTAAATAAATTAAACACCCTATTTTTATTACAACACTTACGGACGAACGAGCCATAGGGCCACCGATTTAGTTGAGTACTAAATAAAAATTACATAGGAAGCAAATTTACGTAAGAAGCATGGTTGCCACATGGTGAATTTAAAATTACCCGCAATGGTAAACAAAATTATCAAAAATTTATGAAATAACCCATCACTTTAATTATTTTTTTTAAATAAAAATTAAAAAGGGGCAAATTTAGAAAAGTTGCTAGCATGGTTGCCACATTATGGATTTAAAATTACACGTAAGGGTAGACAAAATTATGAAAATTTTATGAAATTACCCATCACATAAATTATATTTTTTTTTCAATTAAAATTAATAAGAAGCAAATTTAGAAAGTTGTCTGCATGGTTGCCACATGTTGGATTTAAAATTACCCGCAAGGGTAGACAAAATTATCAAAAAATTATAAAATTACACATTACTTTTTTTTTAAATTTTTCGAAAATAAAGTTAAAAGCACAAACATCACAAATTTTCCAAATTTTCACAAAACCGGAGTTAAAATCACTGCTTCTTTTTCTCTTCTTTTACTACTCTTTTTTTTTGCTGGAATAGTAAAGACTTAAATTAATTCGCAAAAAAAAGACAAAAGATTTTAGTTCGCGAATGAAGTAATAAAAAGATAATTCGAGCAAATCAAAAACATTTTTTATTGATATCTTTTGAGAAATTGAATTATTTCTGATAATTGATTTATTTTTTTAAAGGTCTGAGTATAATAATATAAAATACTGTACCTACATAATTTAACAAAAATTTCAAAATCTAATTCTAAGCCAAACGAAAAAAAAACGGGAATAAATTTTGCTAAATTAAAAAAAAATCTATCGAGACAAGATGCATATATTTATGGGCATAAAACATTTTCTCACCTTTATATATTTTTCATTGTGTGTAATTATTCTGAAAATTTTATAGTTAAACGCTCGAACCGGTTATTTTATAAATTTTAGCAACAAAATTATATAAATATTTATTCAGTAATATTCAAATGATTTTATTATTAATTTATTTCACTTTAATGGTTATTAATTTTCTACAAATTATTTTTTTTTTTATTAAGTACTAAAATTATATATTTACTTTATTCACTTTTAAAATGAGAATTTATTAAATAAATCAAACACTTTCACTATTTTTAATAACACGGACAAACGAGCCTTACGACTTTCGATTTAGTTGACTACTGAATAAAAAGCAGAATTTAGAAGAGATGCTAGTCAAGTGCAAAGTGTAATGAGAGGTGAATAAGAAGAAAAAAACAGACAAGAGTATACAATTAGTATGATCTTGCAAGGACATGCAAGTATTGGCACAATGTTTTTTTTAGTTTTGAGTTTTTACTTCGTTTACTAATCGTAAGCTTTACTTGTTCTCTTTTCAATAATGATTATTAATGTTCAATAATCAAATAGAGAAATAATTTAGTCACATTTCTATTAAGATTTATCAAAAACTAAACAAAAAAAAAAACAATTTAAACAAAATGCAGACCTTTAAAACTAACAACATTGCTATTTCATAATTTACTTTAATTATATTTACAGATTTTTACATTTTTATAAGTTATCTTTTTTAAAAAAAACTTTTTAAATTACACATTTGAATTACTTTTACAAAGTTTTTTTTTGGAAATAAATTAATACCCCTATTTTTATTACAACACTTCGGACGAACGAGCCATAGAGCCACAGTTGACTACTTGATACAATTTCCTAAGAAGCAAATATAAAAAAATTGCCAGCTTGGTTGTCACACGTTGGATTAAAAATTACCCGCAAGGGTAGACAAAATTATCAAAAATTTATGAAATTACACATTACTTAAATTATTTTTTTATGAAAATTAATAAGAAGCAAATTTAGAAAAGTTGACAGCTTGGTTGCCACATGTTGGATTTAAAATTACCCGCAAGGGTAGACAAAATTAATGAAATTACCCATCACTGAAATTATTATTTTTAAATGAAAATTACATAAGAAGCAAATTTAAAAAAGTTGCCAGCATGATTGCCACATGTTGGATTTAAAACTACCCGCAAGGGTAAACAAAATTATAAAAATTTATTAAATTACCCATCACTTAATTTTTTTGCTTCTGCTTTTTTTTTCTTTTCTTTTACTACTTTTTTTTTACTGGGATAGTAAAGACAAAAACTAATTCCCAAAAAAAGACAAAAGATTTTAATTCGCGAATGAAGTAATAAAAAGATTATTCGAGCAAATCAAAAACATTTTTTATGATATCTTTTGAGAAATTTAATTATTTCTGATAATTGATTTTGTTTAAAGGTCTGAGTATAATAATAAAAAAATACTGTAGTTTAACAAAAATTTTAAAATCTAATTCTAAGCCAAACAAAAAAAAAAACGGGAATAAATATTGCTTAATTTAAAAAAAAAATCTATCGAGACAAGATGCATATATTTATAGGCGTAAAACATTTTCTCACCTTTATATATTTTTCATTGTGTGTAATTATTCTGAAAATTTTATATTTAAACGCTGTTATTTTATAAATTTTAGCAACAAAATTATATAAATATTTATTTAGTAATATTCAAATGAATTTATTATTAATTTATTTCACTTTAATGGTAATTAATTTTCTACAAATTATTTATTTTTTTTTTATTAAGTACTAAAATTATATATTTACTTTATTCACTTTTAAAATAAGAATTTATTAAATAAATCAAACACTTTCACTATTTTTAATAACACGGACAAACGAGCCTTACGACTTTCGATTTAGTTGACTACTGAATAAAAAGCAGAATTTAGAAGAGATGCTAGTCAAGTGCAAAGTGTAATGAGAGGTGAATAAGAAGAAAAAAACAGACAAGAGTATACAATTAGTATGATCTTGCAAGGACATGCAAGTATTGGCACAATGTTTTTTTTTTTTTTTTTGTTATGAGTTTTTACTAATCGTAAGCTTTACTTGTTCTCTTTTCAATAATGATTATTAACGTTCAAAAATCAAATAGAGAAATAATTTAGTCGCATTCCTATTGAGATTTACCAAAAAGAAAACAAAAAAAAAAAAAACAATTTAAGCCAAATGCAGACCTTTAAAACTAACAACATTACTTTTTCATAATTTACTTTAGTTATATTTGCAGATTTTTACATTTTTATAAATTATCTTTTAAAAAAAAATTTAAATTAAACATTTGAATTACTTTTACATGGTTTTTTTCATAAATTAAACACCATATTTTTATTACAACACTTGCATACGAACGAGCCATAGGGCCAAGTTGAGTACTTAATAAAAATTACATAAGAAGCAAATTTAGAAAAGTTGCCAGCTTGATTGCGACATGTTGGATTTAAAATTACCCGCAAGGGTAAACAAAATAATCAAAAATACATGAAATTACCCATCACTTAAATTTTTTGCTTCTGCTTCTTTTTCTCTTGTTTTACTACTTTTTTTTTGCTGGGTTAGTAAAGACAAAAATTAATTCTTAAAAAATAGACAAAAGATTTAAATTCGCGAATGAAGTAATAAAAAGACAATTCGAGCAAATCAAAAACATTTTTTATTGATATCTTTTGAGAAATTGAATTATTTCTGATAATTGATTTATTTTTTTAAAGGTCTGAGTATAATAATAAAAAATACTGTAGTTTTACAAAAATTTCAAAATCTAATTCTAAGCAAAACAAAAAAAAAACCGGAATAAATTTTGCTTAATTAAAAAAAATCTGTCGAGCCAACATGTATGGCGTAAAACATTTTCTCACCTTTATATATTTTTCATTGTGTGTAATAATTCTGAAAATTTTATATTTAAACGCTCGAACCGGTTATTTTATTGATTTTAGCAACAAAAATATATAAATATTTATTTAGTTATATTGAAATGAATTTATTATTAAATTATTTCACAATTTACTTAAATGGTTATTCATTTTCAACAAATTATTTCTTTATTTTTATTAAGTACTAAAATTATATATTTACTTTATTCACTTTTATAATAGGAATTTATTAAATAAATCAAACACTTTCACTATTTTTAATAACACGGACGAACGAGCCTTACGACTTTTGATTTAGTTGACCACTGAATAAAAAGCAAAATTTAGAAGAAATGCTAGTCATGTGAAAAGTGTAATGAGAGGTGAATTTCTTAAAAAAGAAAAAAACAGACAAGAGTATACAATTAGTATGATCTTGAAAGGACATGCAAGTATTGGCACAATGTTTTTTTTTTAGTTTTGAGTTTTTACTTCGTTTATTAATCGTAAGCTTTACTTGTTCACTTTTCAATAATGATTATTAATGTTCAATAATCAAATAGAGAAATAATTAAGTCACATTTCTATTGAGATTTACCAAAAACAAAACAAACAAGAAAAAAACAATTTAAACAAAATGCAGACCTTTAAAACTAAGAACATTGCTATTTCATAATTTACTTTAATTATATTTGCAGATTTATACATTTTTATAAATTATCTTTAAAAAAAAACTAAATTACACATTTGATTTACTTTTACAATGTTTTTGTTTTTGGAAATAAATTAAACACCCTATTTTTATTTAAACACTTACGGATGAACGAGCCATAGGGCCACCGATTTAGTTGAGTACTAAGTACAAATTACATAAGAAGCAAATTTACGTAAGAAGCATGGTTGCCACATGGTGGATTTAAAATTACCCGCAATGGTAAACAAAATTATCAAAAATGTATGATTATTATTTTTTTTAATTAAAAATTAAAAAGGAGCAAATTTAGAAAAGTTGCTAGCATGGTTGCCAATGTTGGATTCAAAATTACCCGCAAGGGTAGACAAATTATCAAAATTTATAAAATTACCCATCATTTAAATTATTATTTTTTTTAATTGAAAATTAATATATTTTTTTTTTCATTTTTCGAAAATAAAGTTAAAAAACACAAACATCATTTCAAAACTTTAAAAAAAGAGTATTTATATATTTTTAGTCTCATAAGAATGCTGGAAATATTTTGCAAGAAAATTGTTCATAAAATTATGATTCGAAATATTTGAAAATTTATCTTAAGAGACTTTAAAAAAAATGTTATATATGTGTAAAATAGTCATTCGATGTAAATGAAATATTGCTTTTATGAAAGAATTCTAAACCGTTAACTGGAGAGCGGAAATGCAAGCCGACAAAAAATATTGGCAGCTAAAGCCAAAAACTTGCTGCGGCTTAGCCGGCTTGATTCGACAGGTTTTTTTTAGCACAGCGGCTCTTGTAGTAATCAATTTCTTTAAGATTTTAGAAATAAATTTGGGAAACAATTTCTTAAAAATTCTAATTTTTGTCTGCTTTTATATGTCAAATACTTTAGGCCCATAGCATCGCGTGCGGCTGACAAAAAAAGATTTAAGGGGCGGCTTGCATTTCTATTGCAGAGCTCTAAACGATTTTTATTACATTTTTGTATATTTTGTGTATTAGTGTTCCATACAAATTTAACAATTTTAAGGAGATATTACAAAATAGTAGATTAATTATAATACTTGAGCTGAGCTGTTGGAAAATTTTAGCTAAATTTAGCAACTATAAGCCGAAACTTTTAGAGGCTAAATTCAAAATTTTTTAAAATTGATTAATTTTAAGCATAAATATTATGCAAATTTTAAGGCATTTTACAAAAAATCATAAAAATATACCAAATTTTTCAAAGTATTTAAAATGAAAAATATTTCGAAATAATAATAAAAAATTATATATATCGATGGCTTAATATAAAAAGGCCCAACCTCGATTTTTTGTTACTTGATAGGAGAAGGAAAAAACTTAATAAAATACGTAAAATTTTAGATACAAAAAAAATTCTTATGCAATTTTTAATAAAAAGAGGCAACACATTTTTGGAAATTGTATTAAAACTTTTTTATCTAAAATTTTACGGATTTTATTAAGTTTTTTCCTTCTCCTATCAAGTAACAAAAAAATCGAGTTAGGGCCTTTTTATATTAAGCCATCGATATAGTCATATATAAATGTAAATCCATATCATATTTTATTTTAAATGAAAATGTCATATATTATCTGATCGCATGGAATTCCGTGAGGGATCAAATTTTATCAAGTTCTTCATAATTTGATATAACTTGATTCTAAAAATTATTTTGAGATATCTCAGGAGTTAGACTTAGGAATTTTTTTTAAACATGGAAATTTTTTTCAAATCAAATAACATCCACTGGGTTATTTTTGCACTCAAATATTATTAGATCACAACAAATTATATATCATCATTCAAGATTATTATGATACGTTGTTAGCGTAGAAAAATTTTGGTCGAGCTAAAACCCGAAATTAAGAGGAGAGTCCCCAGATAAAATTAAATTAAGGTTCTACAAAATAAAAATCGCCGCAGAAGCAAATCGACTTCATGAATGGACCGAATTTACCTTATAGTGGACTGAAACCATCTTGGCATTATTGCCTTTCTAGTGGAACCGGTTTGAGGCACATCGGTTGGATGGTTTGAAAGTCTTTAACGGACATAGGTAGAAACAATTTGTTTGTTTTATATATACATATAGTTTTTCACATATCCTTTTGTTTAAAAGATAACTTGAAGTTAACTCTCCAGCATAAAACCCAGCGGAAATTGTTTATTTAAAACAACAGCACTTTGATAAATATAAGACGAAGCGCCCCAATCTACCCTACTATACAATTACAACAGCAACAACCATTAGAAGAAAAAAAAACGCAAATTATGTAAACTTATTTAGCACTCTGTCTGCGTCATCGTCCTCAAAAGCAATAGCAACATCATCACAACAGCAAACAGCAACATTGCTACTATCATTAGCAATCTTGGTTTTTTTTTTTGCAAAATAGTTATTCTTTTAAATAAACAGTAGTTACACAATAGACAATGGACAATAGTCGATTGTGCATAGTCATATACAGAGCATCGAATAACGTGGTGTTTATACATAATGTATGAATTTTTCAATGAATCCATTGCTTTTAGAATGATTTATAAATTGAATCACTAAATAATTTATAATCTCAATTCTACAAAAAAGATGAAAGATTTTCTTCCACTCATTTTGTAAAAGATTAATAGAAATGTTTACGATTTATAATTATAATTTGCATCTATAGTAATTAACTTTCTTTAAGTCTTTAACTCTATGGTTGCGTCTAAATGCTGCATTTTTATTTTACATTGGGACTATCAACTACAGTATTGCCAGACTTATTAATAAATACATACCTAAGATCTATAAAAGAATAATTTTGATCAGCCATTTTGTAAGAGATTCGAATTAATATAAAAAAATTATACAATTTAATTCGATAAGTAATGAATTCTATTTAAGTTTTGGGAATAAAACTTGTGATTTATTTCCAAGGGCAATTGTTTGATGGATTATAATAATATGTACATTTTTTTTAAGCTAAATTCGATTTTGCGAGAATTAAGCTCAAATTAAAAAATCTATGAAATTTTGTTGCAAATTTATATACAACATTCGAAAGTTTATAAAATTTTGTCTATAATAAAAAAATGTAAAAGTTTGTTTAAAATATACAATTTTTCGCTAGAAAGTAATTTTAATTTTTCCAAAATAAAAATTTTAAGGAAATTTCTATACAACTCTATCATCCATACTACAGAGCTCATCCACTGTATCTGACTCAACTCTGTATTCGTTTGTTCGTTCATTGAAGACATGTTTCTGTTATTTTTTGTTTAAGCCGGCAGAATATCAATTATTCTTGAAGTTTAATTTATTATTATTTTTTATAAATCCAAATTGCAATTTTTTTTATTATTATGTACATATGTATGTATGTATGTACTTATTGTTTTCATTTTTGTTTTGTTTCTGATTCGTTTTCGATTTCATTTGGAAGGTTTTTTCGTTCGTTTGTTCGTTTGTTTTAAGTCGGCGCTCCGCGGCATTCGGTTTGTTTATAATATTTGACCTACTTAGCAACCAAAGCTGAACCATATGCTAGCAACAGAGAATAACCACAGCTTTGATATAGACATTTTTATACAGAAACATACAAATCCAAAGTACAATCTATGTATAGATGAAGTACATCCAAACCACAAAAATCAACAATATATACAGTAATGACCGGTTAAGGCGAATCCCGAGAGACCTGAAAGACTAGTTCCTTACAAACTAGGTTCGTTTTAATTATCCACAAAATATTTAAAGTTCCAAATTTAATACAATTTCTTTCATTGAGTTTTTTTATAACTGTTTGCGATACATTCAAGGAAAAAATTCAGATTGTTCAGTTTAAAATTTATAAAAATACAAAACAATACACAAAACTTTTTAAATTTTTGGAGAGTTTGTATTTTTAAAATGGAAAATTATATGAAATTTTGGTTTTGAGACTGTCAGAACCAAGGGTTCGAAGAAGTTCATATCAACCAGGGTTGGCAACCATTTTATACGGTTTGTGTTTGTGTAATTTCGTACTGTTATTTTAGGTTTAACGGTATTTTGAATTATGTATTTCGTTATTTCTAAAAATAACGAAATTTTATGCTATTTTGTTAGTGGTATTTATAGATTGACAATAGTTTTTTTTTTACAACTTCACAGACTGTCACTGTGTGAAACCCTTATGCAGGTGTTTAAACGACAGTATTTTTAAAATTTTGTTTTATACTTAGACAAAGCTTAAGTGACTTAACTTAGACCCGACCATGAGATACCCTACACCATTGTACAGTTTTCTGTAAATTTGAAGGCATGATTTATGAGACTGTATTGTCGCACCCAGCATGAGGTAAAAACTAGATGACATCCCCAAAAGGCCTTTTAACTGCTCGAGTGGTTGGCAAGAGCGATTTTTTTTTTAAAACAATTCAGCCATGATATTTGTCTTATCAACTGGTGCTGTAAATATTTGGTCCCTTATAGCTTTAATCATTTTTAAATGATTGATCGCATCGATATAATGCACTTAAATATTAGCTGATTTTTTTCAGATATTTTTATATAGTTCAAAAAAATTGGAAAAATTCCAAAAAAAATCATAAATACTGGCAGCTCTGATTGTATCATGGAATCGTTGTAGTGTACTATAAAAAACTTCGTAATAAAGTAGTCATGCTGTTGCTAAAAACTGTGACGCAACAGCAGCTCAGTCAGCCTCATTCGATGTCAGCAATTTATTTGAATGTAGTTGTTGTTGTTGCTGTTTTTTAATTTTAGTTTATTTTTAGCTTTTTGTATTCAAGTTAAACTTAAAATTGAAGGCTTGTTCCAAAAATAAACCAGTATTTAAGAGGTAGACACATAGGAAAAGAGAAAAACCATTTGAAAATCTCTTACATAATTTCTCTCTTTCACACTTTTTTAATATGTTCTCAACCAGAAATTTACTTAATCAGGTTTGATAACAGTGTTGTTAGTTTAGAAGATTTATCCCCGAGTTGGGGTTTTTTGTGTGAATAGGATCCAGGAATTTGTTGCGGATGACAACAAAATTGAAGGTGATTTTTTGAGAGAGATTTTTTTCTTACTGTTCTCTCGATATATATTTGCGAATTATGCCTGAAGAAAAATACCCATATGAAAACCTATTCCTAAAAAAACGAGACCAAAAATTAAGAGTACGGGTTGAGGACTTAAGAGAAGCTATTCAAATTTGTTTCTGGCAAGTCTATGTGGGAGAGAGATTTGCAAACTATCCCCGATAAGAAATTTCCATAGGAAAACCTATTCCTAAAAAAACGAGGCCAAAAATAAAGTGTACGGTTTGATGAATTAAGAGAAGGAGTCTTATAACAGTGAATAGTTAGAAGCTATACAAATTTGTTTCTGGCAAGAAGTCTTTGTGGGTACAAATTTAAATTCGAATTTTTTTTATAAAAATGTCGCCTTCGACTTTTTATTCAAACACCATGTGCAACACAATTTCTTAAACTGATGAAATAGAATATTTTGATTCCGAAATTATGTGAATGATAAAATTATTTTTATTTGTATCAAAATAAAGGGTTACTTTTTGTCTTAAATTTGTTATAAGTACAGATTAAATGAACTTTAATGTATAACTTACCGAAACAAATGAAGAATATAGAGATTTTGAAGGTGAAAAATGGATCATTGGCAACATTGTTTAATACAGCTGATACAAATTGTACGTACTTTTGCTTAGTACAATTTGAAAAGTACCGCCGTGGGACCAATCCTTATTGATGATTTTCTGTAATAAAAAAAATTACGTTTTGGTTTAGAAAAAAAATGCTAAGCGATTTTCTTTAAGTAAAAGTTCTTAAATCTAATAAATTATGCTCAGAAAAAATTTTCCAAATGATAGGGTTTTATAAAGAAAAAATTATTTAGACCCTGGGGGTTTTGTAAAACAAAAATCTGCATAAAAAGGATATGAAAATTTTAAGATTTTTAAGTTCTTTCAAAGGAAAAAAGGACTAAATATCTCATAAATTTCTTTTGAATTTAACAGTTTTTGCATAGGAAAAAAATAAGATTATGAGTTTTTCTGTATCATTTGAGCCTAGATCTTCCTATGAAAAGTGGGATGGGTAAATAATAAAATTTATTCTCAATTATTAAATCAAAAATAAAATTATTATCTAAAAATTATGAGAATATTTCAAGTTTTTTTAATTTCTAAATTTCGTTTCTCTTTTAATTTTCAGGTTGATGATCAAATGAAACTACTACAACATTCATGGTCCGATATGTTAGTATTGGATCATCTACATCAACGTATACACAATGGCCTGCCCGATGAAACACACATGAATAATGGTCAAGTTTTCAATTTACTAAATTTAGGTCTATTGGGCGTACCGCAGTTGTCTGATTATTTCAATGAATTGCAAAATAAATTGCAAGATTTGAAGTTTGATATGGGCGACTATGTGTGTATGAAATTCTTGATTTTATTAAATCCAGGTAAGTAATTTAGTAATAATAAAATATTCATTTAATCAAAGAATTAAATTTTTGACAGATGTACGAGGTATTATCAATAAGAAAACTGTATTGCAGGGTCATGAAAATGTACAAGCAGCGTTATTAGATTATACGCTAACGTGTTACCCATCTGTGACGGTAAGTCAAACAATAATAAATAAGTCTTTTATGTGTGTGTACAATCGTTATTTAATAACTAAAGCTTAATGCCTAACCATAGTTATGAATGTCAAATTTATATGGAAATATGTGTGGTTAAAGAAGCTTATACAATAATAGTAAAGTATACATTTAGGTGCTACATTATTTAAGCAGAGTTCGTATTAGTAACTTATTTGGGAATATCGATATACTAATTGATTACAAAGTATCACATACTACCAACGCTGAGAGAATTATCATTACAATATAAATTACAGGTTGGTTGAAAAGTTCCTGCGCTCACCAAAAGATGGCACTGCTAGCTCCAAACTTTTTTTTTCTCAAGTTGGTATAACTGTCCTGAGAACACAAGTTGCAAGTTATTCTGTCGATTCTTTCTTTGTTTACAAGCCATTTGAAGTTGACGTGTCATTGATTTTTTTTTTAATATGGAAAAAATTGAATATCGTGCAGTCATTAGATTCTTTGTTTTGAAGGGTTTAAAAGCAAAGGAAATTTATGAACAATTGTTAGAAGTGTATAAGGAGTCCTCAGCTTCAAAACGCACCGTTGAATTTTGGGCTGGTGAATTTAAACGTGGTCGTACCAGCCTTGAAGACGATCCACGCGAAGGACGACCAAAAACTGCAACCACAGCAGAAATCATTGAGCAGGTACATAGTATGGTTAGTGAAGATCCAAGTTTGACTAAGCGTGAAATTGCTAATGCCATAGGCATATCAGACGAACGAGTACTCCATATTTTACATGAAGAATTACGTATGAAAAAACTGTTTTTAAAGTAAGTGCCGCACACATTAACAATTTAACAAAAACTGGATCGAAAACAAATTTCTCAGCGTAATGTGGAGCGTTGTTTTATAACTACGGATGAGACTTGGATCTACCACCATGATCCTAAATTGAAACATGAACGTTTACAGTGGACTGAAGCTGGTTGCTCAGCTCCAAAGCAGGTGAAGTCACAACGATCAGCAAAGAAGGTTATGGCATCAGTTTTTGGGATGCAAAAGGAATTTTGTTGATTGATTATCTTCAGAAAGGTAAAACAATCAACTCTGAATATTATTGCAGCCTTTTGGATCAGCTGGATGAAAAAATTCGTGAGAAAAGACCTGGTTTAAATAAGAAAAAAATCATTTTTCATCAAGACAATGCACCTGCTCACAAAAGTGTTTTGATGATGGCTAAATTCAAAGAATTAAAGTACGAATTGCTTGAACATCCACCGTATTCACCAGATTTGGCTCCCAGTGACTACTATCTCTTCAGAAATCTCAAACAATTCCTTCGGGGAAAGCATTTTTCGTCGAATGAAGAGGCCATAGCAGCCGTAGACGGTTATTTTGCAGAGCTTCCGGAAAACCATTATAAGGATGGGATAAAATTATTGGAAGATCATTGGAACAAGTGTACATATTGAGCTTCTAGGAGATTATATTGAATAAAAAATTTATTTCGTAACAAAAACAGTATTCTTTCATTTCGAGCGCAGGAACTTTTCAACCAACCTGTTAATTGGGGTTCGTTGAATTTCAGAATTTTATTAAAAACTTGATATTTATAAATATTTTAAAGACAGAGTTGTTAAAATATTTATTTCACAATTATGATTTTCTGTTGTACATCGACAACGTATTGTTGTATTTTTGAAAAATGAAATTTTAACAACTCTGATACAATATTCGGCGCACTGCTAATGAACAACCTAAATGAAAAATTATTTGAAACAAAAACAATACACAAAATAATTTTTAAATTGTCTGCTTTCCTCAATTAACTAAAATGCAGGAATATGTAATAAGTTTAATTTGAATAGAAAATTGTTCAAATAAAATAGTCCCGAAATGGCAAAAAATTAAGGGATCCCGAAAACCCCGATTCATTTCGAGATCTTGATTTTTAAAACCCGAATTCCGGAACCTTAAAAACCTAGTCCCGATTGACATTCCTAGTTTTCAATATATTGACTTAAAATTTTCAAGAAAATCCCAAGTCTTTAAATAACAAACTTATTGAATCTCAATATTATCAGCATAATCCTCTATTAATAAAACTTAAGGAAATAATATTGATTGTTAGTATAAATAATAATTACTTTTATTTCTTCTTATATTACAGGATAAATTTAGGAGGCTGTTAAGTATACTGCCTGACATACATGCAATGGCAGCGCGTGGTGAAGAGCACTTATATTCAAAACACTGTGCCGGAAGTGCACCCACACAAACGTTACTCATGGAAATGTTGCATGCAAAACGAAAGGTGTAAAATAAAAAAAAAAAAAAACTAGGAACTACATTAAGGGGCGGGTATTAAAAAAAACACATACATGGATACATAAACACACACTCACCACATACACAAAAATCATTTACAAGCTAAAACAAAATAATTCAAAAAAAGAAAAAATAAACAGGAAGTTACAAAACAACAAAAACAAAAAGGTTTAAAACTTAAAAACATTAAATTAAAGAGAAACATTTTTAGAAAGAGAAACAAAGCAAAGCTTAATAAGAAATACAATTTAACAGAAAAATACATTGAAAAAAAAAACTATATTTTTGTGAGACAATTATAAAATATAAAAAAAATAAAAAAAAATATTTAAAACATACTTTCAGGCTTTACAAAGACACCTTTTTAAAGGCATACTTTCAGGCATTAAAACAAAAATCAACAAACCAAAATATTCATTTATCGTTTAAACATAAAATGGTTTTTGTGGTTATTTATAAATTAATATAAATAAATGATACATATACATCTTATATATTAAAAAAATGGGGATTCTCTACTATATATATATACAAAAAGAAAACTTTGTTGTTAATTTTAGTAAGGTCAAATATTTTGAGAAAAACTCTAATTGTTATAATTTGTAAATAGTTTAAATTGTAAGTAACTACGAAACAATTCTTTTAAAAAAGAAGAAGAAAATTTATTTAAAAAAAAAATTCAACACTAAATTAAACATCACTAATTAAGTAATTACAAAATATTATAAATGTATTTAGTTTTTAATTAATATTAAACAAAAATTGTTGCTTGATGTTTAACAAAAAAAAAAAATTTTAAAAAATCTTAAAAAAAGTTCTAAATGTTAAAAACTAAAAACTTACACAAGATACCACTATAAAAACATAAAAAAAATCAAACAGCAATGTTCGTTCTTGTTTTATTAAATTAATATTAAATTATAAATAAAAATTTAAACTAATTGTGTATAAAAAAAATAATTACATTATTAAAGAAACAAGAAGTACATTACAAAAAAAAAGTTAAAAAGAAAAATTTTAAAGAAAATATGTACCTTAAAACTATATTTTAAATATATATTTAAATATATTTTATTATTATTTTAATTTTCTGTTAATTTAAGTGGTTATTTTTTAGCGACAGGTTTTTTAATGTTATTCTATTATTTTTAATTTCTAAAATATTTTTTTTTGTTATATAAAATTTCATTTAAAAAGAAAAAAAAAACATCGTATATATTAATTCAAACAATAACTACTACCTTCATAGTTTTATAAATTAAAAAAAAAATATATATAAATATTAGTTTATAATTTCTCTATATTTTTTGTACTTTTACGCTTTTTTTAATTGTTATTTTGATTTATATATTACTTTAATGATTTTCCTTTAAACATATTTTTCTTTTTAATCTAAAAGATATTTTTTCTTTTTTAATTTTTGTCTGTAATTTTTATTTTAATGTATAAACAAAAAATTGTCAAACAAAACGAAACATACTAAAAAAAAATAAAACAAAATTTGAAAAATCACATCAAATCGATACAAAATATTCCTTATTTTAGTCAGTAAAAAATTTATTTTTTCACTTGTTAGGACTATTTAAATTTTTGACGACGATATAGAAGACATTTAAAAATTAATTACTGAACAATAGCTATATAGATTGGTAAAATTATTTCTGAAAATCCTATTAAAAAACTTTGACGTGTGGTAACATAAGATTTCTTCGAAAAAAATTGTGATCATATATGTAGGTAATCTTTCTAAATTTTTTATTTTTTAAGATTTTAAATAAAGGTACGGTTTTTCTAGATTTTTCTTTAGTATAATTTATTCGATTATTAAATTTTACTATTTTTTGTTGGGATCTTTTGCTGTTTCAAATTTCTCATTCACACCTAATTGATAACATTAAACTTATACGTATTATACGGTTAAAAAGGTCATCAGAAAAACTGATTGATATCAGGTGTAACACGATATGAGGTGTTTAAATAGGTAGATGTTAATCCCATATACGTCGTTGTATAGACTCCATCACAACATTGATAAATAAAATTTGAATATAACTGTTGTTTTGTACAGAAAGTTGTGCTTCTCAAACTCAAAACAGTAGCCAATTCCTGTAACTTTTTGCGAGAAGTTTTCGCACCGAAAAATGTGAAACAAAAAATTTTACAGTTTCTCCATAACAAGTGTTTCTGTGTTTCGATGTGAAATGAAGCAAGACTATTTACGTTTTTATTGGAATATTCCAAGGCTTCTGTCAAATTCTAATAAAAATTTACTTAATTGAGCGCCCCGGTAGGCTAGTTGGTAGCGTGCTAGCTTATCAGTGCGGGGGTCGTGGGTTCGATTCCCACCAGAGGCTCTGGTCTGTTTTCGCTACAACGAGCCGAAAGCCTTCGTTGCTAGTGCTCGTTTAGGAAATTATGATATACTTTGTAATTATATGTTTGAACTGTTTAAAATAATTCACCATTTTTCGTTACTTTCATTCAATTGTTCATTTCGTTTCTTAAAAGCAAGTATATTTTAGTGGCACCTCCCCGATTCCCCCCTCAGACGCCTACCAATTATTACCCTTTGGAAAAAATTTCCGCGGAAAAACCCATGCCGGGTATTACTTCGGTGCAGAGTTCGAAAATGGAGTTGGCTATATTCTCTTCATTTATGGTCAGGAACAACATGTTATGTACACCAATGAAAAGATAATCAAAATATATTTTATGACGTTTTTTCTTTTTTAAGGAATTTTTATCATCTGCTTAATTTCTTAAAAAGAAGTGTTTATTTTAGGAGGAAACTTGTGAAAAGATAATCAAAATATATTTTAAGACTTTTTCTGTTTTAACACATTAAAAAGGAAAAGACCGTATATAGCCATATAAATTGTTCAAATAATGTAGTAAAGACTTTTAGCTTTTTTTTAAGATGAAATTTGAATGTTTAGCTCTGAAAACAAAAAATAGTACGCGATTTTTTTTTTTTTCTTAACAAATATGGGCAATTTTTTGATAAATGAAAAAATCTTAAAACCGATAATAGTTTTAGTTTTTTTTTTTTGTAAAAAAATGTATTTCTATCTTAAATGAAAACTTAAGTTATTGAAAATATACTAAGAATAAATAACCTTTAAAAAACTCCAAAAAAATATGGGTTAACAAAAAATAAAAGTACCAATTACCATTCTAATGATGTGTAAGGCCATTTTTGAAATTTGTACCGTGAAAGATTCGTACTACTTCCGTGAAAGAACCGTACTACTTTCACTCTGTGGTAAAAATTTCGAATCTATCGGTAAGGCGTCCCTAAACTGTATTTTAAACATTTTAATTGTTAATAAAGTTATAGTTTTTCTTTCTTCAAAATGAAAGATAAAGTACACAAATCTTGCACCGTTTGACAATTGAAATGAAAAACTTTTCACTAAAATCGCTTCCAGAAACACTTTTGCTCACATTTTTGCAATAACGACGGGAAAAATCCTTACGTGACAGAAAGTTTTTGCAAAAAAAAAAGTTGTAGAAACGTACGTGTGAGAAAAATTAAATTTTGAATCAATTTATATTGTTTTTGTTTCTATTCGCACGTTTCATGTGACAACTTTCACGATGGGAAAGTTACAGGTATTGCCTACAGATAGTGGAAGTGCCAGTGAACAGTAGTTCTGTCTAACTAACATTTTTCACAATTTTTATAAATTTCTGATTGAATTTTGTTTAAAGGCAGCTCTTAATTATATGAAACTCTTAGCATGAACTAATTTCAAATTTGTATAGGATTTTCGAACAAAATTAACTGCACGAAAATGTCTAATCCCTAATAGCCCGCTTAGACATTGAAACTATTTAAGTTAATCTACTTTTTAATCTCCATCGTTTGAGCGCGGGGTCGTGGGTTCGATTCCCACCAGAGGCTCTGGTCTGGTTTCGCTACAAAGAGCCGATAGCCTTCGTTGCTAGTGCTCGGTTAGGGTATTAAGATATAATTTGTAATTTTATGTTTAATAAAATAAATAATCTTTATCGTTCACATATGCATTTTTTGGACAGTTAAAAGTATAACTTGACATTTAAAAGATTAACTCTTTGTCAGTTCAAAATACCAAGTTGGCGCCGATAGTGATCTGGCAAAAGATGGACATCAAATGATGGATGCAAAATGTGTTAGCAAAAAAACAAAACGTCAACATCGCGAAAATATTTTTGAATCATCCTCCTTTTTAACGTTAATTTGAATCTGACCTTGTGTGTGAGTTTATGTGTTGCCAACCATCGTTATAACAAAAAGTTTTATACAATTTGTAATAATGTTAAATACAGAATCGTTTAGAAATGTTAATCAGATTAAAATATGGTTTAATCGACTTGTTTAGTGCAAGATTAAAAAATTAATCCAACTTTTGCTAGATTAACTATTCAGTATAAAATGGATAAAACGTCAGTACTTCTAGCGTTAACTCTTAACGGGAACTACAGTACGAGAAATTAAAATAGACGCATTTAAACTTTATGCATTATTTATTTAATATGACAGTAATTTTATTTATTTTTTATGTGTTTTAATTATTGAAGGGTAAGTTTATACAATAAATTATACTAAAGTTACAAAACAAATTAAAAATAAAATCACGGCGCTATTAATAATAAAATATCAAATATAGAGCGAAATTTTTAAAGATGCACGTCTAAACTTTTAATTATTTTATTAAATCAGATACAAATCTGGCCCCCAGAGATTATTATTTGTTTTCAAACTTAAAAAGATGGCTCCAGGGAAAGAGATTTTCCACAAATGAACAAGCCAGATCAGGGATGGAAGCCAATTTTGAAGAGTTTGACAAATTGTATTTTTTCAAGGGTATTAATATGGGTACGTTCGTAAATGCAGAAAATTTGTGCATTTGCTGATGCGTGATCATCTGTTGCAGAAGGTTTTCTACTGCTCAACAACTGCACAGTTTGCTTTTTAGAACGTTTTGCAAAAGATATAATTATGTTCACCGCAATAACATTGGCAACTTTTTGTTAACTTATAATAAAAATAGAATTAATAGAAATAAGAAACGACTTTTGATTATTAAAAATCAATTAAAACGAAAAGGAAGGCTAATTTTGCACATTGCATCAGACACTTTAATGATGCCATAGTTTCAAAAATTTGCGCCAGCACTGTCAATTGTTTGAATAAAAAAACGTTTGACGTGAATCAGTGCTGCCAAGTGATACATTTTTGAACGTTTTACTTTTATTATGCTGCAGTGATGCGCAACTACTGCATTTACTAACGTACCCTATGTTAGGGGATTGTTGGAAGAAGTGCATGCATTTCACTTAACGTAGATTACGTTGAAGAATAAAATTGATTTTAAATCCAAAAAACGGGGTTTCATTGTTAACCCTCGGATTTTTCACTCCATGTAGTATTTAAAAAAATAAGTTATGTATTTAAATGCACCTTACTTTAGCTCTGAGATTAAATTATTTTCAAAATGTTTTTAGTGCAAATTATCAGCATAAAAATTAGCATATGCAGTAAAAATAATTTTTATGGTAAATTTTTCAAATTAGTGGTTAACTGAACAAATTAACGGAACTTCAACTGAAACATTTGTTTTGTTTCTCACGTAAAATTGGAATTGAACTGTTTTTTTTTTTCTTTTAATTTTAACGAGCCTTAGAGATGATAATTTTATAACATTTAAACAGATTTTAACAATTATTACAGATAGTGCAGAATAAGGACTGGCCTTTTAGTCAAGACTTCTACTGTCACCCTGTTGATATTATAGGGTTAGACAATTTACAATTTTTGTTATAAGCAGAGCTTGGAAAAAGAAAATTATTTTTCGAATCAATACGCATTGAAAATTATTCATTTTATGAATCACTTTAAATCAATGATTTGAATAAATTGTTTCATTATTTAATACCCGAACCGTTTTTTCGTTGAAAAGATTTGTTAAAATTAAATCAATTCCTTTGATTCTATTAAAAGAATTAACAAAAATCAAATTAATTTTTTTAATTTATTAATGATTATATAAGGCAAAACAAATTTCAATCAATATAAATAATTTTACAAATTGATTCGTTGGAAATTTAATTAAGGAATCATATTTTAAAGGTCTGTATATAATTAGCCTTTAAAGAGTAAAATTTCTTTAAATTTTATTTGATTTTAATGAAATTTACAGGCATTATTCAAAATTATGGCCTGTTAATCTATTATGAAATTGGTAAAAAAAAAAAACTTTCATTAAAAATACATGGGAAACAAAAACAAATTTTCCATTCGTAGTACATAAACCAGGGCTTGGACTTTTAAATTGAGTATTTAAAAGTAGATTTAACCTGTTACAAAGAATAATTGTATAATTTCTTCAATTCAATATTTGAATAATATTTCCAGGGATTATATATAGCTACAAGACGGATATGTTTCGAAAAATTTATTTAAAAATTCTTCTATAACCTTTTTTTTTAGGAAACTAAACACACATAAAAAATTAAATCATTTCAGTTTCGCACCATTTAATAAAAATAATATTAACCTTATATGTATCATAATTCAAACACCTCAATATTAAAATATATTATTAAATTTAAATAAATATCAAAATTTAAAATAATATAAAACCATTTATTTTTGTGTTCACTTTAAAAGTATTTAAAGAAAATCTTGTAAATGTATGTAAAAAAAACCTCAATGTAAATTCAATAGAATATAGTATAAAGTATATTAAATTGTTTTAATTAAAAAAATAAATATATAAACAAAATAAAAACTTGTTTCAAAACAATATTTCCAAAAAAAAAAATATTGTTTTAATATTAATTTGAAAACTACCTGCTAAAATACAAAACAACCAACAAATACAACTCTGTATATGTGCCCTTTCTATGTCTCTCCCTGTTTTCCCACAAAATCTCCCAAATTTCATATATAACAAATTGTTAAACATCGTTTATATAGTCTATATATATATATACATTCAACCGATAAATTAATGTATAAAAAATATATTTATTTCTTGAAAAGAAACCTGTTGAATGAAATTGAAAAGTGATTTTTTTAAGTGATAAGAATTTAACCATATACGAGTATAGAGAATGCTAAAATAAAAGTTAATAACAAAAAATTTAAAATAGTAACAAAATGTAAAAACCTAAATTAAAAAATAAAAAAATCAAGAAAAGAAATTAAAAGAATAAAACAGTTTTATCTTTAAAAATGCAAACTTTTAATTTTTTTTAATTTAATTTAATTTCCTTTCAATTTAGTTTAAGTTGTTTTAATTAATTATATGTATTAATTAAAAATTTACTATTTAAAAAATCATTTTAAAATGTTATTTTATTTAAAATTTTATTTTTTCATCTCGAAAACTAATGTTTTTAAAACATTTTGTAATAATAAAAACATTTTGATTCATTTAAGAAAAAAAAAATATAAAATAAAAAATTCTGCAGTTTTATTATATTTTAAATTGTAATAAATAAACATCTAACCAAGAAGTAAGACTTTATTAGGAAATTGTCCATTGGCACCATGGAGGAATTACTAAGGAGCATTTTGTTGCCATTTTAAATTTATTAACAAATATCAGAATAATAATATTTACCAATTTTGAAAAGAAAATAAGATAACTTTTTTCTGTATCTATGACTTGAATTCACGCCGAAACAGTTCTAAGTTTATATTCAAATCAAAAAATGTTGTATGAAATTTTAATTCAGAAGTAAAATCTTTTTATTCGTGATATTTTTAAAAGATTTAAATGACGACAAATGCTTCAAATATGTACAGAAAATTTTAGTTCCATGTACCTACTCCAATTGAGTTTGAAAACGTCAGTAATGTTTTTGTTCTGGTTTACGTCATAAAAATCAGTCCTTAATCCATCCATGCAGGCATTAAAATTATTTCAATTCTAAATATTTCACTATTAGCATCTTAGGCTTATATTCATATTTTCATAAGAACCCTAATAAAATTGGTTAGAATCGGTCCATATTTAGATATATCTCCATAGAAGGATCCTATCTGAATTGGGACTAAATGATATTAAGACACACAACACCGTAGATATCTGTTTGGATTGTGAATGTTATTTGAGACAGTAAATCATGACTCCGAATTTGAAGAAAATCGGGCCATATCTGTACCAAGTCCTCATATAAACCACCTTCCCGATATTTGCTTGAATTCACTTAAGGTCATTTCATTAAGATTTTTCTCTTTAATTTATGACCTGAACATAAAATAATAACATGGCCCCTTCCCGGAACTCGAACCGCTTCGCGAATAGGACACAAATGATTAGTTTGAAGCTAACATTGGACGTAAAACGCCTGGAATATGCGACCAGACATGAAGCCATAATATTCCAGAAAGATGGAAAAAAGTCATAGCTAACGATACTTTAAATAAATTTATACTGTACCAATGATTCGCAATAATGACCCAAAATTTGCCAATGTTTTTATAAATATTTTTTTTGTACTTTTAAAGAACTTTGCAAAATACACAAATTAAAATTGCTGTTATATATTTGATACATATATATTTTAAAATATCAAAATAACCAAATCTTTCGTAAAATGAACCACAGTTTTTGTGTATTTTACCTATGGACTATTATGACTTGTGACTTGCATAATTTTAAATGTGTCTGCTTTGATTTTTACACAAACTTTTATTATTGTGTGTGTGTTGGTTTACGCAAGTGACTTGTGTAGTCTATTTGTCCCATTGCCAAACTACTGCTATATAGAAAAATCTTTAATATCGATGTCAGCAATGGACATCAGTTTAATCAATTATTTTATAATTATCAAAAGAACTACAGTACGTATTGTATCTCCTCTTTGATATTTCATTTCAAGATTTGTTGAATTTTTGAAATGCAAAAAAATGTACAAAAAATCTATTTTTGGAACTTTTAAGGTCGAAAAAGTATTTTTTTCAATGATATTTGTTACCTAATTGAAATTCTCATTTATCATCTCCGATGAAGGGTATGAAAAAAAAAATTCGGTAAAACCGAATTTAATGCTTTTACGAGTTTTTCTATGTCGCCCGAATAATTCTTAAATAAAACCGTGTTAATCTGAATAAAAAGTCTCACATCTCATCATATAAATACACAATAATGAAAGAGAATTTTAATTAAAAAAAAGAGTATTAAATTAATTTATTATATCACTATTTCATAACAATTGAACAATAATTCAGAACTGTAAAATAATTTATTATTTATGGCTGTTTAGAGCTATAAATTGAATTATAAGAGCACAATTTGAGCATTGTCATTTTTATTTAGATTTTATTCAGATTTTATTAGAGCGATCTGAGCGCTTTTTGCGAGTCGTTAAGGAGGGACAATTGTCCACTTTTATGGGGTTATTCCGTAACCATATGAAAAGTTGTCACATCGAAATATACAACTCTAAATTTTTACCTTTAGTATATGCAAAAATTACCTAAAAATAATTTCGATATTAGTGACTCAACCTGTGTTAAATCGATCGCGGAGGTACTTCGAAGATTTTCAAGTACAAAGTACAGAATATAGTAATAGAGTCAATCTAGATTGATTAGTTATATATAATTTTCTTATGTCTTTTTTTATTGAATGAATTCATTCCTTAAATTTCTGATTATATTTTAGTAAAATGTGCTCAGTAATAACAATAGGTATAGTGGAGAACATTGATATTTGTTTTGTTGATCGTATCGTAAAAGAGCCCGTAGAATTTGAGCGATTCGATTCACTAGACGAAAATAAAAGAACAATTACTTATCGTTGAATATGTAAAATGTTGAATGCTTAAGAGTATTTTCATTAACTGACATAAGATTAGTTTAAGGAAACACTTTGTGGTATTAAAACGATTATAAAAAAAGCGCGTGTTGTTAAAGGAAAAAAAATCTAAAACTATTAAAAAAAAAAAGAAATATTTCAAAGTTGATATATAAAAAGTGTAACACCGGTTCAAACCTAATATAAAATGAATCTTTTGATAGTCTTCATTGCTACTATTTCCGGTTACATTATCTATATCTTATGGAAATCTATAAAACGTCCTCATAATTATCCACCAGGTAAGTTCAATAAAATATAATCAATTTAAAGATGCATTAGAGTGGGCCGAAACTTTTAATGTATGGAATCTTAAAATATATAACAGCGGAAAAATTGTACATGGGTACAAAAAATTGAAAAATATAAAAATGCTGAAAACTATCCACAATGTGATTGTGAGAAATTTTCAAAATTTCTAATTGCTTGTATCTATTTAATTACTTCTGTTATTCAGCAGGGTATCAATTGTATTTAATGTTTTATTTGTTATTTTATTATTCAACATTAAAATACTCAAATCATTTTATCCGAGTACTCAAATGATTTTCAGAAATATCATTTGTTTTCATAAAATATTAATTACAATCAGATATATCCAGTTGTATTTCAGAATACTGTTATTATTTTATTAGTGTGCATTCAGATCACATCATGACCATGCAGCTCACATAGTATAGGGTCCGCCAAATAACTTTTTTGAAAATGCTATAAAATATATTTTCTCAAATTTCTTTTTTTATTTGAAAGCACAATCCTTCCGCTTAATAATGGAAAATAATTTCATTCAAATGGCTGCCTCGGCTGGCCGTTACCGTCGATGGCGATCGTTATCGGGCCATGTTGAACGAATTTTTGTTCACAAAAATTGAATAGGAGAATATTGGCAACAATTTGGTTTCCACAGGACGGCGCTACGTGCCACACAGCCGAAGCTACACTCGATGTTTTGCGCCCTGTTTTTGAAGATCGCATTATCAGCCGCAGAGCTGATGTCGTTTGGCCACCTCGGAGCTGCGATTTGACACCGTTGGACTATTATTTGTGGGGTGCCGTCAAAGATAAGTGTTACGCCGACAAGCCAAAGACAATTGACGCTTTAAAGTACAATATTCGTGAAGCCATTGGTGAAATACAGCTGCACACAATCGATAATGTGCTTAAAAATTGGACCGATCGTGTAGGCTACTGCATGGCCAGCCGAGGCAGCCATTTGAATGAAATTTTTCCATTATTAACTTTCAAATAAAAAAAGAAATTTGAGAAATATTCAGTAGTTTTTTTTTTTGTTATTTGGCGGACCCTATAAAAAACGTACTGTTGGTTTTTTAATGTACAGATTACAAAGTTTCGGCATATTTTCTAATTAGTTTTTTTGGCAATTCCTTTGCGATTCCAATTTATTTTCTTTGCACGTCCAATTGGTGTTTAGCAGATTTCCCAATTGGTTTAGAAAAAAGAGAAATTTGCTTAAATTTTTGCAGAAATCAGGAAAATTTGTTAAATTTTCCCTATATTTTCTATCAGCTTCCGAACATTTGTAGTCTGTATAAAATTTTATTCTGCCGCTGCAGACGTTGCAATCTCCATATTATGGTTTAATCTATGATTCAGATATAATCAATTAATTTTCTCAATGGTCACATTATTGTCAAAAAAATTCAAATATATTGGCCAACATTGGGCGTTTATTGTGAAACATTGCTACAATATAAATTTATTTAAAGTCAAAGAGCTGCTAATTTTTTAAAGCCAAGAATGAATCAAGCCAATTTCATACACTCTGTTCTGAAGTGAAGCGTATTCCAGCAAGAGCGTCCTGCATCGATTAAAACAAATAGTAGTCAGAGGGGGCAAGGTCTGGACTATAATGCAGGTGAGGTAAAACTTTCCAACCGCTATTTTCTAAAATGTTTTGAACCGGTCTTGCAGCAAGTGGCTGAGCGTTGTCATGGTGAAATATTACGGCTTCATGTCTGTTTACATATTCCGAGCGTTTTACGTCCAATGCTCGCTTTAAAAGACTCAATTGTGTTTGGTACAGGTCACCCTGTGATGGTCTGGCCCGATTTCAGCAGCTCATCATATTAGATGGGACCCCTCTCTTTTGGTCCCACCAAAATACAGAACATTACCTTGGCGCCATGGACATTCGGCTTTGGCGTTGATTTGGCTGGTTGACCGGGGTTCACATACGATTTCTAGCACTTGGGATTGTTGTAATGGATCCATATTTCATCGCCAGTAATGATTCGATGCATGAATTGACTTTTTTATATGGCTGACCTGGTCGGTCTTTGTCTTCTGAACTATCTATAAAACTATGTCTCTCACGTTGAAATCGATGGAACATATTCAGGATAAGCTTCGGTGAGCAATCGATGTGCTTTTGCAAAACTTCCCCTAAATGATGCTTTGTTGGCACAAAATTCGACATTTTCGAAAAAAAAGAAAAACAAAACTTTGTTTACACTATTTCGTTTACCCTCCAAAATGCCACATAAATTATTAAAAACACAAACCATCTTTAAAATATACGCTAGCAATTGTATTTAAAACATATTGAATTGAATAAAAAAATATTGAAATTATCAATTATATTTCAGACTCATCAGAAAAGATCCTTCTATTTTCGAAAAAATAAATTGAATTTCAAATATCATTTATATTTGAACTATTCTCAATTGTTTTAGAAAATTTTCTTTATATTTAAACTAAAGTTTCTGCAATAAAATTGACAATATTTCAAATTATTTGTAATTCAATAATATTTGTAATTCAATCAATCTCTTTGGAAATACAGTAGAATGTTCTTAAAAAAAATCAAATGATAATTTCTAAAATTAATTCGAGTTTTCGTAAATACAATTGGTATCTGCAGATAGACAAGATAAAAAATATAAATATATGTACATAAATTTATCAAAAAAATAAAATTGCAAAAATACATATGTATAGCATTTAAAATGTTGACGCAAATCATACTTTTTATGGTTATTTAAGAAACTGAAAAAATCTCTAATTTGCATAAAATAAAATTTCCAATCATTTTTTTGTTCTAAATAAGAATTTTTTCTAATTTAATTGAATTTTGGTTCATTGTTGATTCACATTTATTTCATCCGCCAGACTTCTTTATAAATTTGTCCATGCTATATTTTTCTACAACTAACCGACTTTGATTGATTGACATTTGAATTGACAATTTGTATATGAATGTTAAGCACAAAAATATTTTAAATATTATGCCTGTATGTTTCTAATTTACTCAGATATACTGCACACTACTTATCATATTCTAATTTCAAGCTCAAATTATGGCAATATGACACCCAAATCCGAATATGTATACAAGATATTCAAATTTAAACACCTTCATTAGGTATCCCTTAAATTACGAACTTTCGTTTTCCAATTGATCTCAAATAAACAAAATTTATAAAAAAAAAAAAAAAATTAAAAAACTTTAACCCCTGACGAATCGCGTACAAAGTTTTAGATTTTTTGTAAATTTTAATGTTTTACGTTGTGTTTTATATTGAGGAGTTAACTTTTACTTAAGTCTTGGCTGACATAGGTAAAATATTTTTGTATGCTAAACGAGGAAACTTGAATAATTTTAACAGATATATTTACTAATCAATGCATTGTTTAATTTTCTAAATGATGTTAGAGCAAATAGCGAAATATCCAGCAACTAATCACGGTGAAAATATTTTTAAGACCTGTATTATAATACGCCAAGCAACTACTTTTCTCATTCTTGTCACCATACATTTGAGATACAACACCCCCCGTTAATTATGTACTCGTAACTTCAGAACAACAAAGTCGAGTTTAATTATCTCCAAAATTAAATAATTGTTGCATAGATTTTTTATAAAAAAAAATCGAAAGAATTAGCAATTAATCTACGGAATCTGTAGATTTTTCTATCGGACAAGCCCTCAGAAATATGAATGATTGTTTTTCTATAGAAAATCTAAACGGTTCTGAAAACTTTTTTTTTACAAAAAAAAAAATCTTAAAGGGTTATTCGATATTGTCAAATTTTAAATGCAATTTTTTAAAATTTTCCAGTATAAAATATCTTAAGGAATTTTTCTATAAAAACATAGATTCTAAGGAGTGTTTTTTGTTTAAAAAATACTTTCAGATTCTAAAATACTCCCAAATTGTAGAAAATTTGGATTCGTAGTCCTTTTTTTATATAGATGTGGAGGTTTTTCGATAGGGATATTCTTTGTACACAAAAATCTTCAAAATCTAACGATTTTCTACAGAAAAGTTCCTCTAAACCTGATTGATTTTCTGTTTTAAAATGTTCTCTAAATCTGAGTAATTTGCTATAAGAGAATGTCCTCCGAATTTGAGGAGTTTTTTATAAAAAAAAAAATCTGCAGAAGATGAACATTTCTTTCCAAACTCTATAGAAAAAATCCGCAGGATTTGACGGTTTCTCTATACGAAAAATATCGCAGACTATGAGGGGTTTTCTACAGGCAGAGTCTGAGTGATGTTTCATACGAAAAAGTGTTTTGAATCTGAGAGTTTTCTATAGCAAAAAGTTCTCATATACTAAGGGTTTTTCTTAAAAAGTTCTCAGTAATTGAGGGTTTTTTATATTAAAAAGTTCTCAGAATCTGAGCATTTTTTCTATAGGAATAATTTCTTGGAATATGAGCGTTGTTCTATAGGAAAAACTCCTCAGAATGTGAAAGCTTTTTTGAAAGAATAAGTCCTTAAAATCTGAAAGATTTCCTACAAAAGAAAGTCATCACACTTTGAGGATTTTTCATTAAGGGAATAGTCCACTGAATATAAGAGTTTTCTATATGAAAAAGGGCTCCAAATCTGAGAGATTTTTATAGGAAAAAGTCCACAGAATGAGAGGGGTTTTTATTAGAAAAAGTCTCCAGAATATGAGGGTTTTTTACAAGCTGAAGGATTTTCTATATGAAAAAATGTTCAGTAAAAAAAATTTAGAACATCAGGTTTTTTATTGGAGAAAAACCTCAGGATTTGACCTATATTTGCAAATAGTAAAAATTCCCCAGATTTTAAGGGAAATTTGATAACTTTGTCTTAGACAATCGACAATTATAATAACATTGCCGTAAAACATAGCAAACTGTAGGTTGTCTTTGAAAATAGTTGATATCACCCTATAATTTTAAGCAATTTTACCTACAATTTTATTTTTGTGTGAAAGATAATGTCGAAAAATTCTACACAAATTAACAACAAATTTTTAGTATGAAAACTAATGTTAAAAAATTTAATATATTATGTTCTTTTCAACAGAAATAAAAATAATAATCAATGAACTTGTAAATCATAATCCGTTGGGTACATTGACAACTTAAATCTTTTTCAAATACGATAACTTAATAGTTTCGGTTAATATATAATAATAAAAAAACTAATTACTAGCCATTTTTAATCTTAAATTTGAATTTTAAATAAATAGTAATTGTACACTCAAAAAATTTTACAGTTACTACATGACGGGTCTTTGTGTAGTAATCAGTAATTGTTTTTTTTAACTGTAATTACAGTTTCTTTGGTATGGAAAATTACAAAAGAAAAAAATCTGTCTTTTAATACGCCATAGGAGTGGAGTAGTCCCAATTCAGCATTTTTACACTATTTTTTAAACAAGTACAAAGGAAACTCTTTTTTGTCAATTAAAAGTAAAAAAAAATATCACAAGCAAAATTTTATGTATTTCACTGAATTTTTTTTTATTTAATAATTTTTTATTTTCGCCATCGGATATCGAACTTGCGATCTCAACATTGCTAGGTATTCTCTACCGCTAAGCTAGTGTTTGATATAAAGGTTGACTGGTTTAAAAACATCATTTGTTTATTGCCTTATTGTCTTCAATAAAAGTAATTATTACATAAAAGCAAAAATTGCACTGCAATTCAATTTTATTTCAGTATTTTTTTCACTACCCAGCAAAACTTTGGTAATGGGTGCAATATTCTCATGCTTTACATTGTAATTATAGCTCGTTACCTTTTTCATTATTTGCAAGCATAAAGTAATAAGTTACTCATTATTGATTACGTAATATATGATTTATAAATGTAAAGTAAAAATTGAAATATTTTTGAAAATATATTTTTAGATACATTACTTTGTGTTTTTTTGTAAGCAAAAGGGTAATGTATGTTTGTTTTGATAACAGTAGCGAAAAAACGAAGCGCCAAAATTCATTTAAGTTTAAAGCAATCAAATACTATATGCGTCGATAGCTCAGTAGGTAGAGTTCTTGGCTGGCAACCAGAATTCCCTGGTTCGATTCCTATCTTGACCACATTATTTTTAATTACAAAAATTTTAAAAAAAATATTTGTAATAGCTTTTTTTAATAAAAATTCCTCTTTTTTTAAAAATCTATTTTTAGACATATTACTTTTTCCATTCTCGTAACCATATAAGTAACCTTTTATATTATCACCTCTAAAGTAATGGGTATACACATTTCTTTGAGGCTCATCGCTTGTAAAATTCATCAATGAAGTAAGGTGTAAAGTAATCCATCGGCCCATATGGCGGCTATACATTACTTTACCCATTATTTGGTAATGTTTGCTTTTACTGGGTACTGCATAAAAAGCAATTTTTCATAATTTTATTTTATTTATGTATTTTAAAAATTTTTATAAATATTGGGTTGTAAAAAAATTATTTTCAAATATTAAAAAATAGATTGTCCCGCCAAGATTCGAACCTACAGTCTTGTGCTTGGAAATAAACTATATTTAAACTACTTCTTAGAATCTCTTTAGAGTAAAGGCAGAAACATAATGAGCTCAAGTGACTTAAGCTAAGTATCGGTATGAAACTCAAATCAAAAATTTCTAAAAATTAAAAATTTGTATTTTTTAAATTTGGTTTCATACCAAAACAAGGCTTAAGTCAGCCTTTAATAATGATTTAGAAGCAATAATTAAATGATATTTTGAATGATGTTGACTTTAAATTTTAAGCAGCCTAGCAAAACATTGTATTAACTTCTTACCAGGCTATTTACTCGCTGAATTACTTTTGTTCGCGATGTCCCAAAAGTCATAAGTGGTTATTACCTTCTCACTTACAACAAACACAATGTAATGGGTAGTCATTACCCTCTCGCTTACGAAAAGTCAAAAAATAATGAGTACCCATTACTTTTTGGACATCGCGAACAAAAATAATTCAGCGAGTAAATAGCCTGGTAAGTAGTTAATACCATGCTTTTACTGGGAGGATAAAGCAATTACACATTTTTTTATTATTAAAATATGACTAAATAAAATAACTGTAGAAAACAGTAGTTTTAACCAATTTTTGTCAGTTGTTTTAAAATTTTTCTATTAAAAATTTATCAGTTATTTTTACTACATTCTTTGCTTTTTTTACTACACTTGATGGTCTTTTAACAATTAAAAATAACCATTTTCTTTTAGTTATTTTAAAGGTAAATACTTTTTAAATGCATATACTTTTGTTTTAATTGACATTTTCAGTCATTTCTACTCTTATCAGACTCCTTCTATGCTCAACCCGTATTCTTTATTTTTGGCCTCTTTTTTTCTGTTAGCGTTTCTTAAGGGGATAGTTCGCAAATATATCCAGGAAACTGTGAGAAGCAAAAATCTCTAAAAAATACATGCTCTTTGATACAATTTAAAAAGTATCATTTGCCGATAGTGATGTCATTTGGGCTTCTCAGTATCACATAGCACGAAACATTACCAATGTTTCCCTTTACACTTCTACATTGAACTCATCACAACTTTTTTAATATTTATTATCTCGATTTTTTCTCTTTTCAGGACCAGATTTCATACCCTGGGTTGGTAATACAATGCAATTGCGCAAAGAAGCTGTATCCGCTGGTGGACAACATAAAGCATTTGACAATTGGTCTAAAATATACAATTCAAATATATTGGGTCTAAAGCTTGGTCGTGAATTGGTAGTGGTAGCTCTTTCATATCCCCTAGTAAAAGAAGTTCATTTGCAAGAGGTCTTTGAAGGTAGACCTGATACATTCTTTCTGAGACTACGAACCATGGGTACCCGTAAAGGTATAACATGTACCGATGGCCAACTCTGGCATGAACATCGTAATTTCGCCATGAAACAAATGCGTCAAGTGGGCTATGGCCGAACACAAATGGAACAACATATTGAAAAGGAAACAGAAAGTTTATTACATTTTATAGACGAATTTAAAGGACAACCAATAAGGCCAGGCGCATTTTTAGCACAAAGTGTTATAAATGTTCTATGGTCCATGACAGCTGGTAAACGTTTCGAAAGAGATGACAAATGTTTGTTAAAACTTTTGGATTTATTGAATCGCAGATCAAAGGTATTCGATATGTCTGGTGGTGTATTAACACAATTTCCCTGGTTACGATTTGTGGCACCCGATAAGACTGGCTATAATTTAATACGCCAATTAAATGCTGAATTGTATAATTTCTTTATGGAAACTATAGAAGAACATAAGGCTACTTTAACTTTAGAAAATGCTGATAATGATCTAATTTATGCTTATATAAGAGAAATGCAACAAGAAAATGCTAATAATAATGGAAATTCCACATTTAATGAAACTCAACTTACTATGACTATATTGGATTTCTTTATAGCCGGTTCTCAGACGACTAGTAATACCATGGATTTGGCTTTAATGACTTTAGCATTACGGCCGGAACTACAAAAAATTGTATATGATGAAATTTTGGCAAACTCAAAACATACAGAATTCCCTCATTTAAGTTCAAAGGCCTATTATCCCTATGTTGATGCTTTTATTATGGAGACACAAAGATTTTATCATATTGTTCCTATTACTGGGCCCAGAAGAGCATTATGGGATACTAAATTAGGTGGCTATAATATACCAAAAAATACTACCATACTAATTGGTTTAAAATCGGTTCTAATGGATGCGGAACATTGGACGGATCCCCAAAAATTTAGACCTGAGCGTTTTATTAATGACGAGGGTAAAACATTTAAAGATGAATATTTTATGCCTTTTGGTCAGGGTAGAAGACGTTGTTTGGGTGATGCTATGGCTAGAGCTTGTTTATTTTCAATTTTAATTAAAATTTGTCAAAATTTTGAATTGATTTTAAGTGATAGAGAAGAGGATATGCCTTCGTTAGATTTATTGCCAGGCATAACTCTCTCACCCAAACCATATAAAATCAAATTTGTAAAAAGATCATAAATAATACAGTAATTTTGCATTTGAGGCATCAAATACACGTATTAATTATGTGTAGTATTAAATTTTTTCAATAGTTATAAGTTAACTTTTGTATGTAAATAATAATTTTAATAAATGATTGTAGTAATAAGTTGTACGTTTTTAATACAATGATCGAGATCTTAATCCGCGACAGAAATTTAAGTTTAGTAGTTTTTATAGAGTTTTCTGTCAAGTACTGCAAGCAGAATGACATTATTAAATTTAGAACCTTTCATATATATGTTTGAAATATGCTTCAAAGTACTTTATTTTTAAGGTTATGTTTCAAGACAAATATTGTAATGTTTGTATGTTAGCAGAGATATATTTGCAACTGTAATTTTATCATTATTATACTTAAGGAATGCAAACATAATAATGATAAACATATATATGTTTGCCAGCCCCAATCTATGTGCCCAATTATTGGAAAGTTTTTGATTAAAGAAATAAATAATAATAATAATACATCTCATTTGGTCCAAACATATATACATATGTTTACAGTCAAACATACTATATTTGCAGGCAAACATATTGTATTAGAAATACGGCAAATGTATTTTTTTTTACTGAGTTTTCAAGCATATGTAATTTTTAAGCAGGGCGTTTTTTCAGCGTGTGTTAAACGCTTTCCCACCCATTGGCTATTTTTAAAAAATTTCAAAAAGTTTATTTGAAGTTGAGTGGTTAAGATTTTTGCTATTTTTTATATTTTATATTATTATTGAAGCAAATTTTATTTTTTTATAAAAATTTAACCGTAAAACTTTACCTCACAGCTTCTACTTAAACTTTTTAGAGGTTGAAAGACATAAACAAGGGGTTTTCAACTTGAATTTTAATAAATTAAGCGAGTTTTCGGTAAAATGCCATTCGTTTTTTACAAAAATGTCAAAACTGTCAACAATGATCAATTTTATTTTCCTCTATTTCAATTTTGAAAAGCATCGACGTGAATGAACATACGGGTGTCCCAATAATTAGCTTTTAATGAGCTGAGTAAGGAAAAATAAATATTTAGAGGGGATATGTCGTTCCCTATCAGCGTTTCAAGATTTCGATAGTAGTGTATTATAGCGACAAAAAAAAAAAAAGTTTTGAAGTTTTTCTCAAAATTGGTATTAACCCTTTGACTACCGTACTAAAAATAAAAATTCAGAAAAACTTTTTAAAAATTATTTTTTTAACATTTAAATTCTAGTATCCTTCAGAAGAAAGTTATGTCCTGGGATTGTATGTTCCTCTGGGTTTTTGGAACAACATAAAATGGGACTTAATATTAAATAAATAAATTTTGCTTGGGATGTATGATCACATGGTTGTGAAAGGGTTAAATTTTGCTTAACCAAGAGCTTGTAACAACAAACACATTTAAAAAGATGTAAAAAGTCTTAAACAAATTACAATCATTAAAGTGATTTTTCGGAATTATTAAATTTCGATCGCGATGCGAACGATTTTAATGTAAGCCAATTTCAGAAAACCAGGTTGGCCGGCAAAACCGCATAAATACCATAACCGATTCAAGGCGATATCAATTAAAATACCTATATCTTAATAACTGAAGTACCGTTACCGAAATAATACAATATAATTCCGTTATCCTTAAACTACCAATACACCCTCAAACTACCGTTAGCGAAATAATCTAAAATAGCGTTACCTTTATCGATAACTATAAATGAAAAAAAAAATAATTTTTACAATCGGCCTTCGGCATAGATAATATTTTCTCAAAAACGAAGCCGAATAGCACTCTGAAGCTCAAACCAGATAAGCATATATATATTTTTATTATTTGTTACTGTCGAGAACTTAGAAAATTTCTAAATAAACTAGAACAAAACTCAATATTTTTTTTAAATATTGAAAGTTTTCGCGAAATTTAAGAACAAAGTTTGACAGGACTGCCACTTTCACCATCTGGTTTGAACTTGTTTTTAACATAAAAAAAATTGGACGATTATCGAATAAATTCAAATTTATGTTACATTAAAAATTCAAAATTATTTCAAAAGTATTTTTTTATTTTAATTGCCCGTATTAAACAAATGTCCTAAGAGTGTGACAATGATATGAAATTTGATTGTTTTTATTTTATATTAAACAAAATTCCGAAAAGCCGAATAATTCAGGTCTCTTTTTCAAAATTCCAAACACCGGCATTTGTGAATGTCAAAGGTATATTCTCATTTGGTCTTGAAACGATTGAGTTTGCCTTTTCTAGTCTTAAAAAATTAACATGCAGTAGTGTTTTTGAGTAAAATTTGTGATTTGTATTTACAACAAATTAATAAGATTATTTTCTTTAATTTATACAAAGTTAATAAACTAGTTTATTTATAAAAATACCGAATTCTTAGCCATTATATAATCAATTTCAGTTGTCCAAGGATTTTTAAATGCACGCCATTCACTTTGTAATTGTAAAAAACGATTGTTCTTACAACGAAAGCGATAAACTTGCGTTGTAACTTTTTCGCCCACTTGCAGGACAATTTTATGTGATTCAGCCAAAGCAGGTAAATCCTCGGGATGAAAATATTCATAAAAACTGCTACCAAGAATTTCTTGAGGCAGGAAACCAATAGCTAAGGTGGCTCTAAAAATTGTGAAAATTCAATTTAATTTAAATTATGTGTAAAAGTAAAAAGAGTTTTAAGACCAACCTTTGATCAATAAATAAAAATTTACCATCCACCGAGTGTCTTGATAAGAAATTGACATGCCTTATATTAGGATGATTATCCAAAGAGGATGATATTTGATCTTCCATAATATTGGAGGGTATACGACCAATAGCTACTAAGCAGGATAGATTTGTTATTTGTTCATCACTATCAGTATCTTGACTTTCTTCTTTAATTGGTGTCCAGGATTTAAGGTAACCTGTACATTGTATAACACGATACTTTTCATCCATACATAATTTGGATTTACGTTTAGTGGAACAATGCGAACTTGAAGAGGTATCAGATTCTTCTTTAATTTGACTGCTAGTGGTGGCTCTTAATTTCATACGACAGAAAAATGATCTCCGGGCACCCGGACATAGACGACATAAACTTTGGGGTATATCTGTTTTAACTGGAAGCATAGCTGTAAAATACAAATTTAAGCATTATTAAATTTTAAAACAACTTCAAGCCATTACTTACTTTTGGCATCTATTAATCTTTCTCTCGGACATGGATCCAACGATGATAATTGTTCCTTGACTTTGGCCACATCTTTTGGATGTAATGCATCAAACCAACTTTGTCCCAACAGATCAGTTTGTGTATAATTTAAAACATCCGATACAGATTCCGACACATACAATATACGGCCCCGATCACAATCTACCACAAATAGAAATCCTTCAGCTGCTTGTAAGATGAGCATTTTTAACTCTTGATCCGATAGAAAGGTCGGCTTGCAATCAATTCCACTGTAGGCATGTACTGCTCCGCGTATGCTGCGTAAATGTTGTACCGCCATTCGTAAAACTGTTAATTTATCCAATTTACGATGCATAGCATAACACATGGGTATCATGGAGGATAGTTCATTAATATACGTATTCATTTTATCCCGCCGTCTTTTTTCGATTTCACTGTGATTTTGTCTATAAAAAAAAAGATTGCCCACAATTTGTAGCTGGTTATAAAAATTCTCATCATGGACTAAATTAAAGAATATTAACAAACTGATATAGATGACTTAATTCAAAACACTTTTTTTTTTCTTGTAAAAATTAATTATTTTTAACAGAAAAATTTCTACTAATTTGAAAATTTAAAGCTAAAAGTTATAAGTACATATTATTTCCAGTACATTTATTTTGAGATGACGACCCAGTATTTTGTTCGTATTTTTGCAAAAAAAAAAAAAAACCTGTTAAACTCCATTTAAAAAATAATAATTTTTCACTTTCGTGGAATTCTGGCGAAATTGCAGTGAACATTTTTTGGTGTCCATGTTGTATAAAGGCCATTTGCCTTCTTAGCGAAAAACGACATTCGGCTTTTCTATAACTGTGGCTTTCTAAGGACTGAAAAATTTGTTTGTTTTTATTACAATTTTAGAACTTCGTTTCTGTAGTGTGATTCCGTAACTTTTAACGACAAAATTCAGTAGTTACATTGTCAAAATTCGATAATTAACAACAAAATTCGTTAAAAGTTATTCTCTTACTATATTCTACAGATATTTGTAGTTAAAAAAAAAATGGTTAACTACAGAAATTTTTTTAAAGTTCAAGATTACGGTTTTTGTGGTTACTCTATAAAATTTCAAAGCAAATAAATTTCAAATTAACAACTATTGCCGCTATCTCTTATCAATAATTTCTTAAAATACAGAATAGCTTTTTCGGTAACTCAACTGACAATTATCGTTAAGAAAGTTAGAGAATCGCACTACTGCACAGTTTCGGCATGAAGACTTTAGCTTCAGGAGGCTCAAAATTCATCGGACAAGACATTGGATATTTGAACGAGCCTCGAAGACATGGCGAATAGAATTTTAAAACTATTTTCAATTAAAGATCGATCTTTTACATTTGCGTGAATTTGTCATTTTTTAATGAAGATGCAAACACTGTTTATAACTTAATTAATTTATAACTTTTTCGTACAAATTTTCCAATTTTGATTTTTCCTCAAATAATTACATCCTTGCTCACCTTGCTCCTTTTAAGTCTTGACTATTAAATTGATGCGAAAAATTTCACCGTAATTTCCCAACAACTCCATGCATGGAGTTATGACAGCTTTTTCGCAAAAGTACAAACAAAATACTGAATATTCTATTAAATTAACTGATTTTTCAATTATTTTTATAGACGTATTATTTTAAATGTACTCTAACATATGTTTAATAAAACCTTATTACAATGCGTATTAACGACAATTTTCTCCTTGTTTTTTCACAGACACTTCACATAAATAAAGACACACACTTCACTAAATACCCGCTTTGTCATTTATATACAAATTTTTAACATTCAATTCTTTGCTTTTAAGTTTTTTTTTATTAAAAATAACTTCATGTTTACTTACTTTCGATTTTCATCTGTGGTTCTGACCGATTTTTCCTCATCATAAGTTTCATCATCCAACTCTTCCAAAGCTTCACTAGACGAATGAAAATGAAACATCGTACAAATATTTATTCTTTTATTATTTTAATCAATCACACATTAATTTAGGATTTCACCAAATATTCAATAACACATATGTCATGCTATTTTATTCATGATGATGATTATTATTACACAAAATGAAGTGGATGAATGATAAATGGTTAAAGGAAAAACACCCTTTTTTTATCACATATTACAGCATCCATCTATTACTCTGAGAAAATCAACGCAGAACAAAAAACTTACCGAAATTCCATAGATACAACTCAAATACAGGAAATATTGGTTGTCAAGTATTTTTAGAGATTTATTAAATATATTCTGCCCGATATTTTTATTAATTTTTGGTTTTTATGTCTTATTTGTTTAGAATTTTGTCAAGTTGTTGCTAAATTTTAAAATATTTCTATATAATTTTATTTTTGCAATGTAAAAGTTTAGTAATTTGACAGTTAGTTGGCTGGTTAGATGTCATTTTTAGTTTGTTTTTTTGAGTTACAAGAAAAGCTTTGGACTTTTTTTTACATTTTTACTATAAATAAACAAGTATTTGTTGAATCTAATAAATACGTATCTATTTCATAAATGTGTGTTTTTTTAGTATTGGTGAGTAGAGGCAAAGTATCTATGAGAGTGCATTTTTTGATTGATAACAAACATGCATGCGCTTTTTATAAAAAAAAAATTCTCTAGAATATTTTATACATATGTGCTATAAACCCAAAAAAAATTGTCGGTAGGTATAATCTACTGAAAATGACAGTTAAAACAAAGGTATATACTACTAAAAAAAAAAATACAAAGAAATTTGCCTTTAAGATAATTAAATATGTAGTTATTTTTAAATTTAAAAAAGCCGGCAACAACTGCAGTAAAAATAACTAACAATGTCGTAAAAATAAATGACAAATTTTTACTGCCAAAATTTCGAAACAATTGACAAAATTGGTAAAAACTAATGATTTTTTATAATAAATTTTTTTCGGTATATTAAATTATATTTCAGTAAAAAAATATAAAAACAAAATTTTCTTTCGATTACAAAAAATTATTTCCTCCTACTAAAAATTCATAGTCAAAATTGCAAACGGTACTCCAGTTATTAGGTTTTTATCCCTTAGATATGCAAAAAAAATGTTCTAATTTTTATATCTAACAAGACTGTGTTTGTGCGGCAAGCTATCAGCGTTGGCTGATGTCATTCTCACACATTAAAAACAAAAAAAACATGAACTAAAAATAAATCCAAAATTTTCTTTAAAATAGTTTTAAAGTTTTCCTCAATTTAAGTCAAATTTAATTAAAACTTAGAAAAATTTTCTTTAAAAGAACAAAAATTCCTATGTTTGGATAAAAACGAAATAGTTTATATCTTTCCTTAGTTCATATCTTTCCTAAGTAAAATTTCTTAATTTTAGAAAAAAAAAACAAGTATTATAAATAAAAAAAATTATCAATTTTTAAGATAAACATCTTAGAAATCTTCATCTTAGTTTTAAGAAATTTTCATACTAAAATATAATAAAACTAAATTAAGTTCAAAACCAAAAATTTAGAACATAATTTACCTTCAATTAGTTCAAAAATGCGTCAAACTTTAAATAAGAAAGTAGATGAACTTAATGTGTGTTCACATTTTTTTTCGCGAGTAGTAAAATTAACTAAATTTTAGAAAGCCATTTCTAAATTCAGTTTTTAAGTATACTACTACTTTCTAATTTTTAAGAAGTGTTTTCTTAAAAATTAATTTTTCTTAACTATACCCCATTCATACTAAACGTCAAAATACGTATTTTCGTTGTTTTCAAGTTTTCGATTTAAAATTTGTATGGAATTTAAAAGTTGAAAACTTGAAAAAAAAAACGAAAATACGTATTTTAAGGTTCAGTACGAATGGGATATTATAATAAAAATTTATTTGGTTTTATAAACTGATGAACTATTCCTAGAGAAAATTTGCATGCAACTAAGATAAGATAAATTTTAAAAATTTTAATAAAATATTATTTTATTTTTCAAGCAAAAGTTTTCTAATTTTTGGAAAATAATAAACTTAGGTATAGGATTTTTTTCATAAAAATTTCTTCAGAGAGTAAATTTTTCTTAAATCGAGGAAATTTTTTTTTGTGGAATAAAGTTTAATTGTTTTTCTAAATTTAAAAAAAAAAAAACAAATTACAATTAAAATTTGAGAATTTTATAACAGTTTTAAACATTTGAGAATTTTATAACAGTTTTAAAAATACAACTTGCTTTTAAGAAAAATTAAGTTTCATTTACATGAATCCACCAAACTGGTAGGTATTTCTTTAAAATATTACAAAGATTAAAGATTTTTATTTTAATATCGTTGATGCCGTTTATTTGTAAAACAAAAAGACCCGTTAACAGGTTTTTATTTTTTTGTTAAAACCGAAACCAGCTTTTTAAAAAACACCAGTGAACAGAGGGGTATTTTTAAAATATTTTGGAAATAAATCAGCCATTTCTTACCGGCTGGCATATGCCTTGACGAGAGACTCCACAGGCCCAAAGTGAGCGTGGAAACGTTACATTTTTGTAATTTGCTAGTAAAGGGTTTGCTAGTAAAGGGTTTGCTAGTAAAAGAAACATGTTTACTCATGTAGATTATCTATAAAAGTACATGAGTTATTTGCATTTGAAAATTAAAATTTTACGTTTTTACAATAACCCGGCCCGAATTATTGCTAATGGCGAAACCAAATCAATTACGTGTTTTAAAAATGTTGGTTATATATGCATCAACACCATGCATTTCATAAATGTCACGCCTTTAAAACTTATAATTATAACAAAAAAAAAAACGTAATTAAATTAATTTTTTTCTTGTCAAAAAAGAACAAAGACTTTTTCTTTTACCTCCAGAATAAAAACTTCTTAGGAAGACATGTGGTATATATATTTTTTGGAAGTCTATTTTTTTCAGATGCGACTAGAGAAAAAAAAAATTAAAAATAAAATCGGAAAAACTTTGGCTATAAAATTTTTAAAGTTTATTTCTTCACCTCTTGAGAAATAAAAAATGGGGTTAGAGCATTTATACATTAAGCCATCAATATAACTTAAGTTTCACTCACTTATATCTGTTAAAAGATTAATCTATGTCGATTGGTTCCTACCTAACATAAACTACTTGACCGATTTAATAACGTTGTAGAAATGCTTATGGATGATGTGTAGGGCATTCAGAATAAAATGTTTTCAGAAACGCAGTTTTAATTTGCCTTTCGGTGGATTATAATATTTGTTACACCATGTATTGAAACAATATTTTGACATGTTTTTTTTTTTCTAAGTCTACTGTAAATATTGTTGAAATTGGTCAATATTTCTAAAAGGTAAAAATTTCAAGAACATTTTTACGGCCGAGGAGGTTGATTTGAACACCCTGCGGTGCAGACTGTATTAAAACATGGAGGGCCAACCTATATTATTCTAAAAGTTCAAAACCTATTTTATAGCCACTTGGTAATTTTTCAAACAATACCGATGATATAGTCCATTTTTTAGCGAAATCGGAATTCTCACTATGAAGAATTACCTTGGTATTGCAAAATTCAATAAATAAAAGTCAGAATACTAACTTGAATTTGTTTTTAAACATGCACGTCATGTTGGTTGATGCTAAAGCCAACGAGTATAAAACCTCAAAAGATTAATGCATTCCCAACCACTGTTACACCTTCTCTTGCTGGATCTGGCCGAGGTTTTTAGAAATTTAACAATAATTAAAAGTCTTAGCAATGTCTCCAAATACATATATGATAGTGTTTGTTATATCGTTTGTAACATATCGAAATAAAGGTATAAAGACCCTAAAACGTAAAATATATTCATGATCCTTATTCCGGTTTTAAGGTTTTCCTTGTTTTGGTTAAATTTGAATGAATGCCAATAAATTTTTCAATAATTATATAAAATTAATTAAAATCATTTGACAATAAAATAAAATTATAAAACTTTGTTTAAATGGCAAAAAACGAAACCAAATTTTGTTAACATTGCAAATCATAATGTGCACAGACAGAACTAGTAAGTGGACATGAATAAAAAGGAGTCTGCTATTGCCAAAAAAATATATACTTTCCAAATAATTGCAATTGATTGCTAAATAAAAAAATATTAGCTTTTAAAGAATTTTTCAATTTTATTCTCTATAATTTATAAATAAAATTTATCATGTTTCTTTAAATTTAAACAACTTAGAATGAATATGAATATCATTAAAAATTTAAAAAGTTCGAAAAGATTATTATTATTTTATAATTTTTAAGCAAAATTATTTATTTTTTTGTTAAAGTTCTGTAATATAAAGCCATCCAGGCCAAAAAATATTATAACAATCTGATTTCTTATTGTAATAACACGTATATACTGAACCCCAAAAAACTTTTTTTCGTTTTTTCCAAGTTTTCAATTTAAAATTTGTAGGGAAAACTTGTAAGATAAAAATTGAGAAACAATCATCAAAATTATCCCCAGCCATAATGAAGAACAATAGTAAATTAAAAAAACACGTTAAGAGTAACCAAAGTCCCATTTAGAAGTAATACATTTAAAGAAAATAAAATACAAATCTGAATCATTTAAAGAAAACTAAATAGAAATCTGAATCAATTAAAGAAAACTAAATATTACGAATAATTAGATTACTTTAAACCAACAAAATGATTTAATAGTTTAAGACGAAAACCATTATTTGATTGCGAAAAATACAAACTTCACAACATACATATTCCAACAACGAGCAATCCTAACAACAGAAGACCTCTAATACATTGATCTCATAATTCTAAGAATGAAGTGCTTTTCTATTTCTAGCAAAGAAAGTTTGATTTAACAATATATTTTCTGAAAACTGTTAACACTGTTCCGCCAAAAAAAAAAAAAATATTTATCAACTTTTAAAAAAAGCAATAAAAACTTACCATGATTTTGCATGCAACAGGATTAGTGTCTCTTTAATTATATGAACATGGGAACAACGACAACATATTGCTAAAAAAAAATATGTACAATTTTTTTATAAAATAACTGCAACAATTTGCACCAATTGTTGATAAAAGAAGCTCATTTATATTTGCCAATAGAAATTATTTAAACCATACTATTCTTTCTTTTCTTTTTTTTATAACAAAATTTGACCAATTAAGTCTTATTACAAATATACATACATAAATAAAAAAAACACACTGATAAAAACTGCATTAAATTTAACACTAAACACTTTAAATTTATTTATTACAACAAACATATTAAATTAATTTAAGTTATTTCACTTTTCAACAAAACAAAGCTAACCGCCACGTTCTTATTAGAAAGACAATGAAAAGCACATTGATCAAGATTTTTATTTTTTAATGACAAAACAGTGTTGTATTTTCTGAAAATAGGATGTTTACAGTCTTGCCAGAAATGTTTCACATCACCATCCCAATTTTTCAAGTTGAAATCCCAAAAAAAATTTTTGAATATACAAAATACCCAAAAATTTAATCTAAATCCAAAATCGTTTAGAAAATATGTCACAAACCAAAATTGATATAACTCAATTTGGAACCAAATCCCCTTAAAGACACGGCACAAGTAAAACCTGTCAAAGTTGTTCAAATTTGTATTTTTCGCTTCTTTAAAGGCACGAGAAAAATACTTTTTATTTCCCAAAATTAAAATAGTGGATTTGACTGATAGCAAAATGCGATAGGGTTGAACATTTTTTTAAAATTCAGTTTGGTACTGTAAATGAGCAAAAATGGTTAAGTAGAAAACAATTTTCCAGACAAATTTGTGTATTTTAGTAATTTGTTTTCAACACAATAATTGTTTTCATATCTAAAAACATTTTTTAATACAATTTTTTTACCTGACAATATTTTATCTATTTTATTTTTTGTTTTATCCGTAAGAAAACTACTTCTGAATGAGAAAAAATAAGTTCACCAGATAATATATTCCAAGAACGGGCATTTCTAACAACAAATGAGCTTATACATTGATTTGACAATTCTAGGAACAAATAATTGGCGATTTCTAGCAAAAAATAAAAATCTACATTAAGGTAAAGGCCTTCCATTTTTCAAAGTACTATGAAACACAATCAAATTACGGTATATAACAAAGTTCGCAAAAAAAAAAAAACACCTAACATAACCAGAAATGTGATCCCGAGGCCTAACATTATACATAAATCGCTTTTTATTTACAATTTTTTATAAGTTAGCGATTTTTCGTTTGATTTAACGATATTCCTTTGAAAAAATGTGGCAACAGTGCTTCCACAAAAAAGAAATATTTATTAACTGTAAAAAAGCAACAAAAACTTACCATGATTAAGCATGTAACCAACAGAATAGATGGCAATTTTGTCAACCACTGCATTTAGTGATCATTAATTATATATGGGATTTGCGATTGGTAAAAACTGTTATAGTGCTTCTTAAAAGCGTATTTTTTTTTATTATAAACAATAAAATTTTGTGTTAATCACGCATAAATAATTTAAATTTGCCATTAAAAATTATTTAAACTATTCTATTTTTTTTTACTTTTATTATCGCCAAATTTGAGCAATTATTTCTTATTAGAAATACATAAACAAAACGAAAAAAATCACAAATAAAGCTGATTCTAGTTAATTAATACTAACACACTGATTGCTATTTAAAAAACTGTATTAAATTTAGCACTAAATACTTTGAATTTATTAAAGTGTATTAACTTTAACACCAGCCACATTAAATTAATTAAAATTATTTTACTTTTCAGTTTATTAAGAGCAAAGTTAACAGTAACGATTTGGTCAGAAAGACGACAAAAAGCACAATGATCGTATTGGAAGGTTTTTCTTTTATTTAGTGTTGTGTTTTCTGCAAATAGGATGTCTACAGTGTTGCCAGAAAAGTTTTACTTCCACACCAGATTTTTCTAGTTGGAATCCCCAAAAAAATATATATATATATAAAATAAATGCCTAAAAATAGGATCAAACACGTTAAGACTAATTAAAGTCCCAATTAGCAGTAATACATTTAAAGAAAAAATACAAATCGAAATCATTTGAAGAAAACTAAAAATTACGAATAATCAAAACTCTTCAAACCTGCAAAACGATTAAAGATTTTAAGGCAAAAAACACTATCTGAATGTGAAAAAATACATAGTTCACCAGACAATATATTCCAACAACGGGCATTTCCAACAACAAATGGGCTTATAAATTGATTTGACAATTCTAGGAATAAATAATTGGCGATTCCTAGCAAAAAAATAAAAATATGCATAAAGCTAAAGGCCTACCATTTTTCACAATTCTATGAAATACAATCAAATCACGGTATTTAACAAAGTTCCCAAAAAACACCCAACAAAATGGTGAACATAACCAGATATGTGATCCCGAGGCCAAACATTATACAATCGTACAATAGTATTAACTGAATTTTTAAAGTTCCAAAATTCTTTCGATAAATCGCTTTTTATATTTATTTACAATTTTTTATAAGTTAGCGATTTTTCGTTTGATTTAACGATATTCATTTGAAAAATGTGGCAACAGTCCTTCCACAAAACAGAAATACTTATTAACTGCAAAAAAGCAAAAAAAACTTACCATGATTTAGCATGTAACCAACGGAATAGATGGCAATTTTGTCAACCACTGCATTTAGTGTCTTGTTAATTATATATGGGATTTGCGATTGATAAAAACTGTTATGATGCTTCTTTTATGTTTCTTTTTATTATAAACAATTAAATTTTGTGTTAATCATGCAGAGAATATAACAAAAGAATGAAATAAAACATAAACATTAATAAAAATATTTTAAAAACTTGGAAAATAATTATTTAGAAGTAACACATTTTTAACATGTTTGTACCAAAATCGTCAAAATCCCATGTTTAAAAGAGTTGGGCATTGCAAAAAAAAATATGTACACTTTTTTTTTATAAAATACTTAATAAGAAGCTATTTTAAATTTACAATTAAAAATTATTTAAACTATACTACATTGTTTAACTTTTAAATTTAACCAATAAATTCCTATCAAAAATAAACACAAATGAAAAAATTCACAAATAAAAATCGTCAAAATCCCATTTTGGTGTTTGAGTTTAGCATGGTGGACGTAACACTGACGCCATATTGCAAAAAAAAATATGTACACGTTTTTTTATAAAATAACTGCAATAATTTAAATTAATTGTTAATAAGAAGCTAATTTAAATTTGCCATTAAAAATTATTGAAACTATTATATTTTTTTTACTCTTTTTATAACAAAATTTGACCAATTAATTCTTATTAGAAATAAACACAAATGAAAAAAATCACAAATAAAGCTGATTCTAGTTAATTAACACTAACACACTGATTGCTTTTTAAAAAAAACTATATTAAATTTAGCACTAAACACTTGGAATTTATTGAAGTGTATTATATTAATTAAAATTATTTTACTTTTCAGTTTATTAAGAACAAAGTTAACAGCAACGATGTTCTTAGAAAGACGATAAAAAGCACAATGATCGTATTGGAAGGTTTTTCTTTTATTTAGTGTTGTGTTTTCTGCAAATAGGATGTCTACAGTGTTGCCAGAAAAGTTTTACTTCCACACCAGATTTTTCTAGTTGGAATCCCCAAAAAAATTTATATATATACAAAATGCCTAAAAATAGGATCAACCACGTTAAGACTAATTAAAGTCCCAATTAGCAGTAATACATTTAAAGAAAAAATACAAATCGAAATCATTTAAAGAAAACTAAAAATTACGAATAATCAAAACTCTTCAAACCTCCAAAATGATTAAAGATTTTAAGGCAAAAAACACTATCTGAATGTGAAAAAATACATAGTTCACCAGACAATATATTCCAACAACGGGCATTTCCAACAACAAATGGGCTTATAAATTGATTTGACAATTCTAGGAATAAATAATTGGCGATTCCTAGCAAAAAAATAAAAATATGCATAAAGCTAAAGGCCTACCATTTTTCACAATTCTATGAAATACAATCAAATCACGGTATTTAACAAAGTTTCCAAAAAACATCCAACAAAATGGTGAACATAACCAGATATGTGATCCCGAGGCCAAACATTATACACAAATCGTACAATAGTATTAACTGAATTTTTAAAGTTCCAAAATTCTTTCGATAAATCGCTTTTTATATTTATTTACAATTTTTTATAAGTTAGCGATTTTTCGTTTGATTTAACGATATTCATTTGAAAAATGTGGCAACAGTCCTTCCACAAAACAGAAATACTTATTAACTGCAAAAAAAACTTACCATGATTTAGCATGTAACCAACGGAATAGATGGCAATTTTGTCAACCACTGCATTTAGTGTCTTGTTAATTATATATGGGATTTGCGATTGATAAAAACTGTTATGATGCTTCTTTTATGTTTCTTTTTATTATAAACAATTAAATTTTGTGTTAATCATGCAGAGAATATAACAAAAGAATGAAATAAAACATAAACATTAATAAAAATATTTTAAAAACTTGGAAAATAATTATTTAGAAGTAACACATTTTTAACATGTTTGTACCAAAATCGTCAAAATCCCATGTTTAAAAGAGTTGGGCATTGCAAAAAAAAATATGTACACTTTTTTTTATAAAATACTTGCAATAATTTGCATTAATTGTTAATAAGAAGCTATTTTAAATTTACAATTAAAAATTATTTAAACTATACTACATTGTTTAACTTTTAAATTTAACCAATAAATTCCTATCAAAAATAAACACAAATGAAAAAATTCACAAATAAAAATCGTCAAAATCCCATTTTGGTGTTTGAGTTTAGCATGGTGGACGTAACACTGACGCCATATTGCAAAAAAAAATATGTACACGTTTTTTATAAAATAACTGCAATAATTTAAATTAATTGTTAATAAGAAGCTAATTTAAATTTGCCATTAAAAATTATTGAAACTATTATATTTTTTTTACTCTTTTTATAACAAAATTTGGCCAATTAATTCTTATTAGAAATAAACACAAATGAAAAAAATCACAAATAAAGCTGATTCTAGTTAATTAACACTAACACACTGATTGCTTTTTAAAAAAAACTATATTAAATTTAGCACTAAACACTTGGAATTTATTGAAGTGTATTATATTAATTAAAATTATTTTACTTTTCAGTTTATTAAAAACAAAGTTAACAGCAACGATGTTCTTAGAAAGACGATAAAAAGCACAATGATCGTATTGGAAGGTTTTTCTTTTATTTAGTGTTGTTTTTTCTGCAAATAGGATGTCTACAGTGTTGCCAGAAAAATTTTACTTCCACACCAGATTTTTCTAGTTGGAATCCCCAAAAAAAAAAAAATATATATATATATATATAAAATAAATGCCTAAAAATAGGATCAAACACGTTAAGACTAATTAAAGTCCCAATTAGCAGTAATACATTTAAAGAAAAAATACAAATCGAAATCATTTGAAGAAAACTAAAAATTACGAAGAATCAAAACTCTTCAAACCTGCAAAACGATTAAAGATTTTAAGACAAAAAACACTATCTGAATGTGAAAAAATACATAGTTCACCAGACAATATATTCCAACAACGGGGATTTCCAACAACAAATGGGCTTATAAATTGATTTGACAATTCTAGGAATAAATAATTGGCGATTCCTAGCAAAAAAATAAAAATATGCATAAAGCTAAAGGCCTAACATTTTTCACAATTCTATGAAACACAATCAAATCACGGTATTTAACAAAGTTCCCAAAAAACACCCAACAAAATGGTGAACATAACCAGATATGTGATCCCGAGGCCAAACATTATACACAAATCGTACAATAGTATTAACTGAATTTTTAAAGTTCCAAAATTCTTTCGATAAATCGCTTTTTATTTTTATTTACAATTTTTTATGTTAGCGATTTTTCGTTTGATTTAACGATATTCATTTGAAAAATGTGGCAACAGTCCTTCCACAAAAAAGAAATACTTATTAACTGCACAAAAGCAAAAAAAAACTTACCATGATTTAGCACGTAACCAACGGAATAGATGGCAATTTTGTCAACCACTGCATTTAGTGTCTTGTTAATTATATATGGGATTTGCGATTGGTAAAAACTGTTATGGTGCTTCTTTTATGTTTCTTTTTATTATAAACAATTAAATTTTGTGTTAATCATGCAGAGAATATAACAAAAGAATGAAATAAAACATAAACATTAATAAAAATATTTTAAAAACTTGGAAAATAATTATTTAGAAGTAACATATTTTTAACATGTTTGTACCAAAATCATCAAAATCCCATGTTTAAGAGTTGGGCATTGCAAAAAAAAATATGTACACTTTTTTTTATAAAATACTTGCAATAATTTGCAATAATTGTTAATAAGAAGCTATTTTAAATTTTCAATTAAAAATTATTTAAACTATACTACATTGTTTAACTTTTAAATTTAACCAATAAATCAGAAATAAACACAAATGAAAAAATTCACAAATAAAAATCCTCAAAATCCAATTTTGGTGTTTGAGTTTAGCATGGTGGACGTAACACTGACGCCATATTGCAAAAAAAAATATGTACACGTTTTTTATAAAATAACTGCAATAATTTGAATTAATTGTTAATAAGAAGCTAATTTAAATTTGCCATGAAAAATTATTGAAACTATTCCATTTTTTTTTACTCTTTTTATAACAAAATTTGACCAATTAATTCTTATTAGAAATAAACACAAATGAAAAAAATTACAAATAAAGCTGATTCTAATTAATTAACACTAACACACTGATTGCTTTTTAAAAAAAACTATATTAAATTTAGCACTAAACACTTGGAATTTATTGAAGTGTATTATATTAATTAAAATTATTTTACTTTTCAGTTTATTAAGAACAAAGTTAACAGCAACGATGTTCTTAGAAAGACGATAAAAAGCACAATGATCGTATTGGAAGGTTTTTCTTTTATTTAGTGTTGTGTTTTCTGCAAATAGGATGTCTACAGTGTTGCCAGAAAAGTTTTACTTCCACACCCAATTTTTCTAGTTGAAATCCCCCCAAAAAAATTAAATATATAAAATATAAATATCTAAAAATAGGATCAAATGCACAATATTTTATGAAATCCCTCAGAAAATATATCGCAAACCGAAATTAAAACTTCCACAAGTAAAACGTGTCAAAGTTTAAAAAATTTTGTATTTTTTTTCCTTTAAAGGCACATTTATACACGGGAAAAATGCTTTTTGTTTCCCACATTCAAAATACAGTTTATTAGTTGACCGATAGCAAAATGCAATAGTGTTAAAAATTGTTTTAAAATACACTAGAATTTAAGATTACATTAATATTTTAAATTTTTCACATAATCCGAAAACTAAAAAAGGTCTCAAATTTATTTTTACTACAAAAAACTTAAAAACATAAATAAAAATACACTTACAATCAAAAACAAACATGTTTTATTTAAATATGATACATTTTATCTAAACATATACTAATGACTTGCATATAACGATCCCATAAACAGCGAGTTTCTTGGTCTCTGTAAAAAAATACGTATTATTATGGAAATGTATTTTTGCCAATCTAGTTGAATACCTTGATATTTCTAAATCTAAAACACTCTGTGTTATAGCAGATAAAAATTTATTTACATGTTCACGAGCCCAAGCACTTTGGCGCCAAGGTTCAATTAATTTCTCACAAAGATCCACAAATAAATCACGTAATTCACGATTACGATGTAAATTGCAAGCAATACTTATTAAAGAACGCCAATAAGAACTAAATATAAGAATATAAATAACAAATTATCTTAATTGTGAAGTAAAAAATATTACCGAAAATTTGTGTCCAATTCATGAAAAGCTCTTTCCAATAATACCGGCTTTAAACGCATGCAAACCAAACTGGCAAATGTAAAAAATTATTAAATTATTTTCTTAAATTTAAACTTAATCATGAAAATTAAAAACTTACTGCTTTATTTCCTTTTCTTTATCTAAAAGACATCTTAGCTCTCTTAAATCCAATAGAAATTCTTTATCCATTTCGGTGTCATAGTATTCGGGACCAGAATGTTGATACGTATATGTCCAATAGGCCATAATTGCTTGGGAGCATGCAAATAAATCACAAAATGTCAAATACTGCAATTTTTTCTTGGACGTTTCAAAACGTAAGCAGGCCAACAACACAATCGAGGAATATTTTCTGTTGGATATTAAGAATTTTTATCGTATTTTGGAGTCCATTATGAACGCATTATAACATATCTCAAAATAACCAAAGTTTAAGCACTAAACTTTTGATATCATAGTTATTGATATCAAAAGTATGGGCAAATGACTATGGTTAACGTTAAACTCTGGTTACTTGTTTTAGAAAAGTTACGAGCCCTAAATATAGTATAAGTGAATACTAATGCTTACTTTGCCAATTCATCCGATATGTAAAATAATTGTTTTATATTGTTGGTAATATTGCCAGGCAATTCTTCAACAGCTTTAAATATGCGTTTAACATTATCAAACTGCCTCCTGAAGGAAAAATATAGAATTTTTATTAACTCTGAAAATAAAGAAAAGGGAACATATTTTTACCTGCATGATTTTAATTTAACTCCCGTTTTCTCCGCCACTTCATCCAAATCTTTGCGATATCGTGATGATAATTTTTTTCCCAATATCTCTCTAGCCACTGCATCATCAATTGAATAATACCTTAAATTATATTCAAAAAATGATTTAATAAATTTTGTTTTGTTATCTTTTTTGATGAAAAACTTCACTTTTCTATGATAAAATCTCTGGTCTCTGGTTCCAATTGAAAACACGATTGTTCCAATAATTTTATGGGTAAAAGTAAAAGTCTTTCAATTAAAGAATAAGTACGATAATGATCCAAAACATCAGAAGTAATTAAGTCCAAATGGATGCCCATGGAGTGACCAAAACCTTTTTGTTTTAAATAACAAACTGCCTCGGTTGCTAAAAATAAAACATTTTGATGAATAAAACTAGTGATAAAAAGAAAATGCAAAAAATCTTACAAGAAAATCCTTCAATCCATAGTTGATATATTTCTGGATCCACTATAGTATAGTTGGTTATAAATACATCTACATCTGCCAGCATTTTGTGGATAAGTTATAGACTGCGATAAATTATTAATTTTTTTTTTTTTGGAACTCGAGTAAATTCTTTTCTATTACATTTATTACAATTTATAATTTATTGTCAGTGAGAAAAACTGTTGCCAACTCTTTTAAAAAAAATCACTAAACCAGCCCGAAAAATCGCTAAAAAAAAACGAATGCATTAATCGCAAAATTTTTTGAACTTTTCAAACTCCATTGAGGAATTAGCGAAAAATAAAATTTTTTGAATTTCTCCGATAAATTGTTAAATAATAATAACTACAGTACTGACGAAGAAATAAATTTATAAAAAAAAAATCGGTAAGGAAACGTCAAAACTGACTGATATAAAATTGCTAGATTTCCCGCTAAAAGTTGTTGTATATTAACCAGTTAAATGTGTTGTGAACGCTAGATTTAATAAGAAAATTGCAAAATTGGCAACAGTATTGAAAACAGCTGTTTTTATCATCACTGTTTCGGTATTCACTTTTCAATGATACCATTTTAAATGCAACTATTTTTTTCTAATAGGAAAGCTTTTTCTGATTTTCTTTTACATTCTGTGTGTTTGTGTGGCAAGGTGTTAACAGGAACATTCACTATAAGCTGATAACACCCAAGTAAAAGAGGTTGTGGGTAAACATGCGCATGTAACACAAAATTTCGTGATTCACGTGACACACTCAAGTAATCGTGCGTGGGCGGTAAACATATGGTGCGTTAGTCGATTTTTTGTCGTAATTATTCCTCTTATTCGTTTTGGATTTTTTTTACATGCAATTCATTCGATTAGCAATATTAAGAATTGATTTAATTTTCAATATCGATTTAAGAATTGAACTCTTTCGAATATCTGCCATATATTTTATTAGAATAAAGAAATGTAACCACATTCACGGCTCTCTTTTAAAAAAAAAAACTGAGCCTTTGTAATTGTATTAAGGTATACTTCAACATCGACTTCCCTTATCTACTATTATCCAGTAAAGAGAATATGAATTCTCAAGTTTTTATAAATATGATCAGCATTTTGATGACAACAGCGAAAAATTTCATTTTGTAGCTACATTTTCCTATAGTTTTGACAATTTTTTTTTTGCAAAAAGCACGAATAAAATACTGTCTATTCTTTTTTGGAAATGGCCTTTCGTATGCCCCAATATTTGGAAATAGTAGGTGTATATAGCTCTTTATTTTCCAACTGGGAACCAAATAAAACTTGTTTTTTAAATAATCCTGTTATGCACTAGGCATTGATACCACGTTGATAATGCAACCCTGTAATTTTTAATTGGAAAAAGCTTTTCTCTCCATTTTTTGACATTTGCTACAAAACGAACAGATTTTTTTTATGTGTTAATTGAAAGTTGTTATCACAAATGTCATACATCTCCAGTTAATATTTTTCTATAATAAAAAAATATTTATTAGCAAAATGTGATTTATTTGATAAAAAAATTTAAAAAATTAACTGTTAAAAAACACAATTTGCAAACTAGTTAATAAGTGCTGAATTTAAATCGTTTTTAGAAATAATAAAATTGAAAACCGCCTAAAATTTTTAACACGGCAAATTAGAAAAAATTGTGATTTTGTGTGTGTAGCACTTGCAAAGCAAAAACGAAAAGAAGAAAAAGCAGAGCAAAGCAGACGTTGTCAAAAAAAAAACTCCAAAATAAACTATGGAACAGGACTCCACTGAAATGCATCTAAGCAGAATACGTGATGTTAAAGATTTAGCGGTGCTCAGCGATGAGGCGCGTGATGTGGTCAAAGAAGAAGTTATACTTGAGAGTTCCGGCCATCAGGTGCGTAACAAAAAAAATAAAAAAAAACAGAAAATCTAAATAAATATAGCGGTTTGGTTGAAATACGCCACTGCGCCATTAACAGACCTTTCAAAATCAATGGAATTGGCTCTGCTGTGGTATATGGTTGCAAGTGGCTAGGCAAACACCTAAAATGTTTTAAATGCCTGACCGATCTTCTTCCGCCCGTGTGTGTGTGCTACACAAAATTATTGTGTACATATTTTTTTCTATTTTTTCCAAAATTTCTCTACTAATTAATTTTTGGTGTGCTTTTTTCTAATTGCTTTTGTTTTGATTTTGCAATTTCTCTTATTTGTTTTCTGGTTTTTTCCTTCCCTCTTTTCGGGTCTTTTTCCTTTTTTGATTTAATCAAGTAATGACATTTCAATTGGTGGTCATTGAATTTTTTAACAAATAAATTCTTAATCTTGTCTCGTCCGTTGTCATATATTTAGCTGGAAGCCAAAGTGCATATGGTAACGTCTTCAAATGAAAATAGTGGCGGCAGTGGTGGCAATGTTGTTTCTGTACCCGTTTCCCTGCCCATTGGTTCCATGATTGCTGGTACCGCCTTTAATGTCATCTCGCCCGATCATTTACCACATTTTAAACAGATGCTGTGTGTAGACAACAATGGTTACATCTCGAGTGGTACGGTAGTGGGTAATGTTGGGGGTGACCTCAAAACGATTGTCATTCAACAGCAACAGCAAAGTGATTCTGGTTGTCTGAATCATGATGGTTCCGGCAGTAACAACAGTCACGATAGTACCATCACTGGTGATCAATTAATGCACGGTTCTGGCTGCGGTTCTGCTTCGGGAGTTAGTTGGACTGAAACTTCCCAAATGGAAGTTTTTCCCATACGTTGCAAGACCACCAGTGCGGAACTATTTCGCAGTAAGCTGGGATCGGGTGGACGGGGACGTTGTGTTAAATATAAAGAGAAATGGCTAACACCTAGTGAATTTGAGCAGACATGTGGTCGCGGTTCAAGTAAAGATTGGAAACGTTCCATTAAATATGGTGGCAAATCACTGCAGTCGTTAATTGATGAAGGCACATTGACACCGCACGCAACCAATTGCAGTTGCACTGTTTGTTGTGATGATGAAGCGGGTAAGTTAAATATTTATTTATGTGATTTTCTAGTAAAACAAAATTGATTCAACTGCTGGCAACTATATTTCGTTGTAAGCCTTTTTAACGTTTTAGTTTCCCGCAAGTTTTAATTAGGGGCCAGTTTTAATGTGAACACTTAAAGTTTTATGAAACTTGTCCGATGTCATGTCCAAAGCTGATTATTATATACCTCTAACTCCCACTGAAGCATAGGGAGCTTCTCCTAAATTTAAATTCTAGGCTCAGGGTCCAAATTACCTGCTAGTCTGGTCTTTTTATTTATTCATTTTTTTTATCTTTTGAAAAGCTGTTACAAAATTTCAGTTATTCAATGGGCAATTTATCCTGGAAAGAAGTAATTAATGATGTTAGTTTGACTTGGTTTAGTTTAAGCGGAATTGAATTTTCTCAGCAATTTCCAAGTCTTTAAAGAAATCTTTTTCGGGACAACGTATTCTCTCTTAAAGAGGGACGTCACATATTTTGGGTTATCAGTTAGGTTGCTGTAAAAATGTAATACCTATGCTCAGACTTCTGAAACATTCCGCCAACGCTTTGCTGTTTGTATTTTTCCGTATGGGTAATTTATCACGAAACTGTTATAAAGAAAATAAAATATCCAGAAGGATGACAATACCCAATAAGTCCACTAAAACTAAAAGTGCTTTGTACTTCCCTGGAATTGAATTTTATTTACAGCCTAATTTTCCAGAAAAATTCAAGTTCATACAAAAAATTGTTTGAAATTACATATTTTATTTAAAAACTTTTAAATAAAAAATAGTATGAAATTATAAAAAATTAAATCCATTTAAAATCACAATTATTTAGTAACAATCGTGAATAAATTGCGAATCTCGGGTGTCTGCAAACACTGCATACAAAATTGTGGCATTGCGAATTCAGCTCTACAAAACCATCCAAAACACTTTGTGATTCTTCACCAAAAAAAAAAAAACTTCTGGATTGTATTTATATCTTGGTAAGAGGAATAAATAATGCTCAAACCATCTCTTCCTTATTTAGTTATCGAGAATCACTGCAAAGTAGACAACGAAGTAAAATTTTGCAAAACTTGTTAATTTTTTATGCCCGACATATGATATTAATTGGCCAAACAGTCAAAATTTATGTTGATAGCACTGGAAAATTAACTAGATCCGTTTCTATTCTTTGGCAGCAAAACATTTGCCTGTCTGTTGCCTTGACAGCATTTTGCTTTTCACATAAAATATATGGGAAAAACATGTTAGGCAGAGGGCGGCAAATTTCTTTGATAGGTTTAAGCTCTAAGATAGTTAGGAGGATTGAAACGCCCTTAAATATTTCTCGACATGATTGCACTCAAATGAAATTTAATTTTATGTGCAATTCGAGCCCACAAAAAATAAAAAAGAATTTGAAAAATTTATCCGCACATAAAATATTTCTTCCTGGGTTAGGGATTAAACAGAGACCCACAACTGGAAAAAGCGATCTGAAGAAACTTTTTTTTTAAATTCAGACTTGAACTTAGGGGACCAAAATAATTAAAGAAAAAAATTTTAAAAAAGACTGTAAATACCTTGTTGAGTAGTGTAATTATTGGCGTTAAGAGTTATTTATTTCTATATCAATCCAAGTAGAGACTTACATGGTATTTTGTTATTGTATGCTCGTTCTTCTAAAGGAAAACGTCGTCTGGAAATTCCACCTATTCATCAAAATCTTGATTATTTTTTGTTTGCCTTTCAAAGAAGATTACCACAAGCCCTTAAAATACTCTACTGTGCATTAGGCGATAAATTCTGATAAATATTTTACTTTTGTATAAATGCCCATTTTTAGAAACATCCCAACATTTTTGAAAAATCAAGATTCTTATTGACTTTATATGTTTTTATTTTTTTTTCATGTCAAGGGGCAAGCCCATTGCTTTTGTATCTTGAAATTCATAATAATTTAATTAACAATTTTGTTCATCTTTTAAACAGCATCGGGACCCGTACGTCTTTTTACACCATATAAACGCCGAAAGCGAAATCAAACAGATAATGATGGTGAAACTGGTGGTCCAAAACGTAAACGTAATACTAATATTAATAATAACAACAATATTCTTATTAATAATACGGAACAGCCACAACATCAGCATCAACATCAACACACCACAACAGTGGTCGATGACAACAATATGTTTTTAACGGAAGATAATATTACCTCCAAGGATGAACCGTGGCCAACACTTAACGATAGTCTCGATACATCAACAGAGCTGGTAGATCAAACACAAATTGGTAATCCATATGATAGGGAAACATTCGTTGTTAATATCAATGATCCTGGGCCAATTGCATTGTTGGATAATAGTCAAACAATGAAAACATTAGAAAATGTTTATTGCACAATGGTTAAAGCCACTAATGATTTTAAACGTATTTTAACCGATTTAAAGAATACATATGATCGTAAAATTGAAATATTACAAAAGGAACGTGATGCGGCTGTTGCAGCTATGCGTGTACAAGTACATACAGACATTGATGATCCGAACATATCGGGTTCATTACATGGCAACGAACTAATATCAGCTAAAAAGGTGAGTTCGAATGGATATCTTTTTTTAACAAGGGAATACAAGGGTTTTGTGTCGATTATGGATAGATCATAAAAAAATTTAGAAGTATTTATAAAGCACTTTATATGGCGGTTCAAACCATTAAAAGAATCTAAAATAAATTGATTTTAAACTGAGTGTCTTTCGAGAATATTAAAAAGGAATAGAAGAGTAATATTTATATATTTTAATTATTTTTTATATATTTTAATTCAATTAGAAATTCTACAAATTAAAATTTACTTTTGAAAATGCAAACCACAAAATTTTTAATTCGTCATTTAAGGAATTATGGTTTTAAAGGTTTGTCTCGAAGGCACTTTAATTATTATCTCACCAGTACTTTGCCAACGTATTTTATTTTTATTTATATTTAATTGAGCCCCAAGGGCCATATACCATTAATAAATTTTAAAAATGAAACCGTCTAGCCCAGCCCGATTTTATCATTTTTGGGTTAGCAAAGCACTAAAATTTTCAAAATCTTTCCTTTTGCCAGCGCTGATTTTCAAATTTTTACTTAACTTTACAACATAAGAAAATAGTGAAAAATCCGTACAAACTTATAATCTGTTAATTTAATATTTGTAAACAAAATTGAGTTCCAAAAATATTTATCTCTATTTTTATTTATATTTTTCAGTGCGCTAATTGTAATCGCGAAGCATTGGCCGAATGTTCATTATGCCGAAAGACTCCCTATTGTTCTGAATTTTGTCAACGAAAAGATTGGAATGCCCATCAAGTTGAATGTACAAGAAATCCAGCTCCAACTACAACCCAACAAATTATGCTCCTAGTGGATGAGCAATCCTAAATGAATTAAAAGCTGTACATAACAAAAAAAAAAAAAAAACAAAACAAAAACCAACAACAACAACCATAAGAGAAAAACAATTTAACAAACATTTAAATAAAAATTAAATTTTAAATAACTTTATACGTTTGAGTAAAACAAAAATCAACAATTAGCATTAATCGTAAAAAACATAAAACAAGAAATCAATCCAACCACAACAGCAAGCAGTTAATAAACAGAAAAACAAAAGCAATTTTTAAAACATAACCAATACAATACAACTCTAATTCTCTCTCTATTCTATTATACTTGGTGCCAGTTTTTGGGATGCCGATTATATTGAAACTTATACGAAATTTGTTCTGGACGTAACCAAATTTAACTGACATCACCAAAAACTCGGCCTTCAAAGAAAAGAATACTCTTACATTATTCAAAATTTTACAACAAATATAAAAGAAACAACTACTACAACGTAAAAAGTTTATAGAAAACAAACATTGTCACCCAGCAGTTTAAGAAGACCAGACAGTAAAAAAAATATTTAAAAGAAAAAAAATCCCTGCATAAAATTTACATACATATACATTAACTATATGTATACATCTTTTTTTCATTAGAATTTAAGCACGTAGTTAAACTTTTAACATTTTATTATTATTTTATGGATAATATTAATAAAAACAAAAAAAACAAAAACAAAAAAATTTATTATAATATTAATTAATATACAATATTAATATATATGATGAAAGTACTGCCGTTACAACATTTTATAATTAATAAAGATTTCAATTAAAAAAAACGTAAACGTTAAACAAAATAATCAAACTTTCAATACGGTAGTTAACGATTTTTAAATATATTTGTTTTGAATTATATCTATTTTTTTTTGTAATCTAAAACCGCCCTTACTACAATTACTACTGCTTACTACTTCTTTAGTATTCATAATAGAATTGTATTTTATAAACTTAGATATATTTTTTTTTCAATTAAATAACATGAACTCTTAAAGAGTTTTACTTGTTCCTTCTTTTTTTTTAATTTTATTATTTTAATTTGTTAAAATTTTGTTCATGAAGTCTTAACTTCTTTGGCATTTTAGATGTAAAGCTTGAAATCTTTATTCATTCATGTCTGTAATGGTTTCGGAAAAATATATGAAACAAAAAAAAAACATTCAGTTGTGTATAAATACATACAATTTTTAGTGTGTTAATTGGGTAAATTGATGGTATTTTAATTATTTGAAAGTTAAATTAATTTTAAAAGTAAGTATTGGAATATTTTGTTTTCATCTGACTAAAACAGATTTACAGCGATAAGCGTTTTTTTATTCTTTGCTGAAAATTGACATAAAATATTTTTACCTGTTAATAATAAATCTTTTATGTTTTGAAACAATTGTTTATTAATTTTTAATAACAGGCCCCCAAAAATTTAATAAAACTGCAGGCCGTGATACGAGAGTGTACTCCACTAATAACAGAGTCAACCTTTCGGAAAAACACGTAATGAAATCTAAACTATACCGAATATTGAAAAAAGCAAATTACATGTCTTTTAAAACTTAACAATTTTTTTACCACTCATCGATCCCATGGGAATTTTTTGAAAAAAATAAAATCTTCTGACTGTTTTGTACTTTGATCGCGCCCTCTAGTGGTGTTAATATAATAATTAGAGTTGGAATGGGTTAAGATTTTATTAAAATACTTTCAATTGTATAAACAACATTTTCTCTACCTTTTTTTTTTAATTAGACAATTGTAAAATGTTGATCTGTTATTTACTAAATGATTGATATCTACTTCGATTTTAAATCATATAAATTATATTATTTTTAAATTGTTTAAATATAAAGAACTATGATTAAATTTTATTAATAAATTATAAAAAATAAAATAGAAAATAGAAAAAATTCGATAAGAAGCTACAAAACTATCCCCATGCTACCTTCTTTGTGTTATTTATAGATGATTGTCTAGTTATATCGAATGTTGAAAACAAATTAGAAACCCCGAAACAACACACAATTTGAATAACATCAACGAATTTAATTAATTTTATATTTATTTATTCAATATAAATACAAAGAAAGTCTTCTCTTTTATTACCATTTTTGCTTTGAACTTTAATTCTTAAAGTATTTAATAAACAGAGCTTAAGAAACCGCTAATTTTAAATGTATTTAATAAACCAAGCCTTGGAAACCGTTAATTTTAAATGTTCTAATCAATATTTAACCTACAACATAAATCCATGTTGATAGTTAATAATTTTCTATTATAATTTTTCACTGTATCTCGAGTTTTCTAATGTACTGTTTTTGTGCGGCAAGGTATTAACAGAAATATTCAGGAACAGTGTAGCCATATTTGAGGCCCTTCATCTTTCACCACCTTTCATCTCTCCCCTTTCCAAGGAAAGCAACACATTAATTAGTAGCGAGTATTTACAGAGGTTTTCTTCTCTAAAAAAATTAAAATTTATTTGGGATTTTCGAACATATTTTATCGCACAAACACAGCAATTGTCTTAACTAAATCAGCTTAAAAAATTTTTAAAACTTTTCCTCTTTTTATATTTAGGCCCTGTGCGAAGTGGCAAAATAAATTCTATACTAAATACAAATTTACAAAAGTTTAAAATATTTTAAAATGTCATAAAAATTTGGAAAACTGAATTTAGTTTACATTTTATTAAGCCAGTTCGCGCCCACCCTTAAATCATTTTTAAAAAAGTCAATATAAGCTTAAAAACGATATCCAAGAAATTACATATATACCTAAATAATTTTCAAAAAAATTGTTTGGAATCATAAAAAATGCTTCCGTTCTATGACAAGCCTATGATAAATTCATCGGTGAAAATGCTTAATGACCATGAAGGCTTTTTTTTTATTGATATACATAAACAATAAATGCTCAACTGGAAGGACTTTTTGATAGAAATATTTTTGCTGGTATGTCATTGGGCCATTATAAAAAATATGTTTTCATTTATGTTGTCTGCTCTACAACATATTAAAATTTCATCAAAATCGGAGTAAACTACTTTATGTTTTCTTGTAAGACCTAGTGTGAGGTATGTGAGTTTAGATATTTGAATTAATAAAACAGAATACACCAAATTAATAAAACAGCATTACGTGAAACTAAGCTTAAAGTTGATAAGTGCGCTTGAACGACTTGGGAATTGTTTACTTACAATAGATTTTTAAAAAATATCTCTATATTTGGGAGTTTATTTTGTCCCAAAAAGAACTTTTTCTTTCAAGTTGTTTGAAAGTACTGCTAGAACTCTTAAAATAATTATTGAGTTGCCTTAGTTATCTTATTTATTTTTTGCAGCAAATCCTCCATAGAAATGCCGGTCACTTTTAATATATGGCCCTATGGGCTCGTTTAAATGAATTCAATAAAGCTAATTAGCGTGCGCTATCCGGCTTTACAAAGTTCATAGGTTTCTCTGCAGTGATCTCGATAGGAAGACGCTCAGAATTTAGAGCAACTGTGACTTGTCAGGTGATATAAACATGCAGTGATTCTTGTAGAGAATTGCGATGTCGGCCAGTTGTAAAAAGTTATTGTATTGAAAGCAGGTCCGAGTTATTGTATGTGGAAGCGCAAATTAAGGCTATACCTTCTATGGCACATTTTACAGCATATTGCTCTGTAGTGCGGTAATGTTTCCCGAGACATGGTTATGAAATGGTGTTAATACAAGAATGTTCCAAGGAGCTAGGGGACTGGTATCTAACTCAAATAAACCCCTAGCAGGGGAGGTGACACAAATAATTACATTACACCTGGCAGAGGGTTGATATCGCTAGTTACGACTTTTATATATTTTTGCCTAACTGGCGTATTTTGTTTACCTGCGAAAAAAGCACTTTTACAAGGAAACTACCGAGTGGTATTACCCGCAGATATTAATGAAAATTTAATATGTTGTATTTAAAATAAGTGGCAACTCCAAGAACAAGACAGGCAATATGAATACATTAACTTTCTGTACTCTAACGGCTCCATTAGTCCTACGCCGACATAACGTGAAGCATCTCCTTATAGAAAATGCAATGATTAAATAGAGTAAAGCCGATTGACTTATCTCATTTGTCCTTTATTCTAGCTTATATTACGTTCCCACTGTTTTAGTCAATGAAATCTATTTTGAAAACTTACCCTCATACTGCAAAACATGACTTTTAATAGGATTCCACAAATTTTGGCAGAAAACAATACAATTACTCACTTTTAAAAAAACTACTTTGATTTGCAGATACATATTTTAATTATTTTTTTTTTAGTTTTGAAATTTTTACAAATGATGTGCCGCCGGGAGCAAGAACTGCACATAATTTTTTTTAACAATTCACCAAAAAAAAATATAAGTTTGTTATTTTTCTTAAAATAAAACATTAGTTTTATGTTAAAAATCTTATATTCACTTTTTATTTTATGCTTGATATAAAATCTTCACTAAACTTTAACTTTTAGTTTTTCATATTGTTTTAAAATTTTAAAATTATATTTTTTCCATTTTTGACGTCCTTTCATTCCCCCTCATTTTTATAATGTAGTGTTGTAAAAAAAAGTAGTATTTTTAAATAGACAAAGTTTTGAATTGTATTTTTATTTAGTACCCCGAGTAAAACTAGGTAGTAAAATATATAATGCAATTTTATGTAAAATTGTTACAAAAGTTGTAATTTTGTAAAATTACATGCAATTTTATGAACAAGTGTGGTTATATAAAAAAAATTCTTCATTCATTGTTTTTATAATATTAAAATGTAAAAACGAAAAAAAAGGGGAGGGAAAAAAATGAAAGAAGACACTGGGGGTGGAAAGAATCTTTACGGTACTATTTACACTAAAATAAATATGACAGGTTTTTGCAGTCACCTTCGTACGTCCTAATTTTGGGACGCTACTAACAGAAGTACACATTTTACAAAACCTTTTACATCAAATGGAGAAAAACTTTGAAAAAAATTAAACATATTTTTTTATTTTATTTTTATGCACATTTCCATTTATTGCGTTATTTTTTTACTTAAAATTTATTTTATTTTAGTATTCCTAGTGATTACCAAAAATATGTTTTCTTCTTAAATTTTTTTTAATTTATTCCATTAAAACTCATTTTATTATTTATATAATTGTAATACACAAACTTGTTTTAATTAAAGACAAACAAAAAGCATGTTTTCTTAAAGAGTATTGAAAAAAATTGGAAAAGTAAAACGAAGAAACAAATAAAAAAAAAAACAAATGCAAGTAGAGTCTTTAAATAAAAACAAGTTTTTTTTATTATTATTTAAGTCAATTGTTATTTAAGTGTATATTAAATATTTACTTAATTGTTTTTAATTTAAATTTCATTAAAAACTATTTCATTCATTTCTCGATTATTATTATGGGAGTATTGAGAAAGTTGGGAACCAAAGGACAAAGCTTGTTTGTAGTTGGGTAATAAGAACGTGATATTATTGTTACAAAGGTGTGTTTGAGTTTTCAGATGATATTTTTTTCAAAAAGGCAATAATAAAAAAAAAACAATATACATAATTAAAATATATTGAGATTAGAACGTTAATATTTTCAAAAATGAAAAAGTAACAATTTTGTGGGTAAAAGTATAAGGAGATAGAGAAGGAAGTTAAATGTGCAGTAGAGGAAAGTTTCAAGACAAATCACAAATATTAGGAAATTTTTTTATTATTTGAACTACTATGTATAATTTTAATTTAATTAAAAAATATATTAAATATATCATAATTTCAAAGATGATTACGGCTTAAACTAGAAAAAAATACGCAATTTTGATTATATTCTATTTTAATACTAATATTCAAAAATTGCATTTAAACGATACCTAGATTTTAACAAAACATAAAAATATATTTAATAAAATACAATAAAATTATTGTACTTAAGCTTTTGTTTTAGTTTATGTATTCTTCATATTTGTGTTTTTAGTGATATTTTTGTTTTAAATACACATCTAGAAACTAATAAACCAGTTAAGAGTTTTAGATAAATTTCAATTCAATAATTTAATTATTTTATTTTTTTTAGTTTTTGTATTTTGATGCAATATTTTTGTTCATTATTATTTCGTTTGTTTGTATTTTTTTTCTGTCATGAATATGTAAGTGTTTTCCATTTTGTAAGTTTTTGTGGTTTTAGGGTTACGGTGATAAGTTTAACTTAAAAAAGAAATTAATTGTAAACAATGATTTTTTGTTTTTAATTTAAAAACGATTGAAAGCTCGGCCTCACTCTAAATTTCGTACTTCAAAACGTTTGAATGTATAATTGATGAAAACCCAATCTTTAGCAATTTCACTGCCTTGTGGCATAGGAGCAGAAGCTAGAAGAAAAAAAGGAAAGAATAAAATTTTAAACATGTACATGTTAATGATGGCAACCGAAAACGATGCAGTTATCGGTAAGGGTAACACTGTTTGCAATTATTTCGGTAATGGTATTTTAAGGGTAACAATAGTTTGGGTTTTTCGGTAACAGTATTTTACGGGTAACGGTTATTTAATTATTTCGGTAACTGTATTTTGGCGATAGCGGTATTTTGGTAAAGATTTTTTAATGATAACGGTATTTAAGTTATTTCGGTAGCGGTATTTTAACCATAAAGGCATTTTAGGGGTAACGATTGTCAGTTGAAAGTTCCTTGAGCGATAACGGTATTGCCTTCCTACCTTGGTTTATTGTGATTGTGTGCTTTTTATAAAAAAAAATATTTAATTTTTACAATTGAAATTATGATTAAAGGCCATTAAGGTTTGAGTGAATATTTTTTTAAGGGAAAAACAAATTGTGCGTACTTGAAATAATTCTAACAGCACTACCTGGTTTCAAGAATGCAAAGCAATTCTGGTACCAGTTTTAAAAATTTTACTGGCAATATGTTTATGTGTTACAAACGCAATAAAAAACTTAAAAGCTCAACTATAAAAGACATTTGTTTTGTACAATTTGTATCGACTACAAAAAAAATTCAAATTCACCGCCTATTTACGTCAAAGCCAAGGCAGCATTAATGTCCATTGAAGTTAACACAATGAGCTGAAGATTATAATAAAAATATATGCCACACTTACGTATTTCTAGTGAAACATCGGGGAATTCATCAAAGTTAGATGTGTCATCAATAGAACGTACTTCAACGGGTATGGCGGCTGGTCTTTCGCGTATATGCTCCCAATCGACACCACGGAAAAATGGTACTGATTTTAAATCTTCCAAACCTCTTTGCGAACCTAAACGACGATCGGCTTCGCAGCAAAATTTAATAATAGTTTCTTTAGCTTCTTCTGATATGGGTATTTCGGGAGGGAATATAAGTGTTTCACGCCAATTCATAACTTTACGATACGTATCCTGTGGGTTATCTGAACAGAAGGGCGGGTAACCCATTAACATTTCATACATTATAACACCCAATGACCACCAATCGCAAGCGGGTCCATAACCGGTTTGTAAAAATACTTCAGGAGCTATATAATCGGGTGTACCCACAGTACTATAAGCCAAAGCTCGTCGGTTACGTTTCCAAGATTCAGCTCGTCTCTTAGAGTCCATTGGACTATTTAGAAGATATAAAATTTTATTAAAATTATTGTTTAATGTTGTATATTGCATCGACAATGTTTTTCCACACACTCCTAAGAAAACTTTTTTTTAATGTATTTTCAATAAATTTTCCAAGGCATAGAATTATCTTCATTTTAAAAACATTCTGTTAAAAAAAAAACTTGAAAAAGCAATTCGAAGAAAATTTGTTGACTTTAGATTAGCAATTCAAAAAATTTTTCATAGAAGTCTGTGCAAAAAAAAAACATATTTTTGTTGACTAGTATTATTTAACTTACCTTGCACATGTTCCTATAAAATCAGATGGTTTTGCCTGTGATAAATCTCTATAAAAATCAGTACGATGGGATTTTTTTAAACCAGTACATAAACCAAAATCGGAAAGCTTAACAAATTTAATGATATTTAAATGATTTTTTTTTACATAAAATATTTTATTTTTACCTTGAGATGACCGCGTGCATCTAACAGTAAATTGTCGGGCTTTATATCTCTATGTATGAAACCTAATTTATGTATTGAATCTATAGCCAATGCTGTTTCTACAATATAAAATTGTGTGCATTCCTCCGAGAGTGTATCTTTTTTCATTAATAATGTCATCATATCACCACCGGGCAAGAATTCCATAATTAAATATAAATTTGAGGGATCCTTTAAAAAAAAAAGCAGAGAAATTTTTTAAAATTATAATTTCATTAAGAATGATTATAGATTTATATAATAGCAATAATTGTAAAAAGTCTTGCTGAGTTTTACCCCCATATGCATAGACATTTAGTTGATTCTTATAACAGTCTTATAAGGAAATTTGTTGTTGTTTTACATGTTAATTTGATTTATAAGTGTGTTATAAAAATCAACAGAATGTCTATGCATCCACATAAAAAACTGATATTGAATTACACTTCTCTGAAATCTCGTTTAATGGGTCTTCAAAAAACACAGGTTTTTATTTATTTGATTTAAAAAAAAATCTAGCTAATAAAGAGTGCTTTAGAAATTTCAGGAGAGAGGTTATATGTGCCCAATATTATTAAAATAAAAAAAATCCTTGTAAAGATTTGCGCAATCTCTTATGATATGGGCAATAAATCTATCGACAATAAAGTTCAATTATTACATCTAACTGTGGCGTTTCTATTGATTTAATTTCAATTACCGCTTACTCTACTTTCCCTTTAATTAAAAATTGTCATCAACGACATCGTGTCAATCTTTATGTAATAAACAAAAAATCACAAACAGAACTACAAAATAATTAATTAGTGCTATTAAATCTACATTGATTTTAAAATTAAGATCCCTACAAATGAGAGAATACCCTATAAGAGTATTTACACTAAAAAGAGATGGCTTGATACAAAAACTAACTTTAAAATGTAAACTTCAAACCGCGTAAAAATAATCAGTACTTTATAATTACCTTATGTTGAATTTTTGTTATTTTAATTGGAGTTTTTATAAGACTTATAAAAATTTACAAAATACTTATGCATTTGACTATAAAAATATATATTTTCAATGAAGTATATATCTGTTACAAAAAAATATTTGATTTATACACAAAAATGCTTATGAAAAAATGAGAAAATTAACAATTAATAAATAAATGAAATGAAAAATTATTTTCACACTTTCATGTCCGTCAATAAACGATCTTTGTTTTTAACTCTCCTTCAACAATATGTAACAGAATTTTAAAATTTCTTATTAATAAATTTTTAAGCGATACTTCTCATGCTGGCCTAAGCTAATAAATTTTAATCAAAATAAAAAATGTGAAAAAAAAATATTTTTGTAAAGAATTTATTCTTTGAAGATCTGACTATAACAGCACATCATCTAATATAACAATGAAAGCTGGTTTAAACCAAAGATCAGTATTTGTATGATTTCTTCATTTAGGCACGTCGTATCATTTCAATTCATTGAGTTCGACAAATATGTTAATGTTACAGTACAGACTATATGAAATGAGTCATAATTATGATTATGTCTTCTTGTAAGGTTTTGTTTTAAGAAATTGGTGAGATTTGGAAATAAAATTTACATTTGAAGAAGAAAATACACAAATGACAATTCGTTATCAGATTACACATTAGAGTCAACCACATTGCAAAACAAAGAAAGTTTTGGGATAATATTAAAAGGCTGGCATGAGGGGGAGAAAAGTAAGCTAAATAATAATTGTTAGTAATAAATTAATTTGCAATAATTTATTGACCTCGACGATAGGTTATAAACAAATTTTATATTATATTTTTACCTGAAAACTATAGTACATTTTGACGACCCATTGATGATCAGCCTCCACCAAAACATCACGTTCTGCTCTTACATGAGCCACTTGTTCCTTTTCCAACATATCAGCCTTACGTAAAACTTTCATGGCATACACATGTCCGGTATCCTTCTTTTGCACTAAACGCACTTCGCCAAACGCGCCACGACCAATTACCTTAAGTGCTTCGAAATCTTCTACACCCAAACGTAAACGTTTCAGACGCAGAAATTCTGTTTCTTTTTGGGCATGTTGCAGACGTTTCTCTTGACGCTGCGATTCTGTTAGACTTTCGTCTTTTAGTTGAGCCTCCAATTTGGCCAAACGTTGTTTACGTTCACCATATTGAGTCACCAAATTACTATAATAATTTTCTAATGTTACCTTGGCCTTGGTGGCCTTATCCAATGTATGGTCGCTAAAGCGTATAGAAGATCCATCAGCGCTACTGCTCATGGCTTTTGTAGGATATTGTGTATTTTTATTTTAATTAATAAGGCTTTTTGTGATTTATTATCAATAATTGAAATCAACTTAATGTCCAAAAGGGGAGGCTCTTTTGTTTTTGTGGGCGAATGATTGTTCATTCGTCAATACTACTGCGTCGCTCACCCAATTTTTGTTGGTGGTAGACTGCGTTTTGCTATTGTATATGTAAAAAGAAATTATGATTTTTGCTTTTCTTTTTCCCAAAAATTATTGTCTTTGTATGGAATTTTTACTGCACGCTTAATTAAAAGTATTTGTTTAACATGTGTATGGATTATTATTAAAAATATTAAACTTTTTGCTTGCTAGTTTTTTTTTATTAAAACAAGTCGTAAGAATTTTTTCAGTTTTTCTTGTTAGACTCTTTTATTTTGTTCGTAATTGCAACACTGTTGCTGACTGTTGTTGATACACAGTGGAATGAAACTTTTAAAATATCATGGGCAGACATGCCAACTTTGTCATTGCTAAAAGCTCGAGACAAGAAAGGTTAAAAACGCGTAAACTGTAAACAGATTACCAGATTACTCAAATAGAAAACATATGATTTAATATGGCAGCAAGAAAATATATCAAAGGAAATGACAAAATTGTTTTTAATGTAACCATACACCTGTTAATATTTAGAGGAACTATTGATGTTAATCTAACCTCTTTTATGTGGGTGTTATTAGTTTACAGTGAATGTTACTGTTAACACCTAGCCGCACAGATGGTAAATGTTAAAACCAGAAAAATTCATACAAAACAGTAACAAAGAAAATAAATTATTTTTGCATTGCTTGTATTTTTCTTATTTTAGTATTGTTTTCATGTCTCGTGTAGACGTAAAGTAATGTGCTATTAACTCTCATTATCTCTGTAAGTATTACGGCAACTCTGTCTGCCCAATTTTAAAACAGCTGTTTAATTTTAGTAAAATCGATTAGTTTGTTAGGAAATTTTACAAATTATTTACCTATTCTATAAAATGGATTACAATTTACATAAAATGTGTAGAGTTTGCTTAAAGGAAGGAGCATTAACTTCCATTTATAGTTCTGATTTAAATATGATGATTTCCACAATGTTAATGTTGTGTGCTAAGATAAGAGTCTACAGGAAAGACGGTTTACCCGAGGTTATTTGTAGTAATTGTGTTTATCGTTTGGGAGTAGCATATCATTTTAAACAAGAATGTGAAAATTCCGATATAAGACTGAGACAATATTTAGGATTAACTGATAAAGGATATAGGTAGGTTGAAGACAATGCATATTGCAGGCTTATATTCATTAGGGCCATCTATGGTTTTCAAGAAAATCTGGTTTTGATAGCAAACGCTTTAAGCTAAAATAAAAAATTTTGAAAAACAAATAAAGAAAATTAGGAGTGTTGGTCAAACACTTTCTTTTTTGTCCCGTTACGTTAGGGTACTAAATTTGCGATTTATTTACAGTATTTGTGATGCTACAACGAACACAGAGGAGAATTGGATAAGTTTATTAAATAAATCTAAAAGCTTTGTAAATACCACTTGCAATTCATCTGACTTTGAAGAAGAAGAGGATGTGGAACAAAGATCAAATAAAAAGTCAAGGTAACATTTTTGTTTTAAGAAAAATAACATATCCAGAACTAAATATTTTATAATTATGTTTATTTCAGCAAACGGCGATCTCGTTATCAACGTAAGCCACCCGAGGAACATAAGAAACGAGGACCTAAACCTTTGCCAAAACTACCACAAACCTGCTTTGAATGCAATAAAACATTCAAATGTTCCTCTCAATTACAACAGCACATACGAACACATACCGGTGAAAAGCCATATTTCTGTCGTTATTGTTCGCACCGTTTTGCTCAAAAATACAATCTACTAATACATGAACGTACCCATACCGGAGATAAACCATTTCAATGTGAAATTTGTTCCAAACAATTTTCTGCTTTGGGAAATTTTCGTGCTCATTTAAAGATTCACACTGGCATACGTGACCAACACTGTCCGCTTTGTCAGAAATCATTTTATTCGTCGGGCGATCTATCCAAACATATGATTTCCCACACACGTATTAAAAATAATCATTGCGATGATTGTGGTAAGGCATTTAGTCGACGACGTGATATGCAGGCTCATAAACGGAAAATGCATCAGTTATCGATTACCACCGAACGTAGTGAAGATGAAGAAGATGAAATTGTTGATACTGTGGTCAATGATAACTTCAAATGCCCAGATTGTGATAAAGAATTTGAATCGGCTGGCAGTCTGTCAGTTCATTTTCGTACTCATGGCTCTAATAATCTTTTACATTTACCATTGGGTGGTCATACACAAATACCACCACAACTTCCTACTCACGCAACACCTCATCATCATTATCATCATCACACAGCTGGCTCTTTAGGACCTCACACCCACCATGATGGTCTACATGCTCAGGCCCATCAGTTGGGTTTGAATGCCGCTTCGTTGCAAACAAATACTACTGCTGGTATGACTATGGCTCATATAATGGGACCACCACCACCGCACGCAACACACGCAGTAGCTCTAGCACCGCCACGCCCTTCAGTAGGACCGCAAACATCATTGACTATGATGCATTCTGCGCAAAGATTGCATACATATTGAAATTAAGGAAATAAATCAATTTTGGGTAACAAATACTTTGACTAAAGTTGCTTAATATTAGTAACCAAGGCACATTTTTTTTAATACATATGACAAAGCTCTACTATAATATCCAATTGTAACTAAAATGATAAGATTGAAAAAATTAGTAATTAAAAAACTGACAAATATTTTCGTTAAAAATACCTGCACATTTGTATATTCGCCGTATTTTCAGTTATTGGGTGAATCAAAATGTTGGCTATATAAGTTTTTCCCTAATAAAATCGCTAAATGTGACAATTTAGAAAAACTTCGAAATATCTGTTAAATTATTTAATATAAGAATATAAAACTTTTATTAGATTTTCCACACAATCGGCACCAGAGATGCAGGTCGACCAAAAATCTAGGCGGCGGCGGATAAAGGAAAAACGAAACGGCTTGAGCCGCAATTTATTTAAGACAAACTAGCTGTGTTTATGCGGGAAGCTATCGTTGTTGGCTTCTGTCATTCCCATACAAATTTGACAAACGTAACGTTAAGCGTTAACAATAAACGTTAGCTCATGTCAAATTTAAGCCAACTTTAATAGCTTGCCACATAAACACAGTTAATGTAAATTTAGCAAATATTTTTGATTTGCGGCCATGACAAAGTTGTTAGCGGCTACTATCCGGTGACTTGCTTCTCTGTTTGGCACCCTTACGCCTGTTTTGTTTTTAGAAACTGGTTTTAATGATTTAACTTTTTCGTTTATTTTTTACATTATGAAAATAAGTTTTATTTACTTTTATTTGTTATTTTGTTTTTAATAATATTAATAATTGTATTTTTTTATATTGTTTTGTTTTAAACCTTGGTCACAATCATAGAAATTTTGCTTTTTTTTTCATAACTGTGTTTTAATTAATTTACCTCAAATATATAAAACAATTTATTTTAAATATAATGTTATTCAATTTTGATCTTTTTTGTTTTTGTAATTTTTACATAGATTCTAAACTAATTAAAATATTTAAATAAAAATAATTAATAAAAAATGATAAAACTAATTTATTAAATTTATTTATCATTAAAAAAAATAGATAATTATTATCATACACAAAATTAAACTCAATTTAAAATTGTTTATACAAACTATTACAATATTTAAAATTATTTTTAAAATAATTTTCAATATAAACAAACTAAGTTTAAAGTTATTAATACGGAAAATAAGGCAAACATTTTAAATGTTTTATGCCTTAAGTGTCGCCTTATTTATATATGTATATATATTAAAAATTTTTGTTGTTTAACTAAATTGAACAAAGTTTTAACTAAATTTTCTTGTTGCTTACAGTTTTTTTATTTTAATTACAAACAAAAAAAAAGAAACTTGTTCACACTTTTCAATTACAAATCATTTCGTTTATTTATTGATTTTTTGTATAGCACCTTAATTATCACTTTCACTTTTTTATTAAAAAAAAAACCATTCACATTTTTCACCTAACCGTTTTAAATACAGACTTTAATAATTTATTGGTTTTTCTTTAAATTAAATAATAACAAAAAAAAATGATTCTATTTTTAAAAAAATTATAAATATATTGAATGTGTTATACATATATATTTAAAAATTATAAATTTAATTTAATTTTTTTTTCTGATTTTAAAATATTTATTTTTAATTATTACACTTTTTCATGTAAAGTCATGTCCTTAATGTTTTGCAAAATTTATTACCATTCACAAAAATGGTGCATCCAAAATTTCAGAATTTTACAGGCAAGTGTCATTTCGTAACCTGGCTTATTGCGCTATTTTAGCGGTTTAATTTTTAAATATCTTGAATTACAATTAAAATACGGAAACACTGATTTAGAATAACGGTAAGCTCTGTGATATAAACAGACACATGTTACTATTGAAGTGACAATTTTAAAATTTTCATATCGGTATTGATGAGGCCGTGGTAGACAACTACCATTCTTATGAAAAGGTATTGCTTGCCAACTTTTTTGCACTTACAACGCTAGATCAGAGATACAAAATAAAAAAGAGAAAAAATAACAGTAAAAAGCTGTATTTTTTTTTTTACCAATTTGGTCAGTTGTTTCAATTTTTTTTTTTTGTCATTTATTTTAACGACATTGTTAGTTATTTTTATTGCAATTAATAGCTGTTTTTTAACAGTTAATAATTATTTTTAAATATATTAAAGGTAAATACCTTTGTCGTCTCTTTAACTGCATATAACTTTGCCATTTTTAGTAGACACTGCCGACAAACTTTTTTAGTGTGCACAACATTAAGGACTTAAAAACAAAAATTAAAATTACTTTTTTAAAACTTTTAGTTCTTATAAATATATAAACATTTTTAATTTATAAAAAAAATTGCAATTTTGAACAACCATAAATAATTTTATTAAATGATATTTCGACTAAAGTAACATAGACAATTGGGGAAAGATAGTTAAAAATCAAGTCAAATGATACTACAACCGTCTGTTGGATTTTTATAAAAATATTTTTAAATATTTATAGGAAAAGTTTTAAAAGTCTAAGGGTGTTCTAAGAATTTGTGGGATTTTTACACAAAAAATGGTTCGATTATAAGGGATTTTCTATAGAAAACAAAATGTAATAAATTTAAATTTCTCACTATCTATGCCATTGCCAGTCTATAACAATATATTGCCAATATTTGATTAAAAAAAAAATAAAAACATTTTAAATAATTGAAATAATAACAAATTTCTTTCAAGTGTCAAGCATCTATCATAATATTGCTGTCGTTTTTTTTTTTTGTTTTGTTTTTAAATTTTTCTTTAAACTAGAATTATGTTTAAAATCATGCTATATCTTGCTTTAAATTTAAAAACAGTTAATTAAAACTATACTTTAAATAAAACTTAAAAAAATAAATAAATAAAATATTTACTTAACAAAAAAATTGATATTAAATTTAATATGTAATATATGCACATAGTTAATTTTGTTTAGGGTGTGTTGCAAATTTTTCGTATTAAACACACAATAATACAGAATTTGTTAAATTAATTTAATTGAATTTTTTGTTTATGCTTATGTACCTTAAATACTACATAAAAATTAAAAACTATTTTAGTTTTTAATATATAAATATATAATTTTGTTACTTGTTTATCTTTTTCAACTATTTGTTGTGTGTATTTAAAGCTTAAAAACTATAATATTTAATATTGTATAATTTGTTTTTAATTTAAGTTTGTTTTTGTGTGTATTTTACTTTTTGTTTATATTTAGTGTTATTAAAATTTTTAAAATTTCATTAATATTGTTTTGACCCCTAATAAGTTTCTAACATTCTCGTTGTATTTAATTAGCACAACCTTTGATGCGCATATATTTAATTTTTCACCAGCGCACAAAAGTTGTAAACATGTCGCCTTCTCCAGAAAATCCGACATTTTCAATTCACGCATAAGACTTTTGTGAGCAGGTTGTACGGAAGATGATGTTGAAGGATATATCTATAAACAAACAAAAAAAAAAATACAAAGTTTAAAATTTCTCATTGAATAAGATTGCAAAGATTTACTTCAAAAGTGTGTAGTTTTGATTTAATTTAGAGAATTTTAGATAGTATCTCAAAGTTTGGGGATTTATTTTAGCAAAAAAAAGTCTCAAAGACTTTTGAAAAAGTGTTTCAGCTACTGACATTTATTCTATAGCAACATATTTCAGAATATCAAGAATTTTTCTATAGCAAAATGTTTCAGATATTATCACAGAATGCGATAAATTTCTTTAGAAGAAATGTTTGGAAATCGAAGAATTTTCTATAGAAAAATCTATCAGAATCTAAGAATTTCTCTATAAAAACAATTTTTTATAATCTTTAAAGTTTTCTATCAAATGTTTTTTTAAAACCTGAGATTTTTCTATTGAGAAAATGTCTGATATTCAAAGAAACTTTTCGATAGAAAAAATGTCGAAAGAATTTTTTTATCGAGAGTGAATTCTTCTCTAGAAAAATTGTCTCAGAAATTAAGAATTTATCTATAGAAAAAATGTATCAGAATCTAAGAATTTCTCTATAAAAACAATTTTTTATAATCTTAAAAGTTTTCTATGGAAAAAATCATTTAGAATCTGAGATTTTTCTATTGAGAAAATGTCTGATAATCAAATAAACTTTTCGATAGAAAAAATGTAAGAATTTTTACTATCAAAAGTTGATTCTTCTCTAGAAAAATTGTCTCAGAAATTAAGAATTTTTCTATAGACAAAATGTCTCAGAATATAAAAATTTCTTTATAGAAACATTTTTTTATTTTATAATTTTAAAAATTTTCTAAAGAAAATTTTTTTTAGAATCTGAGATTTGTCTGTTGAGCAAATTTTTGATATTCAAAGAAACTTTTTGATAGAAAAAATGTTGTAAAGAATTTTTCTACATAAAAAACGTCGTACGAATTTTTCTATATAAAAAATGTCTCAGAATTTAAAAATTTTTCTAAAGAAAAAAATGTTTCTGTATCTGAGAATTTTTCTATTAAATTCTAAGATTTTTTTCATGTAAAAAAGAGCTCGAGTCTGAAAAATTGTATATAGAAAAATTATCCGGAACCTAAGAAATGTTTTAATATTTAAAATTTGTTTTTTTTTTAAATTTTGCAGAATTTGAGGATAATTAAAAAAATATTATAATTTGAGTTTTTTTTTTATAATAAATAACATTTTCAAAATTCTTGCAAAGAAAACATCTTAGTATTAGTATTGAAAAAGTATTTAAAATTTCAGAATTTTTTTTTGGAAAAGTGTTTCAGATACTGTAATTAAGAAGATTAAAAAATGATTCTATAATTTTGTTATTTTTTTTATAATATAAATAAAATCAATGGATATATAACGAATTTTATGAGAATTTCCTAATACAGGATCTTGTTGTTTATTAAAATTTCCTTAGAAAATTATTAAATTAATTATTTTTTTTTTTAAATATGAAAAAAAAAACTTGCACCAAATTATAAAAAAAAATTATTTGAATTTTAAATTACCTTGAACATCCTAGAAGATATACTTACCTTATTTAATAGAGTATCCTTGGACTTAACCTTAAGTAAATTGCACAAATCATTCAATAATACCCACTTATCTTGAGTACCTTCATCTTTGAGTAAATAGAGGGGTGGTAGTAAAATGTCAGCCTCTTCAAATTCAAACATTTCACCATCACTATCGGAATTTTCTACTAAAATTTCCGGTTTTATATCATTGTGTAAATGCACAGAGTTGAAACGATCTATATTATCGAGTACTACTGCACACTTCTCCATAACAGTCTTAGTTGTTGTCTCCCCTTTTGTTTGTTGTTGTGGTTTTTGCTGCTGCTGTGTCTCAATTCCACTATTTGTGGTATTATTACTGCAACTACTGCTTCCACCACTTGTAAAATTACTGCTACTTGTAGGTTGTGTATCAACATTATTACATTTGGTGTTGTTATAAATAGTATTGGAGAGAGTATTGAAAGTTGCTGCCCCTGATGTTGATGGTACATTTGCTGATGTTGTGTTGTTGGCATTGGGCACTTGTAATTTTTTATTGTTTTGAAACAATTGATTATTGTTCAAAGAACCTTTACGTAAAAGAGCTCGGCTCATATCACATATTGCATTGGGTGCACCCTCAAACACATTATAACCAAATTCTGAAGGATCTGAAATTATGAAGAAAGTTAAAGAATGTTTTATAAAGAAAAAACAACAAATTTTTCTATAAAAAAAGAAACATTTTAAAATCTGAACATTTTTCTATAGAATCTAACAATATTTCTATAGCAAGAATGTTTTGCAATTCTTAAATTTTTATATTAAAAATCTTAGAATCTAAGAATTTTCCATAAAGTATTTGAGAATATTTTCTATAGAAAAATTTTAATTAAATTTGTTAGAATATTACAACTTGAAAAATCTTCAGGTCTCAGAATTGAAAATTTTTCCTATATAAATTTTAGTTTTTATTTTAGTATCAAATTATTTTTATAGCAATAATCTCTAAAGATCTGAAAACTTTTCTTATGAAAATAATGTTTCGGAATTTTTACACAAATTCAATTTCGAAGTTATATACATTACTTTTTTTTAAATTAATTTCAGATCGTTGGTTCTATATAAAACTTTTTATGAACTTTTATGAACGCTCAGATTCTGAAGACATATTTGTAGAAACCTCCTTATATCTAAGGACTGTTTTCAATATAATTATCAATGACTTTTGATTACTTTTTTTTTTTTTTTGTAGAAAACCCTTATAATTTCAGTATTCAAAGTCATCATATGCCCCCAAATTAAAAAAAAAAAATTTTCTATTGAATTTTTTCCTTTAGAAAAGAGATCAGATTTTTATGTCTCCCATAAAATTTCCGAAAGAAAAATATTAAATTCTAAGGACTTAAAATTATTAAGTATTTTGAATTCATTTAATTTTTGTGTAATTTTGACATCCATCATGTGTAATTTTTCATTTATTATCAGACAACACTGATAAAAAGACTGTTTTAGAATTACGAAAATTTTTCTATAAAAAGTTTCAATTTCTGAGAATTTTTCTATAGCAAATATATTTCAGGTTTTTTCCCAATAAAAGTCTTCAAAGTATAAAAATAATATATATATACAATATAAAAATTGGTATATATTTGATACACTCCCTGCGGCAATTTATTCTGAACTCGAAAATACAAACTTACCATAAATTTCCCAGGGTCCATTAAATATCCATGGCTTACGTTCAGGTCCCATACTTTGTACATCTACTAAATGATTATTTAATATATCACGCATTATTTTGCTTGAAGCTAACATTAAGGGAGTTTGACCTAAAAAAATAAAATATATATACAAAAAAAAAAAAAAAATCAATAACTATTTCCATATTAACAAACTGTCGTTTTCACAAACCTGAATAGGTAGCCAATAAAGGATCAGCGCCATAGGATAATAGCAATCTCACAATTTCTTCATGATCATTTTCACTAGCCTCATGTAATGGTCGTATACCCGAATGAGCAGCTTCCGAATGATTGGCACCATATTCCAACAACACTCTGGCAATATTTAGCCAACCATTGGTACAAGCCTCATGTAGAGGAGTATATCCAGCATTATCTTTTTGATCTGGATTCATGCCCATACGATCTAGACAATAAACTATAACATCGATATAACCCTGTCGGGCAGCCTTATGCATAGTACTTTGTCCGACACCCTTATTTAAAACCCATTTTTGTATTTCGCGACTAACATCATCTTCGGTCTTAATCTTATGTTCATATTCATCCAACTCGAGCTTTTCAACTTTAAGGGAACATTGTAAATCCGTATTGAGATTATTGTTGGATGCAGAAGCAGGAGTTGGCTTTTTCTTTTTACGTATATAATCAAAACCCGAAGAACCTTTTCGTCTCAAGTATTTACCACGTTTCTTGCGTATATGATTACCATGCATAGCATCTGTCTTCAGCTCATCAGCATCTATGACACTGGTACTTTCCGTATCAACCTCTTCATGTTTGATATTGACAGTGCTGCTGCTATGAGGTGGTAATAATTTTTTAGCTGCCGCTGATTTACCAAAGCGACCAGTTTTATCAGCACTTATAACAATATTCATCTGTTGCAAAAATTGTTCATATTTTTGTTCATAAGTCATTTTTTCCCCTGAACAATCTGAGGATTGGGTCATTTCGGGAGGTGCTGAAGCTGGCCGATCATCTCCTACGAAGATTTCTCTTATATTTTCTTTTTTCTGTTGCAATTTTGATTCAGTTCTAGTTTTTGTGGATAATACCTTGGTATCAAATATACTAAAATGTCTTTTTTTGCCACTGATCGAATCATTATCATTGTCATTATCTTCCTCCAAATCGGAATCTTTTTTCAATTCTGGTAACATTTGCAATTCACTAGATTCCGTAGTTTGTGAAGTTTCACTAAACATTAAACAATTATTTGAAGTGTGGGTGGTGGCAGCAGTGTTAAGGGATAAGGAAGTTTTGCTATTATTTGTATTATTAGAGCTGATAATTGTACTAGAGCAGGGTTTTGTGGTCCTTATTGCCACGGCTGGTGCAGTTTTATTACGTACATTTATACCCGAAGATTTAGTTACCCGAGAGTGCAATAAATCTATAATAGATTTTGGTTCTTCTGGTTCTTGTTTAGTAGATTTAGAATACTTTTTGTTGGCCAAAGAAGTTGAAGATGTTGCAGTTTCATTTTTTAGTTGTGTTTTAGATTTCGAGGAATTCTTTTTTTGTTTTTTAGCATAAGCCTCTAAAGCTTCAGCATGTCTTTGTAAATCTGGTAAAGAAGCAGCTATTTTATGAGCTCCTGGATGTTTAATATTAATCAAACTAGGTGGTACTTTTAAGGCTCTTTTAAAGCGATATAAATCTATAACATTTCTTTCATGAACATTTTCAGGATTCTTGCAATTTTTGAATTTATTTGGACTTAATGTATCTTTTTTATTTATTAGATTACTTGCTTTGGTGGTTTGATTATTTTTTAGATTTAATTTACCAGCATTTCTTTCTAGTTTAGCCTTTAACCTGGTTGATTTCATTATGCCCGATTCACGACTTAAGCCACCCGTTTCCAGTAAATTATTAACGGTATTATATTTACGGGTATATTTCTTTAAAATCTTGTTGGTGGAAGAATTTGTGGTGGTGGTGGTAGAGGAATTGCGTATGACCTTATCATTTCTTAAGACTTTACTATTGGCCAATTGCAATTCCAATTCTTTTTTGCGCTTTGATCTAGTCATGGTATTAAGAGCTTGTTTGGTGAATTTACCTTTTTTTGTAGGAGTTACATTGGATTTATTACCCGATTTAACCTTTTCTTCTTCCTCCTCCTCCTCCTCCTCCTCGGCATCGTCGTCATCCTCCTCATCTTCTTCCTCGCCAGTGTCTGTAGATTCTTTTGATTTTTTCGCTTCCTGACTACTTAGTGTTGTTGTCTCCCTCTTTAATGGTTTTGTTCTATTTATAATAGTAGGAGATGATTTTTTATTCTCCATTACCTTTTTCTTATCTTCTTGCTTTTCTTGTTGTATTATTTTATCACATTTTTCTTTAACTGTTTGTTCTTTTAGTTCTTCCTTTTTATCATTTTGTTCTTCTTCTTGTTTTTCGTGTTTTATTTCCAATTTTTTGGAAGAATTTTTATTTTCTTTACTTTCATTATCATCTTCCTCTGTGGTAGTTGTGGAGTCAGAACCACACTCGGAAAATCTATTTTTATCTGCAAGACTGTTGGAAGAATTATTAGATTGTTGTTGGCCTTTAGTTGTTGAGGGAGATTTTATTTTAATTTTAGATTTCATTATTGGTTTCTTTAGTCTTTCAGTCTTCCGCTTATCTAATTCATCTTCCGTCTCCGAAGAAGATTCTTTGGCTTTTAATCTTTCTGCCAAACGTTTTTCTTGCTGAAAACGTTTCTTTTCTCTGTCGGATTTTGTTAATTTTTTGTGCATTAAACTGGAATTTTGGGAGGAATCTTGATTCATGGTATTAAACGTAAGGCTGGAATCTAAGCCAGCATCAAGACGAGCAAAGGAACTGTGTGTTGTATTATCAGCCGATTCTCCATTAGAAAAGGTATTGTCTTTTTTATCACTTTGTTGCAGTGCATCGGTAGAAGTTACCACAATTTCAGGCGTGGGTTCCTTAATAGGAGTTTTGTTAATAACATTTGTGGCATTTTTCTTTTTTGCAGCTGGTCTTGTTAATAGTTGTTCTACCAGATTATTACAGGTATTACTCCAACCAAAATCCAATAAACTACGTTCTTCATAGACATCATCTAACCCCGGTATAAAGGGCATTTCTATTTGTGTCACATTTGCAGGTTGTGGTAAAATTTCTTCTTTTATTTTAATTTCTTCTACATCCTGTTCTTGTTTAATTTTAATATCTTTAGGAGCTGTAGGTGTTTCACTTACATCAGTCTGCGTTGTTTGTGGTAGCGGAGGAGGAGGATTAAATGTAAATCCTTTTAACTCGGCTTTAGTTCTTATACGTGCTGAGAAAGAAGAAGCTGATGAACTTATTTGTTGACTATTATGTTGTTTTTCAGGTAACTTTATAGGCGGATTATCTGCTGTTGGAGTTAAGGGTTCTTGTTTACATACTACTAAAGCTGCTGGTGAAGTATTTGTCGATAATTGTTGATAATTACTAACTATAACATTTGTGGCATTATTTGATGGACCCTTTATATCCAAATCAACCAAAGATAATGATTTCGATTCATTTTGTTTAGCAGAAGTGTTAATATTGAAGAAATTTCTTTCCAAAGGTTTTTCTATTGGTTTCATATCAGTGTTTAGGTTAAAGGAATTTCTCTCCAAAGGTTTTTCTAAAGGTTTGATATCAGTGTTAAGATTAAAAGAATTTCTTTCCAAAGGTTTTTCTAAAGGTTTCATGTCATTAACCGCTATTACTGATATATCTGCTGGGCGCATAGGTATTGGAGTTTTAGTAGAGGTAGAAGTTGCAAGTTTGGGTTGTGGTAAATCCATGTAACGATATTGTTTTACCACCGGTTCTTGTGCCGCCGACATTTGTTGAGTATAATCTTGTAAATGACGTTTTCTGCCCAAAAAATTGGGATTCTTTTCACAAGCTAGTGAATAATTTGACTGTGGTATATTGCTATGCGAAGAAGTGGGGATATTTGTAGGAAATCCTTGCAAAGGTCTTTGTTGTGTTAAGGGATTTCTAGGCGGCAAAGCCATTATACTAGTATCGGGTGGTAATCTTTCGACTGCAGCCAATGGATTTTGTGTTATTTGTGGTAGTGACGGCGCGTTAGATTCTATAATTTTTTTAGGTTCTGTTTTAACGACAGTAGCATAGGGATTTGTTTCCAAAACACTAGGTCTGATTTGTGAAGGCCTAATATCTATGTCATTTTGCTGGGGAATAGAAAAAGGTTTTGGAGCTGTTTTTATAACCATAGATTTTTCATAGTTCTGTATTAAATGTGAAGAGGGAGACTGTACAGGTATTTCATTTTTTCTTGTTGCAAGATAATTTTGTTGTTGTTGTTGTGTTGATAATGTTGATGAGGCAGGAATGTGTGGCGAAGTTGTATGACTATAATTAGTGCCTCTGTCCATAGCGGATGAAGGAGGTGTTTGTGTGGGTGGTGTAAAATTTCGTCTCTCTAAAGAATTATGTCTTGAGTGGTTAGGACTGGATTGAGATCTACTATTAGCTGCGGCCGGTTCAAAGGCGTGCACCGAAAATATCGGTGTAGAATCTACTCTGGGTAAAGTATAACGTCCCTCTGTTCTTTCCGTGGAAGAAGTGGGTAAATTGTTGGGCAAACGTTGTCTTTGTTGATATTTATATTCTGTAGAATCAGCCTTTGTTTTAACAGTACGCATAGAGAGATCTAAAGGTGATGAAGAAGTTGTAGCCGATGAGGTGGATGATGAAGGTTTATCATTTTCTTGCTTTATACAAACTCTAGAAACATCTATAGGGGGTATTTCAATTAAACGACTTGTAGAAGGTAAAGCAGATGTTGCCGTCACTGTCGAATTTTTTACCAATACTGTGGAGCCTGCTTTTACGGCAGACGAATTTACATTAACTTCTGGTCTCACAGGATCCCTAATGTTTGGTAGTCTTTCATTAATTAATGAATGTTGCATTGCACGATTTGTAGTTGTTGCTGTTGTATTATGGGCTGGTGAATTTCTTATATTTGGCGTATCCACATTAAGGGTCTTTTTGATAATTTGCATATTTAACTCTTCTTCCGAAGTAGCATTACGCATAGCTAGTTTTTGATTTATAAGTTCACGATAATTTGGTTTTTGATGTTTAGCTAAGGGTTTGGAAGAATTCATACTATGTGCTAAGCCCTGCTGTTGCAATTGTAGTGGAGAATTGGGATGAGGAAGTGGTGGAGGTTGAGGTATTACATGTTTAGTAGGCATTTGTTGTTGCAACAAGGATTGATGATGTATTGTTGTTCTTTCATAAGGTTGTGATGGTTGTTGTGCTATGATCATTGATTCATTATTCCGTAAGGAAGCTTGCTGCTGCTGTTGTTGATGATGATGTGAATGTTGTGCTGATGTAGCTTGAGTAGGATAAGTTTGTTGCATATTATGTTGTTGTAATCCCATTTGGGGAACTGGTGGAGGTGGTGGTCCTCCTTGTAATGTTGTTACATATTCCGTATGATGCATTGATGTTTGTGATGTTGTTGTGGTCATTAGTGACGATGGTGAGGGTGATGCGGCAGTAGCTGCTGCTGGTGAGGGAGCACTATGAGAATTTCCCTCATAATAATTATAATTAGCTGGATGTTGTCCTCCTCTTTGACTGGATGGAGCCCTACTAGGTGGTGGAGTATTTTGATTTATTAATGACGAGTGTTGTTGCTGTTGCTGCTTTGTAGAGGAGTTTAGCGACATTTCTGTCATAGCCAATTTACCATATTTGGTAGGATAGAATTGGGGAGATTCTACACGATAACTGGGTGTAGCTGATCCAGTGGTATACGGTGAGGAGGAAGAAGATAAAGCTACTTCCTTACAACAATTATCTCCTGTGGGAGGGGGAGTATTATAGGGATTTATATAAATACCACTACCTACAGTGTTGCGTATTGAAGTCATTGACGCATTAGGATTTTCATAAATTTCGAGATCTTCTCTTTTAACATTATCCATTAAATAACGTTGAGAATTATATGCTGATGCTGCCAATTGTGATGTTGTTGTTGCTGCAGGTGGTGGTGGTCCTAAAGTAGTATTCGCATTAGCTTGATTTAGTTTAGTTGCCATTTGTGTTGGAGGCGGAGCAATAAGTGATGGCTGATGTGCTGGATGTTGTGATTGTAAATGTGTGGACGGTGGTAATGGTGCTGGTGGTGGCGGTAGTGGACTCTTTGAATACTGATAATGTGTAAGTGTTTGTTTCATAATAATGGGTGAAATTTCCGGTGGGAGTATTTTGGAGGGATTTTGATTAGATGACGAAGATCCATAATATGAATTAGTTGCAGGATTATTACGTGTTAATGTTGACTGTAAAGGAAATTGTGGTGATTCTCTAAGAGGTGTTGCAGAAGGCGGCGCTATATGAGGATAATTATATTTATCATTAGTTGCTGGATGTATATAAGAACTTCCTTGTGGACTTTCTCGTAATTTGGTAAAATCCGGTGGCGGTTGTGGTTGTGGCTGTTGTGGAGATGCTCTTGTAAATTTATCCGAACTAAATTGTGGCGTGGACATATACAAATGATGATGGGCAGTTGTTTGTTCTTCGGGTGCATACATTTGTGGACATTTTCGGGCATAATTTGGGCTAGGATGTTGTTCTTTTGATGCTGGCATATGGCTAGGATTGACAACATGATGATCAATCGCTTGCGATTTAGATATGCTTTGATTATTCATCATATGATGTTGTTGTTGCTGCTGCAAATGATGTTGTTGAGAATGTCCATCATAAATTGTGGAATTTATATTAGCTGCTGGTGTTGCGGTATTGTAGGCCATTTTCCCCGTACTAACTAATGATGAGGAGTATTTTTGTTGTTGTTCATAAATGCGTTCCTTAGTCATATAGGTATTAGCCGTATTAGCTGCTGTTGCACTTAATCCAGAAGTTCTATGTTGTAAGGAATTTGTAGACGTAGAGGGTAATATGGGATAAGATCCGGTATGAGAGGGATGTGTAACATTTGTAGGTGCTGATTTATATTGCCCATATGAAGAGTCTATATGAATTGGAGCTGTTCTTCTCGTTCCACTAATATCAATTTGTGGTTGGGTTGGTATGCCACCCAAATGATCTTCACTATTATAAGATTGAGTATTTGCATTTGTCTGTGGCCAATAATTTGTTCTATTTCCCATGCTTCCCACATGTTGTGGTGGTATCATACTTGGCAAAGGTCCATGAGGTGGTTGATGTTGTTGCTGCTGCTGATGATGTTGCTGCTGTTGTTGTTGTTGTAAAAACATAGGACTTTGTCTCATATTTAAATGTTGTGTTGTTTCAGCCGCCATTCTACCATAATCTCCTACTAAACCTCCTACTCTTTGAGTATGTTCCATTTGATTAGTTGCTGTTGCCATTGTTGGCGGCCAAACATCATCGGGTGGTGGCGGTTGTAAACGACAATTATTGCACATTATTGTACCGGCCGTTGTTGCACTACCTGTGGTCGTGCAACCACAGGGCTTACGTGCATTACTAACTGTTCTCGTTGTCGATGTTGTGGGTGCATAATAGTGGTGTGATGTTATTTCGGGTATTTCGCGACCATAATATGCAGCCCTAGAACGATCTTCATTGTTGCTTAAAAAATCGTGATGTCTATTTGGATCCATAATTTTGTATTAGTATCCTAAAATATTGGAAAAATAAAAACAAAGTGTTATATTAGAAGTTTTATATTTTTTTATATTACTGATTTAAATTTAATAAAACAAAAAAAAACAAAAACAAATAAAAAATGGGGATAGATTTAAATAACATAGCTTGATTACTAGTTTATTGTATCCTTAAGCGCTGCCTCCATAGGTCAGGAGAAATTACCATGAAGGTACCTGTCGCTTTAAGAAGGAGGGGAAAATAAAAGCTTTGTGGCATATTACAGACAGCTTACTAAATTCTCCCAAAAAATACTTTTGATAACTTATCCTCAAACATGTTACAGCATGAACCTAGAATATGTCACCGTTCTCTCTTAAAATATATAGTGAAAGCCACAGAGCAACTCAGGAATGGATTTTCTCTCTTCTATGATATAAAAGTGTCTACACAAAGTATAGTTTGGGAAACGGGAAGGAACTTATTCTTGATTTTGTGGACGGGACAGAAAATATAGAAGAAAGATCTGACTAAAATTACCTAAGAAAATCTAGTTTCATAAAAAGAATGAAGATTTAGTTTACTGAAAAATTGAAATCAAAATTTCGCTCTGCATTAATGCCATTTTTTTTTTTCATAACATAACCTATTTAAATTACTTGATAATTTTTAAAAATATTTTTTATTTATTAAACACTTATTATTTAATAAAAAAATATTTTACTGACGGAATTCCAATGAAACCTCATTGATTTTAGGATATAATTCATGAATAGTATGAAAAAAATTAATTGACCAGAAGTTCTCTCTGTAATTACAATGAAATCAAAATATTCAAATATTCAAATAATGAAATGTAAATAAGCCCAAACAAGTCTTTATTCAGCTGAAACTTGTACAAACATTCGCAATAATAAGTAAAGGTTTACGAACTCAATTACTAATAAATTTATATAAATATATGCGAAAAAATCATTTATTAAAAATAAAACGTTAATAAAATTATGTGTACAATGACTTTTGATAGGCAGAAGACGAGCAGAAGGCTGTTGGGCTGTTGTGTTGAATGGTTGGTTGGTTGGCTGGCTGGCTGGCAGAATATTTTAATGGCCAGAAGCTACCCTGACCTACCCCTTTGAAATTAAATTTCGACACAGTCGAAATATATGATAATAGTACCACAACAAGAGTTTAAATATTTACAATAAAACAAGGACAGCAAAAGAGAGTTTCACACCAGAATGGCTTACAATCAACCAACACACCAACAACAAATAACAGTTACGAGACAAGTTTTAATATTCAATAAACAACAGTTTTTTCTTTGTGTCAAATGAAATATACTTTTCTTCAAAGAAAATAAAAACAACTGCCAACAAACAATAAGAGTATAATGAAATTTTTATGAAAAAAAATAATCATGCGCGTTTTAAAAAGCATCACCATCAACAACACAAAATATACAAAATACACAGAGAATTGTTTCAATTGAATATTTCATTAAATTAATTAAAATTTTCATCACAAATTGGAAGTGAAATAATTTAAAATTAATAAAAAATTTATTAATTTAACCAATTTTATTTAGACTTCACAATTTCTTAATATCATAAAGATAATTTTCTCAGTGTTCTTCTTAATACTAAAACACACACACACAGAGACAGTGGGGTATTTGAACTTTTGCAAGGCCAAAAAAAGAATATGTACACAAAAAATAAGTAACATTTCACGTTCTAATTAAAACAAAATAAAAAGTCTACCCAAAATTATATTAAACAATAAAAAATAAACACATTTTGGTTTGTTTTTTTCGACTTTTATATCTATATCTCTAACTACTTGTAACATAAAGAACACGACTATCCCTTCTTACCTCGCTTTTCTTTATTTTTTGTATACAAATAATGAAATTTAATTAGTAATTTATAAGTAATTTTTCCTATGGAAAACCCATCAGATCTCGAGCACCTTTTCCTATAAAAAAATCTTCAGATTCTGAAGCCTTAATTTCAGAGACATTTTCCTAGATTCTGAGGACTTTTTCCTACATAAAAATCTTCAGATTTTGAGATATTTTTCATATACAAAAACAATGAGTCATTCTAAAAATTTTGGAAACACGTTTTGGAAACATGAAATATGCGAGGAAATATTTATTTATTGTGCCACTTATCCCATATATTTTAAACGAATAGATAGATACCTATCGGTGTTTAGATACCTACTGGATTTCGCAAATATCTGAGCACTAAATCCGATATCTCTAAGCACCACTGAGGTCAAGCACATCGGCTAAAAATATGTAGGATGACACATAGGTGGCGTCACTAATGAAAAATCCATATCATTTTTTAGAACTACCAACCTTCAGAAGATTTAATGACAATTCATTCATTAGTGAACAAGTTACAGCTGTTACAGCCTGTTCTCACTTACGGATGCGCTGTTTGGTGGGATGCGTTGCGAGTGGACAGCTATAGGAAGATGTTTAACAAGGCTCAGAGGAGTGCATCTCTTGGCATCACAGGCGCAAGGAGAAGCACGCCACAGGCAGCATTGGATATCCTACTACATCTGTCCCCTATTGAACATAATGTGAGGAGTGTGGCGGCTAGGGACTTACTTAGACTCTATGAGTCTTCGTTGATTAAACCTGGGCGGGATGATCACACAAGAATTCTATACGAAGTGGGTCTGCTTGATCAGGGTAGTATTCCGGCGGGGATTTCGGATCATAGGAGTATGACCTTGGACTTCGGTGTAACACCATCGGTGGAGTTCCCGGATGGAGAAGTTTGGCGTGGATCCAAGGGACTGTTTGAGGGGTGGGCAATATTTACGGACGGGTCCAAGATGGACACTGGTGCCGGTGTTTATATTGCTGACACTGACGTGAAAAAGTCATTCAGACTCCCGGATGGGTGCAGTGTCGTCCAGGCTGAGATCCTAGCGATCTGGAGAGGCGACGGAGGTGATACTGGATCACATCATAGGGGGGTTAGCGGTGACAATTTACGTCGACAGTCAGGCTGCGCTAGGGCATTGACGAATTATACGGTGCGATCGAGCCTGGTCGCACGGTGTAGGAATGCTCTGAGGGAGCTCATGGTTGCATTCACGGTAAGGATGTGTTGGGTACCCGGACACTGCAAGGTGGATGGCAATGAGGTGGCGGACGAACTCGCGAGGGAGGAGGGTTCGGGTCTGAACTTAGGGGTAAGGGACAGCCCCTTGTGTCACTACTATGGGGTGATACGGGAAAGGTTCCGTGATGCCGTTAACCGGTCCTGGGGGAATAGAGTGGATTGCAGGGTGTCGAGGGCGTTATGGCCCGGACTGGACGCAGGGCAACCAGGATTCTACTAGGATTGGATAGAAGTGGTCTCAGGACCCTTTTAGGGTTCTTAACGGGGCATTGTTTTGTTAGGGCTTTTACGAGTAAATGGAAAAATGCCATACCGGACTTCTGCAGACTGTGAGGGATGTTGAGGAGCTAGAGACGGTAGAGCATGTACTGTGCCACTGTCCTAGAATGCAGGGTCTCAGGCTGAAATGGCTAGGGGATAGGTTTCACGACGAACTGGGGTGTATCGCTGAATGTAATCCAGCCGATCTACTAGGGTTTGTCAGGAAAATAGGACGGTTGTTTCCGACGGTGGGACTGTAGAGGGGTTATGTCCTACGTAGTTTCTATATATTACTTCGGACCTCTCAACTTTTCTTCTTCTTTATTTCTCTTTTTTTCTTTCTCTCTCTTCTTCCTCTATACTGAAGGGATTCACAATGGACCGCATTGATCTCCGGGTGGAAAGGCGTCCCTTGGGCGCATTTCTTAACCTAACCTAACAATGGACGAAACTTGGATCTGCCACTTCACTTCAGAGTCGAATCGGCAGTCAGCTGAGTGGACAGCGACTGGCGAACCTCGCCCGAAGAAGACAAAGATGCAACAGTCAGTTGGTAAAGTTATGGCATCAGTGTTTTGGGATGCGGCTGCGATTTTGTACATTCAATACTTTTAAAAACCCCATACCCTCAATAGTGATCGCTGCTTGGTTCAACTGGTGCATTTGAAGGAGGAATTCACCAAGATAGTGCGCCGTGTCATAAGGCGTTGGCTACCATGGCAAAATTGCACGAATTACACTTTCAACTGCTTTCGCAGCCAACGTATTCCCTAGATTTGACACGAAACAGAGGTGTGTACGGCTTAGAGTTATCCAAATTAGCACTAGGAAGAAAATACAAAGTTCAAATCCCAACAAGAGAGGACTGGGAACTTGATCCCCCATGGTTGAAGGAAGATGCACAGAAGTGGTATACTGACGGATCCAAGACTTCTAGCGGAGTTGGAGCCGGTGTATACGGACCTAGGTGCAGAATTCACATACCTCAGGGCAAAGAATCAACTATATTTACTGCAGAATTATATGCTATCTATACAGTAACGACCAAACTTCTGGAAAGGAATCTTGTAAGAACAAAGATAAACTTAATGTCGGACAGCCAGACTGTAATACAGGCCCTGAAAAACCCCATCTATCACCATAGATCAGTGCTAGAATACCATAAATCCCTCAACCAACTGGCGACCAATAATAAGGTAAAACTTATTTGGTTACCCGGTCACAGTGGGCATGAGGGCAATGAAAAAGCTGATGAACAAGCGAGACTAGGTGCAGAACTGCCATTTATAGGCCCGTGTCCTCAATTTAGTTTCACGAAAAAAGACATCACAAATATTATATCGGATCTGATCAAGACGAAATCCATTGAATATTGGAACAAACAGAAACCACTGAAACATTAAAAGAGGAGCAGAGAAGCCCTTCAGATGAACAGATCAAATCTAAGACTCCTATGTGGAGCACTCACAGGACACTATCCATGTAATTACATCCTGAACAGAATGGGACATGATCGAGATACGACATGCAGATATTGTATGGAGTATGAGCAGACCATGGAGCATGTAATGGCTAAATGTCTTGCCTTTGCCTACTATTTATCACATTTGGCAGACCTGATATTATGGAGGAACAATACATGAAACTGGAAGTGAAGAATATTGTACTGCTTCTCAAGGCTGCATTGGAGAACAACTGAGGAAAACACTAGAGGGTGCACAATATATCTACTTGGTCGCGGTGCTGGAGATACAGAATACTTAACCCAACTACATCGTAAATCGTATCCAAATTGGCTAAAATTTTCAAAAACTTCATTTTATTTATTAAAAGTTTCATACACTCAATAAAGAAGCTTTGTTAAAAAGCTGGTTTCCTAATAATTATGAAGCTTTTCATTAATTTTAAGAAAATTTTCGTTTACTTTGTAAAGAAAAGTTTCATTAGTTTAGTGATAATCTTATTAATTCTCATGAAAATAAAATTCTGTGTTTAAAAGTCTTATTATATTTTAGGCTGTTAATGTCATTTTGCCTTTTTTGTTGTTTGTAACGGTAGATTTTTTTGTATGACGAACGATGTGGGAGCAAAGAACTGCAAAACATTATTAAAATAATTTATTTTATGGATGAATCGTTGTTTTATTCTTCGACATCGTAGTTGTTTAGTTAGTCGTCAAATATTAAATATTGTAAATACAAACAATACCATTGAACTGACGAACGATCTACCTACCATCTTCACCATTCTTCTAAGCCGCAAAAATTCCTACGACATGTATTTTTTTTTTTACTGTTTTAATATTTAATCGCAAAAATAAGTAAATTGAAATATTTATGTTCGTAAACGAAATATGTTCATTTATTTAAAAATAGAAATTGGGTTTTGTATATTGATGTAGCAGGTCACTTATAGGAATACTAAAAAGAAAAAAGATAATCAAACACCAACATCAGACGAGATTAATTCAAGTATTTTTTTAATGTTGAAATAACAAAAATATACAAATATAAAATGTAGGTATACGTGTTTTTATATTTATTTATATTGTGTTGGGCAGACTGGCAGACGCTCTTATGTACATATAGATCCACTATATTATCTAGTACATATGTACTAGATAATGTGTGAATGAAATACATAGTTAAAGGAAACGTTTAAATAAATAACCACAATTGGGGCGACAAACGATGGCAATATACAAATTTTTTATAATTTTGTGAAATCTAATTTAAATTATTTTTGCAAAGTACTGTCACCGTTTAGACTCGACGTGTACACTTTGATTATAAAACTGGTATAACTCGGGTACAAGTCCTAATTCTTTTTTTTGGGAATTGCTCAAAAATTTAATTAAACTACATTTTAATTACATTTGTAGTAATTTTTTTTTAATTTACCAAATTTTGACTGTAAATTTTACTACATTTGTCAGTTAATTTTCAACAGTTAAAAATAACTGCATATTGCATTTGATTTAATTCCAAATGTTGTGTACACCTTTTCCACAGCAAGTGCAGTTGTTTTAACTGTCATTTGCAGTTGATTCTACCTACAAAATTTCCTGAGTGTAAATACTATTGCCAAATTATTCTCAATTTTCTCCTTGCCGGCATTTAAATTCCAAACAAGTGTTTATTTCTTTCTAATTTTCAACTTCAAAATATTCGAAAATGTGGAAAAATTCGAGACAAAATAGACGTTTTCTCCTATATCTCGAAACCGGCAACTTTACACAAACCGGAAAAATAGAAAAAATCAGTTTTTCGTATAATACGGAAACCGGTTTCAACAACTCTAATTTGAACATAAAAACATCTTTATACATAAAACCCGGTCAAATTAAAAATTCTCCCATATCCTATCTACCATTAAAGGCGACTGTAAAAAAACTTTCAGTTTCTTTGTCTACGGTTTCTTGTTGACCCCATTTTCAACACCTTAATATAAGATTGTCTCATTTTTTCTCTCCCACAACATAACTCAGCCCGTAAGATAATCAAAAAACAACAAATTTTTTGGCGAAATAAATCTCCTTTAAGAGTGAATTTTTATAGATGTCTTTTTTATAGAATGAATTATCTTTGATCATGCATTTTTTTTTTTTTTTTTTTTTTTTTTGGGGGGGGGGGGGGTTCTGAAAACAAGTAAAAATCGGTGCGGAAGCAATTGAAAGTGTAATTCGTGCAATTTGGCAATGGTAGCCAACGACTAGTGAGACGACGCAATGTCCAGTGAGATGCAAACGCGGCATCAATTTCGAACAAAGCTTTCTCATAGACAAATGTTCATGCAAAATAAACATTCCTTCAATAGGTCTGTACGAGGTAATTTTGGGTAGAGTTGGTAAAATGAGAGTAAGCAAAAAATTCTCTCACAAAACCATAACAATGCCCAAAATACTGCGAACGCACAAAACCACATTTCATACCCAAAAATAAACGTCAAATTTATTCATATTAAAAAACAGCTTAAATAATAAATATATTTGAAATGGCAAATATCTATTTTCATTTTCAAATGTATTTTTCATTATTAAGAAGGAAAAGTTGTTTATAGTAAACTTTTATTTAACTTTAATTTTTTTTTTTTCAAAACAAATTTATTAGCAACAGCAGATGATTTGACAATTTTACCATTTTACCCAAACAAAAAGTACGGGTAAGTTCTGGTTAAATGATAAGCACAATTACTCTCTCATTAACGCTCTCATTTACCCAATTTTTGTTAAAAGAAACGCTTTTTGGTAAGATTGGGTTCCCGCGGGCACCCGCGGTAACGTACGTCGAACACACCTAATATTTTTAAGGTATCAGGTTATCTCCTGCAACTTCACTTTGCGGTCTGCCATAACGATTTTGTGAACTTTTGTAATGTTATCTTTTGGGCGACCAGAGTTTTCGGCGTCATCGGTGTTTGTACGACCACGTTTAAAGTCAGCAAACAACTTTTCCACCATTTGTCTTGATGGAACAGAGTCCGAATAGCATTTGTCAAGCCAAGCTTTGGCTTGAACGGGGGTTTTTCCCCCTTAAAAAGCAATGCTAAATCAACACACGGAATCCCTTTGTTTTTAAAAATCGCAAAAGTAGGGTCACTAAACAGCTGTAACTTGTTCATTAATGAACGAATTGTCATTAAATTTTGACAGGTCTCATCTGAGGGTTGGTAGTCCCGAAAAATCATATGGATTTTTTATTAGTGGCGCCACAAATATGTCATCCTTGGGATATTTCAGCCGGTGTGTTATTAAAAATTTAAGATTTTAGTAAAATAAAGGCAATTACAGTTTAAAACAACTTTTACCACGATTAACAGAATTTTAGTAACTGCAAAACTTTTGAATGTCCCATTTAAATTTAACGAATAGTTAAATTTGAATGGTTTTTATACTATAAACAACAATAAATGTGTCCGTTAGAGTTCTAGTTACTAACTAAATGGGACACTGTAAAGTTAGCTGCAACTGCACAAAATTAAGTAAACATGAGGTACCTGAGTACCTCTGGTGCTCATATTGGGGTTAAATTTTATAATTCATATTGTTAGAGTAATTAAAATGAAATTTAATTAGTTTTACAACAAAGTTTCTTTTTCGCTTTTGCTTTTAAAGAATAATTATTAAATATATCTTTGTTAAAAGTTGTTTGCTTTTGTTTTCTTTCCAGTTTTGCTTATATTATTTCATGTTTGTAAGATTTCAGTATTAATTTTAATTTAAAATTGTTTACGTATAAATTGCAGAAAAGTGAATAAGTGTATAAAATGAAAAATAAAGTTTCTTCCTTCTCTTTAATATTTGTTGTTGTTGTTAATGTATCTTCTTGTTTTTGCCTGCTTTTGTGTATTCATATTTGTTTTTATTAAAGCATAATTCAATCAGTAAGTAGGAGTTTTACACTATAAGATATTTGTTAGGATTTGTATATCTTGAATTAAAAATGATTTTATATAGTGGACAGACAAAAATTTTAATTTATAATTGTTGTTGCCATTTTAATTAAAATTTTGTTATATTAACTAAATATTTAATTGGGGTTTTAACAATGTTTTGCTAATATAACAAATTTTTAATTGAAAAATTAAATAAATCGATTTAATATAATAAAATGTTGTATGTATCATAATTAATTGTATATTGTTACTTAGTCCCGGTTAACACTCAGCAGTTTTAATTGCAGCAATTCTGAGTTTATAGCAGAGGGTGGAAAGAAGAACGGAAAGGCTTACAGACTTGCTTGTACTTGCAATTTTCTTGTGTTTTCTAATTCGTACTTTTTTTATATGTAAAATATACTAAACTTGCAAGTGTGAACACGAATTCAAGTTCAAAGGAGAATTTAAGAAAAAATTGCTGTGTGAAAACCGGGACTTATATTATTTCATATTGATCATCATCTTAATATATCAAATTGTGTCAAATTATATTTATTTCTATAAAATTTCAAATTAATTATATATAATTAGATGAGATCAAAACTTCATTATAATCGAATCAGTCATTTGTCCAGAACCAATTTTAGTATCGTATCTGGTTCAAACATAATTTTTAAACGCTTGTTGAAAATTTTAAAATATTTTTCGTTTAAACTTTTACTTAAAAAAATTATTAAAAAATTTCAAAATTTATTTTAAAATCTGTTAGTATAAATACCTCCTAACGTACACAAGAGTACGAAGTACTACATTATTGTTATAATAATATTTTTCCACGTTTGATATTAAAAAAAAAAAAAAAAACATTGTTGCTGTTTTTTTATTTATTATTAAATCATTTGCGTTTTTGCTACTGCTGCTTTTTTCCAATGTCAATAAATTCTGCCATGACCTTTAAAAAATAAAATTAAAATAAAAATGAAAAATTCTATGTATTTAGTATTTATTTTTTGCAAAAAGTTAGCAATTTATTTATGTACTATGTGCAAAATCAGCTGCTCAATATATTATTAAATATATTAGATCAGGGAAACAGTAGTGTCCAACCGAGTATACACCTTCGGACTTCGGCCAAATTTACAGAAATTGTGTATAAATTTAAATTCTTTAATTTCGAGTAGAAATACTTGAATTTGTTCTATTTTTTTTTTTTGTCAAAACATAAAAAGCCATCTTAAAAAGAATTAAATTTAGTACAAAAAACTTTATACATAAGTTTTTTTTGTGTGTCCAAAAATCAAACAAAAACTAATGCTTGATTCAAATTTAAAAGTAATATTTTAAATTCGAATTCGGCCAAAAAAGTGAGTTCTGTCGGATACTAGAAAACAATTTTTTTGAAAACATCTTCTAAAACAGTGGTTCCCACTAACTTTCACTTCACAGACCCATTGAGACATTTTTACTTGCTGACAGACCCCCCCAAGTTATAAAATTTGTTTATATATATAAAAAAACATTTAAATCCGAAGATTTTCAGAAAAAATAGTAGTAGTAAAAATTACTACAGATGGAATTGTAGAATTTTCAGAATTTAAGAGATTTACCAGATACCTTTTTTGGAAGAATCTTTCAATAAAATTACCCTAGGACTTTGGGGTGACTTCTATAAAAAAGCTTCTTATTTTTTAATAGGAAAAATTGATTCTTTTAACAAAAAAAAAAAAAATCCCGGAGTCTGAAAAATCTAAAGAATTGGAATACCACAACTTTTTATCAGTTTCCTATTTTTTAAATACAATTATGGCAACTGACATGGAAGATTATATATTATTACCTTCTTATTTTTAATTTTTCCGAACTCTTCCCGGATTACTTTGGATGCAGCTAGGGACCATTAGGGGGTCGCGACGCCCCATTTGGAAACCGTTTTTCTAAAAAATTTTAGCTACAGAAAAATCTCTATAGAAATATCTTTATTTCTGAATCATTTTTAATTAACATTAGATTCTGAGAGATAATGTCAATATTTGTTTTCCGATTTCCAGACCTTTGAACATATTACGATATTTCCTACAGAAAAAAACTTACTGAAAAATTTGTTCTTATAGAGAAATAATTTTAACAAACAATTTTGTTCGATAAAATAAGTAGCCGAATCACTACATCAAAAACTCTATTGAAAGCTTACAATTTTTACTTATTCTTTCAATATTTTTTTGATTTTGAATAACAAAATTTTCAACATTTTAAGGCAATTTTAAAGTAGAAAAATTTTCCACAATTACTAATATGTGTGTAGAGTCCAACCAAAACAGGATTTTCTGTAAATACCGAAACTGAATATTCGGTTTAAATAACTTTATTCGTCCGAAACCAAAAATTTTTTTCAAGTTTTATCAATATTTTTAATATTTTTCCTCATACAGTGAAAGCTCCCGCAGGCGGACACCGACCGTCGCGCTGATTTTGTCCGTTTACGGGAGATGTCCGCTTACAGTATAGTTTTTTTCTTATTAAGTTATAAGAAGATATTTGTCCGTCTATGCGAACTGTCCGTCTGGGGGAGATGTCCGTTAGTGGAGCTTTCAGTGTAATTATATAGAATTCAAAAAGAAATATGTATTGTATTACATTATAGAAATTGACATTAAATTATTTTATTTCTGAAAGATAATGTTAAGCCACAAAACATTTATGTATATTGTTTTAATTTTTGATTTTATGTCTCGTGTAGACAGACGTCAAGCTAACATGCGACTTGCTTTGATTTAGGACGTTTCATAATAAATTAAATACTTAAAAGAAATAATCATATTTAAATATAATTAAATCATCATGAATATTTTAATAAAACGAAGAAGAAGAAAAAACAATGACAACAATAATTTATTTACACAATAATTTATAAACTAAAAATAGATTTGAACGCAAAAAAATTGATTTGCTCTTCAATTTGTTGTGTTTTGTTTGTTGTAGTTTTTGCAACGCCTACACATTCGTCAAAACTTTAAAAATTTTAAAGAAAGAATGAAAATAATAAAGCAAAAACAAACATCTATATTAAGACATACCTACATCAATAAATATCAACAACTATAAAAAGTGACACATTTTTTTTTTTGTGAAATGTATAAGTATGTACTGAAAAGAAAGAATCGAGAAACAATTTTAAAATAGTCTGGGTCGAATATAATATACCCTAATTTGTAAATTACAAATAACTTCCAATAACACATGACGTTTTAAGTTAAACAGTTAAAAAGTTTGTAGAATGTATTAAAAGTGTTAACTGCCACAAAAATATTTACTTTTAAAATATTAAGTAGTATTTTTTAACTGTTAAAAAAACAACTGAAAAATGCAGTAAAAAAAAAACTATAAATGTCGTAGAAATTAGTGAAAAATTTTCAGTAAAAACATTTTGAAATTTTTATTCATTGAGCCTGTGTAATTTTTATATGAAGTAGTATTTTTTTAACTGTTAAAAAAACAACTGAAAAATGCAGTAAAAAAAACTATAAATGTCGTAAAAATTAGTGACAAATTTTCAGTAAAAACATTTTGAAATTTTTATTCATTGAGCCTGTGTAATTTTTATATGAACTCAAAATAAAAAGACTTCAAAACATGACTTTATTTTATAAACAAAAATAAAAATTAGGTATTTGAAGATTTTTTATTCATTTTAAAAAAAGTTATAAAATAAAATCACGTACACCACACAGAGAAAAATATTATAGTTAAGTAAATTAATATATCATATTTAAATTAAAATTTTAGTTTTTTTAACATTTTTAAATTAAAAATGAATCTTATTTTAGTAAATATGATTCTGGTTAAAATAAACTTTTTCATATTTAAATTAATATGGCAGCATTTTAGATTTTCTTATTGCATTTTAAAATTAAGTAGAAACATATTTAAATTATAAAAAAAGAAAACAAACTTAGTTTGATTTCAAAGCTGTTTCTATTTTCGTTTCTACTTGATTTCAATATATTTTTTTTTTCTCTGTGAAGAAGATCGGAATTTTGCAGTTTATGTATCCTATAAGTATGAACTAGGGCTAAGCTCACAATGGGCGATAAATAACCACAAGCAAATGTGCATACTAGCCAAAGTCTTGCAAATAATTCAGCAATTTTTTTTATTTTTATTTAAAAACTAAATATTATTAAAGTTAGTATTTCACTGTTGCAGAAAGATCATGAGGCAACTTTTATAAATTTTTTTTTAAATAAAAATAGGAAAAATAAAAATATTTTTGAAATTGTGTAGTTTTTGGATGTAATAGTGTTGAACACATTAGTGGATTAATTAAATATTACATTTAATAAAATTAAGTTCGTGACTTTTTTAAATTATTTTTGGTCTCTAACTAAAAATTGATCGATATGCACTTAAAATGTTAAATGTAGGGTATTCTACAAAAAAAGCGTTTAAATTATTTTTTTTTTATAAAACATCAAAATAAATATTGTTCATATGTATTTAAATATTCTACACATCATGCTTTGTTATCATAATTGTTCTCATTCGTAAAATCAATTTGTTTATTTTCTAAAATATTTATTTAAAATACAAATTTTTTGAAAATTTTGCAAAGAGAATTCGTAAGATAATTCCAATTAAGGCAGTGTTGCCACTTTTACAATAATTTAAAAAAAAATGGGATAATTTAAAAGTAATTCTAGACATTTTGTTTGTTTGTCTCAAACGTTAGCGTTGGCTAAATTTGTGCGTTCATATTAACATTCATAACGATAATTAAAATAAAACAATGATATTTGGTTGTTTTTCATTACTTTACAGAAAATCTTCATTAAAACTCGTGCAATAAAATTCTCTGAGTGTAACTATTTATATTGAATTTTGTCATTCCCTCCTACTTCTATGAAACATTGCAAAAATTTAATTATTAAATAATATTTTACTTAATTTTTCCTTTTTGTTTTGGTCATGACTAGGGCTCGGAAGTTGAAGTAAATACAATTTATTTTTCCTTAGTTCGAGAACGTTAACCAATTTTCATTGCGAATTAATAAATTTACCGAAAAAATAGCATAAATTTTTTAATGCATATGTTTTACATAAATGCACATTTTAATGCATATTTTCTTATAAATGAATATTTTTACTTTTTTAGCTAAATTTCTAACGATTATTAAATGTAATTTTCAATTTCTTTACTAGTTTTTAACACAATAAATACTTAATTTTAAAAAGTTTAAAAAATAATATATGCATATTTTTAAAATTTTATATGCAAATTTTTCAATTTTCAATAAATATTTAATGAAAAAATACTATTATAAATGCAGGAAATTTCTTGCCCTAGTCATGACTATTAAAATTTTATGTATCTATTTAATACAATTTGTTTACACTTTAAAAAAATATATATATATATTGTTTATTTTTATTCTCTCATTGTTTTTAAATTTCTCTCCTCATCTTTCACACCAGTAGGCAGTGATGTCTACTCCAACCACATAAAAATATCTAAAAAAACGTGAATGAAATTGAAATGCTAAAATTACCAAACAATTTTACTAAATATTAGTACACAAACCCGACAAGGTGACACAGGATGCGGTGCCGAAAACACCAGCAGTCACGGAGGACTCGGATCCTAAAAGCGAGGGGGTTATGTCTAACTCGCAGGAAGACAGACTTTTGGAGCGCCATGATTGAGGTCATCCAAATAAACCTCCATCGGAGCGAGACGGCAACCAACGCTCTGATGTCTAAAATAAACAAAGGTAAGATACACCTTGCTTTAATCCAGGAACATTGGATCACTCGGAACAAGGTTTCTGGGTTAAACCATGTTAATTATCAACTTTTTTACTCTGATACAGGGTCTCGTCCGAGAACTTGTACCCTATGTCATAAAAACTTATGTTTTCACCTCTTAACAGGGTTGTCAACGTCGGATGCAACGGTGCTGAAGCAAGGGGGTAGCAATACGTACCTTGCGGCTATCTACCTACCCTTCGACTCTCCGACACTTTTACCCACGTCGGAGTTGATGAAACTGGCTGAGGAGGCGCAAAGAAAAGGTATAAAACTTATAGTAGGTTGTGATTCTAACTCTCATCATGTAGCTTGGGGTAGTACTAACACCAATAGTAGGGGACAGGCCCTCATAGATTTCTTGAATACAAAAGACTTGATTACGTTGAACGTAGGGAATAAGGCCACCTTTGCCAATAGGATCAGGGAAGAAGTATTGGATATAACCTTTTGCTCTGAGGACCTTATAGACGATATCCGGGATTGGAGGGTTTCGGATGAACACTCCTTCTCGGACCACCGGTATATAAGGTTCAAAATTCTTCGGCCACCGCCGATGCCGATAAAATTTCGGAACAGGTCTAAGACCGACTGGGTGCAATTCGGGGCTGGATTGGGGAACCGATTGGGATTGGGCACATGTCAATGCCGGAATAAGGAGGACATAGACGCCAAAGTAGAAACGCTCACAAACGCCCTGGTTGAATCGAGATTCGGGATTAGGGAAGGAATCTTCGCAAACTCTTCAACCGAGCAAGGCGTAAGAAGACCGCAGTCTACTGGGACGAATATCACAGTAAGCTGAAGGAATATAGAAAAATCACTAGAAAGGCCAAACGAGACTTCTGGAAACTTTTCTGTGAACAGGTAGATAGCGTCAATGATGTTTCGAAGATTAGGAAATTCTTATCCAAAACCCATCTTCAACCAGGATCAATGGTGGATGAGACTGGGAGGAGACTGGAGGATATAGAGATCATGAAACTCCTAATGGACTCCCATTTTCCGCTGACCGAAACAGGCGCCATGGAGGAACCGTCACGGGGGCAGGGAGACCAAAATGGAGGGATGGTCGTAACGACTGAAATGATCAAGAGTGCGATCAGAATTTTCGCACCATACAAGGCCGCGGGGCTGGATGGTATATTCCCGGCACTCTTACAGAAGGAGGTGGACTTAGTGTCAACTCATCTGTCAGTGATATATACTGCGTGCTTAAAATTCGCATACACTCCGGTTAGATGGCAGGTTGCTAGGGTAGTGTTTATTCCCAAACCTGGGAAGCCGACCTATGCGACACCAAAGGCTTATCGCCTAACGTCCTTTCTACTTAAAACCATGGAGCGGATAGTTGATGCCATGATTAAAAGTAGGATACCGGACAGAAACCTGAAATATAAGCAGCATGCTTATGTAAATGGCAGATCAGTGGAGACAGCATTAAATGAGGTCGTACACTATATACGGAAATCCTTCGAGGGCAAACTGTACACACTGGCAGTGTGCATTAAAATCGAAGGAGCCTTTAATAACGTACTGACCGATACTCTTATCCGATCCTTGAGCCGGTTTCGGGTTGACCGGGCGCTTAGTGACTGGATCACCCACATGCTTAGGAATTGATGGATTAGTTGCGAAATGTACGGTGTAACTATTAGGAGAAGGGTACTTCGCGAAACGCCACAGGGTGGGATTTTATCTCCACAGCTATGGGTAACCGCGATAAATAGTCTCTTAAGGACCTTGACCGAAGATGGATTCGAACCAGTCTGCTATGCAGTCGATGTTGTAATACTTCTAAGGGGCAAGGATCCGAACTTTTTGTGCAGAAGGGCCGAGGCGGCCCTTAACACGGCCTTCGGCTGGGCTCAGCCAAGGGGCCTAAACGTTAACCCGGAGAAGACGGAAATATGTCTGTTTACGGGGAGAACGAAAATTCCTGTCTACAGGGAACCACGTTTCTCAGGCAGGACGATACCAGTGACCGACAGGGTTAAGTACTTAGGCGTAATCCTTGATCGGAAACTAAAATGGAAACACCACATAGAGGATAGAACCAACAAGGCGAGCCGATGTTGGGCGCTATGTAGGAGGACCTTAGGCCCGAAATGGGGCCTAAGTCCGAGTATGATACACTGGCTTTATAGGAGCGTAATAAGACCGATCTTAACGTATGCCTCTGTAATCTGGTGGACTTCTTTGGACAAAAGGTGCAACATAAGACCATTTCAGGGGGTTCAGCATACGTGTTGCTTGGGTATAAGTGGGGCAATGTGCACCACGTCAACCAAGGCTCTGGAGACACTACTGGATATACCACCAATCGAAACGCAGGTGATGTACGAGGCAGCACTCGCGGCCGAACGCCTCTTATCTCTTGGCGCTCTATATATAGGTGATTTCAGAGCAGATCATCAGTGTATACTGGGCACGTTGCCCGGTTACACACACTCATCCGACATGCCCGACCGCATACCGGAGACGGAAACTGTCGGAAACTGCGAGACTATGATCCCTGATAGGGGAGAATGGTCGAGGGGAACTCTGGGGCGAATGCCCGTGGGGATTTGTTGCTACACAGACGGATCTAAGTTGAGGAATAGAACGGGTATGGGGGTCTATTGAGAACCCGGAGACCGAGATATCCTACCGTCTTTCTGATCACAACACCAGCTTCCAAGCGGAAGTACGTGCTATTACGAAGTGTGTGAGATGGATTGAATCGAATATGGGGCGAGTAGACGCTAACATATTCACCGATAGCCAAAGGGCGATTAAGTTCCGGGGCCACTCGGGGATAGCCGGGAACGAGACGGCAGTTAACTTGGCGAACGCAAAACCGTTTGAGGCAACGAAAGCGGAATTAAAATCGTGGGCAAGAGAAACCCACACGGCCTGTTGGAACAACGGGACGGTGGCCAGGACCACTAGGATTTTGTGGGGTTGCCAAGACGAGAAGAGGACAAGAGGCCTCCTTAATGGAAGTAAGTCCGAGGTCATTGTGATGGTTCGTATCCTGACTGGTCATGCAGGATTACGGGCACAACTGTACCGGATTGGACGAGCAGATTCTGACGAGTGTAGAGCGTGTGAAAAACTGAACAGATTTTCGTTCAATATATTTACTAAATTTTAGTAACGTCAACTATTTTAATTTTACTATAAATTTCAAACACGTTTTGCTTAAATTTATTAAACGGTATGCTGGCCTAAAATATTTCTGTAACAATTGCATAAATTTCTGTAACTTTTAAGGGCTTTTTTAATAGAGTGTATAGTAACTCCCTTCCTTGCTTGGTGTTAATTTTCATTCCGATTTAGAGCCTTCTTAACTAAAAATGTTAACTTTTTGTTTTACTTTAATTCGTCCTAAATATAAAGACAAGGATATGGATTTTGTTCCTGGAAATCATGTGCATGGGTTAGAAGGTGGGGTCAAAATAAATCCAATTTTGTATAAAAACATGAATGAAAAATAGATTTATTAATTTGTACACAGCTTTAAAGTACAGGAGAAAACATTAGTGTGAATTCCCATTATGGGAATTATGTCCTTCTGAAAAAATGTCTTCATGCCTATGTGGAATATACCCTTTTTTAACTGTTAGGCATGGTCTCCATTTTTGGGTTTATGACCGGGGGTAGTGTAAAATTGTCAAGTTTGTGGAATTTATGAAAATTTTACACTTACGTATTTTGGCAATACATTAATTTCTGACGTATTTTGTAATTTGTTTCCACTTTAAAATATTCTGAATTTTTTCTTAAACAAAACACTCATAATATAGAGAATATTTAATTGTTTTAAAATAACAATATATAAATATGAGGGCGCCAGCAGAACTATCGTTATTTTAAAAAATAATAATTTTAAGTTGTTTTAATCTGGCAACAATCGAAGCAATTTTAATAATATATAAAGTTAGTGAATGGGATCCAAAAAAAACATACTGGCAATCCTGCTAAAATAACACATTTTATTATTTTTTTTTCTCCTAATTTCGTTGTTTTTATAATTTGTTTTATTTCAATTCATTTAAATTTGTTTCTGCATTTTTTTTTTTTTAATTTTGTTGTTAAAATATAATTTTTTTATGAGTTCAAGGTTAATCAACAAAAGCAAACAGTATTAAAAATGGCTGCAGAGAGTTTATGCATTGCCAATGAATAGGCTGTGGTGTTTAATAACTTTTTTTTATATTTTATTTCAATTGTGTCAATTTTTTATCGTTAATTCTTCTTTGTATTTTCCTTCGTGCTCATAGCATAACTTTTTTATTTCTTTTGTCGACTTTACACGACGTGATTATCAATCAATTTACTAGTTACATACATAGTATTTGTTTGTATTTCATTTTTAATTTCAAGCAAAAACTGACTTTCACTTATTTTATTACGTTTATTATTTCATCTTCTTTTTTTTATTAAATGCGTTGTTATTTCAGAGCTGCAAGATAAGTAGTTCCTTTATTTGATACGAAACTTCCCGAAATAGGGTATTAAAATAGTAACTACTAATTGATATCAATTCTATAAGAATTTATATTTGACAAAGAAAATTAAATATGGTTAATTTTGACTGGTAAATATTTGTAAATTTTAATCATGGCCTATAACACAAATGTCCCCCTAAAGTTTCACCAAGATTTAAAGTCAAAATTTTATATTGTACACAACAACAAATGTGTCAGTTAAAGCCCCACTTAATATCCTCCATTTAATATAGTCCCAGCTAGTAGCTAACTAAATATTTTGCTAATGTGGCTAAATTTGTCAGTTGCTTTTACTACAATTCTTAATTTTTCTTAATTTTTCTTAATTTAAATATATTTGTTGAAGGATGAAACTCTCTTTTTCTGATTGGAATGACAAATTAGAAGAAGAATTTTTATATAAGGCGGGGTCTACAGCCGTATATTATTAACCAGAATTACACTGTAATTATGGTGAAAGGCGACGACCACAAAATCATATATCCATATCGTTAAGGTAAAAAGATTAGATTTTCTGAGTATCAAAAGTAGGCGCACGTTCAGGATCCAAATCAGTCTGGCAGTGATGCTCTCATCTTGCCGATAGATATAAAAAAAGCTCAACAGATTAATAGAAATGCAATCTCTGAGACATAGCTTTTAGAGTCTTTGTATTATACAATGATATCCTAATAACGCAAGAATTGAATATTAGTATAAATTATCAGTCTTTATTCAAATTCCAACCATTGGGATACTCCGCGGACTGTTGAGGTTAGAATACCGACAAGAAGGACTGCGCTGCGAACTCTACTATTCATGGTTATAAGGTATTCACGAACGTTAAGAAAATTAAGATAGGAACCGCGTTGGGAGTCTATTTAGGCGAACTGTACAGTGGAATTTCTACGTGACTTCAGAGAGAATGTAGCGTTTTTGAAATAAAAACCTATGCAATTAATAAAGCCGCGCGAAAAATAAACGAAATAGGCATTCACAATCCAATATGATAAAATTAATGTGAGTGAACAACTGTTATCAATCATTGATAAAATATTTATGATAGTACTCTGATCCCTATCATGGATCTCAGAGCACACTCCAAGGCCTTTGGGTTCTAGAAGGTTAAATCAGTTTGGAATTCGATATAAACGGATGCCCTAGTTTCTTTAGTGAAATTATTTGTTGTGAGTGTGGAGACAAGAATGATTTTAGAGAGATTATCACTAGCCACTGCGAGTTGGGCGGGATGGCTTAGGGATTACTGAAGAAGCAGGGCGGACGGAAAGGATATAGTGCCTATGACTGAAAGAGGGGCAACTCAGAGATCTGAGAAGTTGAAGTATTTTTGATCGATTTCGCAAACTTTTTAAGGAAATTATTTATATTGAATTTACATAAGCATGTGGAGATAGACTAAGGTAAATCGCAATGAGACACATGTGCACTAAACAACAAAAAAAGTACCACTCAAAACTACCACTGGGCCTATACAACAAAAGCTATGCATTATTCCACATTTCTATGAAATTTAATTTAATTATAAAAAGGACAACACTGAAAAACTTTCGGTTATAAACATATCGGGTCAAGTTTATATTAAAGGGTTAAAAATTTGTTTCAAAGTTCAAAACATTTTTGTTTAAAAACTATTTATTATCTTTAGAAGACCTTCAAATTACCCAATTTGACTTTCTAAAAAAAAAAGAATTTACCAAAATAAAACTTCTTAGATTTTAGGTCTTTTCCTAAAAACGCTTAAAAAAATTACATCGCGTTGTAGAATGAATGTTTTTATTTGTTTAGACACTGAATATTTCAGATTCTAAAAAAACCATCCGTTAAACTGTTAGTTTAACGGATGGTTCAGTAAAAAAGAGTTGATAATTTTCTTAAATGGAAACTAAAAAATTGTCAGTTTAGGTTGATTTGTTTTTTTTTTTTTCATTTCATCGTTATTATTTCAATAAATTTCTTTGAAATATTTTTAATAAAGTTCAAAAAAAGGGTTTTAATATTAATTTATTTATTTCTCCTCCACCTCCCACTCCTTTCTTCTTTGACATGAAAATTTAGTTTATGCATTTTTTGTTGTGTTTTGGCCTTAATTGTTTTGCCCTGACCTCATTTGTTTTCTTTTTTATTTTTTGAGTGTGTGTTATATGTAATTTTATTATATTATATTTTTCTTTCTTTATCGTCTTGTTATAGGATTCCTTTATTTATTGTAAAAGCAGTGAAAAAAAATTGAAAGATATAAAAAAGAGAAATACTATTTAGGTCATAAATTACTTGTTCATATTTGCGACATAGAAACATTTTTTATGCATGAGTATTTTTTTTACATTATTTAAGAAATCTGATGCTAACAACAAACACATTCTGCCTGTGGTTTATAAAATTGAACAAAAAAATAAAATGAACCAACCATCATAAATTTGTCACAAATTATTAAAATAACTTTTTCTTCTATTTTGAAATTCTAACAAGAAAGATCTCCTGCAGGGATTTTATTCTATTATGGTTTAGGTATTTTAGTTTTAAAACTTAATCGCTAAAACTTGGAATATCGAATTAATACTTCTCCTAAATCTAGTTTAAAATAAAGTTAATTTTAGATAAACTCAGTTTCAAATCCCTTCCGAAAATTGGCAGCTAAACTTGTAAAGAAAACAAAATAAAAAATAACTGTAAATTGAATATGTTTTAAAAGACTCTTGATTTACTGGCGGAGATATAATATGCTAAAAATTAAAAATAACATCATTTATTTTTCACAAAAATTAAAGGGAAGGACCTAAACTTTTAGAAAATTTGATTATAGTCACCCTGTTTTAGGACAGGCTTTGCTACAGGATTTAAAAGTTTTATGGTTGTATAATGTTTTAAATTTTTTCCAATCTGAGTTACGAAATAAAGAAAAAATATTTTCTAAAGTAACATATTACAATCACGCATATTACATTAAATTTTTACAGAAAAGTAACCAATAAAAGTTTTAATACAAAAATATAAAATATTTGAAAGCAATAATCTTTTACAATATATGTATATGTAGGAATTAGTTGAACTATTTTATAAATATTTTAAAATATTAAATTTGTCACGGTTTTTTTGCCCTCCCTGATTAAATACGTATTCGTGGAAAGCCCAATTGAATATAAGCCCTCGAAAAATTTTCGACCAAAAAATTGCATTTTTATTCTAACCCTATTTTTCACCCCTCAACCTTGAATTTGAATCCCCTATTACATGACCGAGAGTATTTTAAGAATCAACAAAATGTCTATGCATATGTCAGTTAAACTATAATATCAAATATCTCAAATATATCCGCTACAAAAGCTGTGTTTGTGGACGAACTACAGCGTTGTTTTATGTAATTTCCAAATAAAATTAAAATATGCAATCGTCAACTTTCAACGTAAATTATGTCAAATTTGTATAGGAATTACAAAAAGAAACGTATAGATCAGTGTATCTACAAAGTTTGGTCTTAAAATATACAGGCATTAAATTTCGAGCATTTCCATTAAAAACCGATTTGAATTTTAAATACTTTTCCTTGTTAACTACCTTGTAATTTTTAAAAATTATAGATAAAAAAACATTAGATTAAATACAAAATAATTGATTTGTAGTTAATAAAAAGCAATTGGAATCAAAAATCACTTGAAAATTAAATACATACACAACAACTCTAATAAAAACATGTGTCAATGTAAAGCAAAGAAAAAACTAACAAATTGAAAGAGATATTGTATTTAAAAAAAAGCAAATACAAAAAATTACAATAACAATACATAAAAGAATAATAAAAAAAAAACAATGTCAACAACGACGTCAGCTGAGGCAGAGAAGAAAAAAGCAGCAGAGAAAAACACAGGTATGTGAAAAAACAACAAAAACAGCAACTACACTCAAGATTAGAGATAAAATATTATAAATAAATATTTATTAAGAAAAAAAATAAATAAACGCAAAGATTAAAAACCGAAAAACAAAATATGACAAAGAAGTGAACACAAAGGGGGAAATTAATGAAAACAACTTACCTTTAATAAAATTTTTAAAAGAAAGTCCTTAAAAAATTAATACGATGCATACGATTCGTAACTTTTATACCGTTAGATGGCATAAACATTTGTAGAAAGAGAGTACAAGAGAATCTCAACAAAAAAAAAAAAAAAAATAACAACAACACTAAACTTTAAAGTTTTTTATTAAAAAGAAGTTTCACCACTTTCTTTTGCTTAGTAGTTTATTTTTTTAGGTTTTTTTTAGCGGGGTTTTTTATGAGTTTTTTATTATAAAAAAACTTAGTTAATTTATATATATACGATAATTTATATATGTGTTGGTTAGTGTTGTTGTTGGATTTTTTTAACTTGTTTTTACGGGTGTTGTTTTTGTTGTTGATGTTTGTTTGCTGTAAAAACAACAACTTATAGATATATATATATATACTATATGATGATGTATAATATGAAAAAAAGGAAACCAGTATTTTCTTCTTTCACTTGAGGTTTTTTATTTTTGCTGACTGCTTTGCTAGATTTTTATGTGTGAGAAATTTTTTTATTTTAAACATTTTTTTGCAATAAATGGATTTTCACTTTAAAAATTCATGATTTTTTTTTTAAAGTTATGGTGTATTTTTTTAGTTATGTTAAATTTTTAATTTAAATTAAAAATTGCAGGTTTTTACAAAGGTTTTTAAATATTTGTATTTTATAACATTTAAATCATTTTTAGTTATTTCTTTTAAAATTTCTTTAAAACACATTTTATTTTATTTTCATATAATTTATTAATTTAAATATTTGTAAATTAAACACTATTATTTGTTTTATTGTAATCAAATCACTATTTTAATTTTTATTTTAATTTATAGAAATTTTGCATGATTAAGCAAAAATTGGTATAGAAACTTTTATATTTAAGAAATATATTTTAAACGGAATTCGCCAAAAGCACATCCTACAAAGACAAAAAGCAGACTAAATATTTTGACGTCTCGGCTATCACTATTACCAGATGTGTGCTAATTTGTCCCCACAATTGGATTACAAAAATTCCCCATGTTTGTTTATCTTTAACATACATTTAAGCTAGAATTACTTTTGCGTAACGTAACGTATCAGCCCATTTAAGTTAGAATAAATTTTATACAATTCGAATCATAATTAATCATTATTGCCATACAAAAGAATGTTCTGATATCTGCTACTTTTGCTTAGATTAGCACTTTTGAGAAAATCTTTTTCCCCTACAGAGCTATGTTAGCTGGATATATTGTATATGTATTATTGAACGAATAACTAAATGAGTTTAAAAATATTTTTTAACAAAAAATATTTGCCTTGATTTATAGTTCACAAATCAAATTGTGAAACAAATTATTCAATCAAATCAATACTGAGTCAGAATACATTTACATACATGAAAGTTTCTTGGCTTTCGAATTACAAAATGTTGAATAAAAAACATAAATAATTTTATGTAATATTAAATCATTGATTTGAAGTAATATTTTGTTAAAAAAAAAATAACAGTTTTAAGCATATTTGTTAATACCTTACTAAAAATTAGGTTTTTGTACAATCTTTTATAAAAAAAAGAAAATTTTTATTAAATATAATATTATATATTTAAAAAACAAAAATTTTAAAATAATCCCTGTAAATTTCGGACTGATTCCTCATGGCCGATTTTTTTCTGTTGTTTAAAAAAATCGTAAAATCAGTGAAATTTTTAATATTGTGATTTTAAAAATTTGGGAAATCATTAGACACAAACGAAACGTGAGTAAAATCTTATATGCAGTTAAACCATTGCGCAGCAAATAATTGGTATTATAGTACGTAAGTTTAAAAAAATATTAAAATTTTTAAACTTTTGAATAAATATTTAAAATAAAATCGTACATTCACTTTGTAAATTAAAGAAAAATTAATTACCGTTAGAAAAGTTTTTTTGGTTACCTAAACTCATTTGTAGTTTCAATTATGAAATTTTTATATATTTTCGAAAATCAAGTTATAATCCAAACTATCGAGACAAAGCTCCATATCTGGCAACACTAAATGTTCCGTAAAATTTAGTTCGTCGCTATTGTGGTTTTTGTTGCTTTCTAAATGAAAAAGGAGACAACGTAAACGTCAAAGTTAAGTGACGTTAACGTCCATGAAAGCAGAGTACAAAGATGATTTCTGGTATATTTTTTTATATAAAATTCACCTTATTAATATGTATTAAATAATTTCCACTTATTTCTTAATCTTTGTTTTAAACAATTTTTTATGTATTATACTATATTTACCTATATTTTCTCTTTATATTTTTTATTATTACAACACACTTTATCGACATTGAGGTGTATTAAAAATATACACAAAAAATTCTTTAAATGATTTCTTAATTCATTTTGTGTAATTTTTTTTTTGTATTTTACTTTACCTCCTCTTATGTACTTCACATTTTATTTTATTTTTTAATTTTTTATAACTTGTGCTGTTGCTCTGCTTCTGCTGTGTTATTTCGTTGAAATTTTTTAATTTCTTGTTCTCCTTGTGGTTTTTTTTTGTATCTTGTTTGCTGATTGGCCTACTTTATCAGAAAATTTCCAATTTTCTTATTAAAAATCACACTTAAACACTCACAACTGTTAAAATTTTGCAATTATCTTTAAATTATATAAACACTAAAACAAATTCCTACTGAAATATATTATTTTCCTAATTAAAAAATTTTTACATTTCTTTTTTTTGTCTCAAAAAATAATCTTTTTTCCATTTTTTCACACACAAAAAATAAACGAGACGTCTCTACGACGTGTAGAAAATGAATGAATTATTGGCATAGGTGCTTAAATGGGGTTACCATTTGCAATTAGTATTAAAAAAAATTAGTACGAAATCACCACAAAAGATCTTGCTTATTAACTGTTCATAACAATTATGTTTTTTTAAATTATAAATACATTTATATCGGTAATTAATTAAATGGATTGGTTATTAAACAAAAATAATAGTATCTGCTATTTTAAACTAGGTCCGTTTTTGTACAACTATGAGTTAATATACCTGTTCACTGTTGTATCTGAGTGTTGAATTATTTTAATGAAACAGTGTTGTATTTAGAATAAGTTTAACGAGATTTTTTTATTCACCACTACGAAAATCACAAAAGATTTCTGTTTGGCGGCAAGCTATTAAAGTTGGATTATGTCATTCTCATATAAATTTGACATCAGTCAAACTTTAGTGTTAACGCTTAACGTAAGTTATGTCAAATTTGTATGAGAATAACAGAAGCCAACGTCGATAGCTTCCCGGATAATGTCTCTCACGATGCAAAAAACGTTCTCTGTTCTTATATGTGCAGATTGACATTTTTCTAATAGATTTTTTTGCAATTCCAATTGATTTTCTTTGCAAGATTTGCAGGAATCAGGTAAATTTGCTAAATTTTTCCCTGTTTACCGAACATTTGTGTTATGTACAACATTTTATTTGAATTGTGTTATTATATTACGGCTTATGTTATTCCCATACAAATTTGACATAAGCAACGTTAAAAGAGGTAACACTTAACATCGGCTTATATCAAATTAATACGGCAATATTCAATAACATTTAATGCAGCAATATGTGCTCCAGCGAAGTGTCTTTTGATAATTGTGAACGCGCCTTTAGAGTGCACAGTGAGGTGACCCGTTTAGTTGTCAAAAATAACTTTCGTCAAAAATGTAAAAATAACTACTAACAAAATAACTAAAAATAATAGTATAAAAGTTATACTAAGTGGGTGGAATATTGTAATTTATTAATTGGCCTCTAGGCTTTGAAATTACAAACTGTTGAATAATAAAAAAAAAAAAAAAAAATACCGCTAACTTTAAAACAAGCTAACAGTTAAACTTAAAATACCGCTAGCCTTAAAGCAAACTAATAAAATAATTTAAAAATACCATTATGCATTATTACTAACCGTATGCACCAGTTAACATTTTTAAAATTAAAGTTATTTTTTTATATTCCTATCTTCAACAGACATCTTTTCAAAATTGGCGGCTACAAGGCCACACCTAACAATAAATTTTTTGCCATTTCTAATAATCTTCGATAAACGATAACAGATATGTCAAATGCAAAAATAACTACCATCACTAAAACAAAAATGAACGATGTAAGGAATGATAATGATAGTACTATAATACTTTGTGTGGTAGGTACTATTTCAACCGCAAAATCACTATGTTGCTCCTATGGCTTAATTTGATTTTATTTAAAAATTTTCCAATTTTTTAACATCGTTCATCGGAACTACTACATGTACAATGAATGCAACAATATTACTAAAACATTTCAAATTTGGTGAATTTCAGAAAACTACTGTTGTTAGCATTAATTCTAACTTGTACCACATTTTTTAACCCTTCTTCTATGCTTTTTCCAAAGGAACCAGTTCACTCATTCGATATCTTTTAATGTTAGTATACATATATTCAAGAACAATGCACTATTGTTCTTAAATTGGCTTTTTTGTGATTTATTTTTGTTATATTTTTGACCATGTTGATGCCCAAAATTTTTTCACAATTACAGTTGTAGCAATAACATACTAAAATATTTATAAATTTTAAATTATTTAAAGATCAAATAATTTTAGGTCCTATAGACGTCGATAATTTGCAAAATAAAATGTTTTTAGTACTATAGGGAACGTAAAAGTACTATATTTTAAAATGTATGGTACTATTTTGAAAATCCCATTTACCATCACTGAACAACGCTATAAAAGCCGCACGTAGTTGGCAAATGAACGATTTTAATTTCTGTGCTTCTGTTTGATCGGGTTCGTAGTCCAATAGCTTAAAGGAAAATAAAACAAAGTTGATAAAAATTAAAAATCTAATTTGATAAAAGTGTTTAATATATATTTTTCATTTATTTAAACAGAGAAAATAAATTAGAAAAAACATAAATATGTCTCGTGATAGTGCAACAAATCAATTGAATGATTATAAAAATTCTTTAACTGTGAGTATTGGATATTGCAATTATTTTCATTTGTATAATATGTAAAATATTATAAATAATTATTGTGCAAAAAAGAATTTTTTAAAATTTCCATTTCGTGTGAAATTGTTAACAATTGGAAAAATTTTCCCAAAGGCAAAATTGCCTACAGACATGTTTTTGCCAAAAGGAGGCGGAACGACAACAATTGTGGCAGAAACACAATTTTGTGACTTTTTGTTATTATTCCAATTGAACAATTATTTTTATTATTAATGAAATATTGCTAAGCAACTTGGCCACAACAATTGGGTTAAAAGTAATTGTAAATTGTTAACAATTTTCTTTAATAACTTTTTAACACTAACAAAACCTTAATGGTCTTTAATGTTTACATTCATTATTTAATATCAAATAATGATGGTTTGGCAGGCTAGGGACTTCTAGAATAGTTTCTTTTTTTATAAAAGTTAAAGTATTTTTAATTATTTTATTTATTTATATGCTTAATTTGTAATCTTCATTTTTAATCTTCATTTTGTTATCATTCCCCCTGTTGTAGTTTTGTTATGACTTCTATTTGTGAAATCAAATAAACAACTATTAAGATATGAAATAAACAAAAAATCTTAAATTATTTTGTATTTGTAAATTAATTATCAGCAAGCTTGTGAAATTGTTCTTTATGCCAAGTCATTTTAATCACCTGTTGCTCACTTTTGAGGTTTTGGCTATCTTTTCAAAATCTTGATAACTGCACAGAGTATTGAACGGTGGTAGTACGGAAATTGTTTGAATTTTATAAAATCGAAAAAAAAGTATAGTATTTGGTGGGCGTGATTTGAAATCTTAGCAAATTTAAAATCAATTTCTTTTTATTAAATTTTTATAATAAAAATATCTTTGGAATTTAAGGGAACTGGGTAGATGGCTTCATTGAAGCGAAACTAATTTATCAATCAAACTAATTTATCTCTCAAAAATGTTATCCAAAGTGTGTGAAGTAACATCTTGATATTTTAGCTCATTCGCTTTCTTAAACAAAAACTTTTATGAAAATGAATTAGAGCACAACAACAAATTCAGCAAATAGCTATATATGTATAGCATTTTTGCAAATTTTCAAAATGAGACAAAAAAAAATTGTTTCGATATATTACATCAAAATTTTTATTATCAAAAATATTTCAATTTAAGAACTTTGAACACGCTATATTCTTAGGCAACGCTTTATTCTTAGGCCACGCTTTATTCTTATACGTTTTCCTCATAATTGCCAAGAATTTTTTCCTATATAACACCGAATTGAACTCCCTGATTTCCACTATCCTTAAAAGCGCAGTAAATAGGTATTTGAATGGATTCAATAATACTTACAATGAGAGTCTCTTTGTGGGTTTCCTTAGATTTCGATGAAGCTTGAATACATATGTCCTAGAGACATATAAAAATAAATTCGGTAATAATTATATTGATATTAAGGCGATAAAAATATGTCCCAAAAGTTGTTTAATATTTTTATTAATTCTTTGAATATAGCTTTCTTTTGATACTCAATTTGTATATTTGTATAAATCTAAAATAGAGGTTATTTTTGAAAAGTTACGTTTAAAAAAATATTTTTTAAAATAGGGGAGGTTCCTATAGGAAAAATTACTAAAAATCTGTAAGATGTTCTTTAGGAAAAGATCTCAGATCTTATGGGTTTTTCTTAGAATTTTAGGGTTTTTTTTATGTAATATCTTTAATATTTTCTTAAACAAGTTCTCAAAATTTGAAAAAAAAGTCTTCAGAATCTAAAATTTTCTATACGAAAAATCTGTGGGAATTTCTATAGAAAAAAGTTCTTGTTATCTGTGGGTATTTTCCAAAGGAAAAAGCCTTCGGATCTTGGAGTTCTTCTATAGTCAAAAGTCTTCAGAACCCGCGTGTGTAATTAAATATAATTAGAAATAAATTGAATCTAATTAGAGCTGGTGTCTGTTCTGAGCATATATGTTAATATATGGAATATGTGTTACATTTTATAGGAAGATCTTGTGCCAGATCTTTTCATATCAAAAAGGATTCGTACAATTGGTCATCAGAATCTGAAATTTTTGTTTGATAAAAAACACTTTTTATTATTAAAGGCAATTTAACTGCTTATATAAGTTTAAGCCCTTATTATGTTATAAAATTCTTGCTCTGGCAAATTCACGTCGTCAATCAAAAACAAAAGCATTTTGTTTCAAAAGAAAAATATTTTTTTTCAGTTAATAATAGTATTAAGTATTTCCTAAACAAAGTTTAAAGTGTATTTTGTATACAAAAAAGTAAAATTTCCCAAGAAATGCATAAAAGTTTATATTTGAATCATTTTTTCAAAAAAAAATAGTTTATGTTATTTGAAGTCCCACAGATATTGTTTGTAGAAGTTTTTTTTAGTAATCATAGATTAATAAATATATTTTTAATATAAATATTTCTTGAAATTCGTTTCTATGCAAATTTTTCTTAACAAAATTAATTGAACTTTAAAATTATTGTTTAGATTATTTTATTTGTTTTAGATTATTTTATATTTTTAACTGTACTGTCTTAATCTTTTTTGTTTTTTTTTTTGTTTGTTAAATATTTTTATCTTTTAGTTAAGGTTAAATAAAAATAAACCTGGTAACTATATTGCTCAGGTGTTTCAGTTAAAATAATTCTAGAAGTTTTTTTTATCAAAATTTTAATTTTTTGATTATTTTTTTTTTTATTTTATATTTGCATTTTGAGCTTTATGCACCTATTTCTTATCTTTTCTTAATCATAAAAGTTGTTTTTAATTTTATAATTAATTTCTTGTCAAGTATTTTGTTCCATTTAACTTAAGATTTTATATATATTAAACATGGCCAAAACAAAAATATCAATTCTTTATTAAGTGTTAGAAGAAAAGAACGAAATTCACTCAGCAAGAGTGGAATGATCCTTTAATTTGTTTTGTCAAAAGAGGATTTTAGATTCTGGAAAAAAATATAAAATGCTTAAATCATCTCTTACTATTACTTCGAAATAAGTTTTTTTTGAGAGGTCTCCCATCGTTTAGTCTATAAGGTGTAGAAATATGAGGACCAAACAGAAATACACGTATTCCAACATTTTATCGACTACAAAATCTTTGGCTTAAGTGCTTTTGTCAAAAGTCCACAAATATAAATCTTTGAGATAACAAAAAATATTATTTAGGGCGACTAACTTATCTTAAAGTATGCATAATTTTTAAGTTATTTTTAGTAAATTTTAACCTATGAGGAATAACTGAAAAATTAAATGAATGGTATTCTGTAGTAGGTCTATGTAGACGTTGCAGATTTCTATAGTACGTTTACACAACTCGAATGCGGATAAAGGCAACAACCCACAGTAGTGCCAAACGCCATAAAATGGGAATAAATATTGATTTGAGAGGAAGAGTATAACTTTTAGAAACTTCATTTTGTATTCACTTGCTTCCAACACAAAGTGAGATATAGGGTGTCAAAGTTGACTACTTCGAGGGTGCAAAAATCTTTTAGTGCTTGTATTTTTTATAATTAAAGCTCCGAGGTGGGTCCAAATACAGTATAACAAATTTTGCACATAATGGCATAAATCTTGTTGAAAATAACTTGCTAGCATTGGGAAGGTAAAAAATAGGGTTTTAAAAAGCTTTTCCACAAAAAAAAAAAAAAAAATATGTTAGACAAACAAAAAATATTATTAAAAGCAAATTATGCCTGTAACTGATCTCGAACTCGAAACCTTCTGAGTCATAATTTTTTTTATAAACTACTTAAAACGCTTGTAGTGTTCCAAAAAAGAGTTCTTTTAATTCAACGGGTACTCAGTGGTTTGCCAGTATATGATTTTTTGTACCACTGGCAATTTCTGACTTACCTTTTACTCTGAAATGTTAGTATTGTTTAAAAATATTAGTAGTAAGATTTTTTTTTATTTAAAATTAGTTTTTAATAGTTCTTCGCTTAAACAAAATTATTGTTAATTAATTTTTAAAACAATTACAAAGTTTCTAATTAAAATGATAAGCATAAACGTTGTGTAATATTTTGATTTCGATTCTATTCTGTCTACCTACAAATCATGCAAATAATATTTAAACTCAAGATAGTGTTATACCCCATTCATACTGAGACCTAAAATACGTATTTTCGTAATTTTCAAGTTTTCTATTTAAAATTTGTATGGAATTTGAAAGTTGAAAACTTGAAAAACTTGGGGATTGTGTATGGAGTTTTAAATTGAGCATTATTTTAGATAAGTTAGCCGACCTAAAACAATCAAGCCCTATAACTAAAATATATATAAAATTTAAAGTTTTATTAAACACCTTTCATACCAATTTCATAATTTTTTGAAAAAACTTGCATTTTTTTTCAAATTAACAAATTGTTCATTGTTATTTTTATACTTGGCATTTTTAGATTTTCTATTATTTTTCTTATTATTTTTTTTTATTTTGCATGTTGATAGAATTATTATTAACTTTATAACAACCAAACCCTCGAACAAGGATTGATAAGAAAAATTGTCAGATGAAGTAGCGAGTGTTTTGCTTTTTTTAATTATTCTAGAGCGGGAATTGGCAAATAATAAAACAACAATTTAATAACACGATTGGAATAATGATGATTTTTACCAGGGGTGGCGAATGTTTATTTGCTAAAAAAAATAATAATTAGTTTTTCAATTTAAATAAAAATGTTGTTTTTTCAAATTGTTGTTTTTAGTTTCACAAGTTTTAATGTAATGTAGTGTTTAAATTTGATTTCTTTTACTGGCTAAATTGTATTAATTTCTTAATTATATCTCAATTTAATTTGATATTTTCTTTATTTCAAGGGGAAAATCTAAAGTTTGTTAATTTGCTTTCCAACTTATAACGAAAAAAACTGCATTTTTTTCAATTATTTTATTTTTTATTATCTTTATATATATTTTGGTTCTTTTTATTTAAAAATCTTAACATAGAATTTTTAAATGAAAATCGGCTATGCATAGCATGCATTACGCGGATTCTGTGAGACTTTTAGGTCGGCTGCGTGCTATAAACACACGCGAATATATTCGGACCCATGTTGTGGGGACATGGCTTCAAAATATTTTAACCAACTCTCTCTCTCTCTTTACTCCCCCTTGGGCGGGAACAATGCCCGCCCCAACGAGAAATAAAAAAATATATATTTTTCACCTGATTTGGTTTAGCGACTTTTCATCAAACTTTTTCAAATTAAGAAATTGAAAACTTACAATATTTTTAAAATGTGTACAACAAATTTTATTACGATTTGAAGTTTTGTCCCAAAAAATTGTATTGTTAGTGATTTACTATGTTTCCATCCCTGTTATTTAACATATTCAACAGTTGTTTATTTTGTAAACAATTTTAAATATTTTTTTCTTTTCAACAATTATTTGTGTGTGGACTTTTGACAAAAGCACTTATTTCAAAAACACACATTTTTTACAGAAGGGCTAAAAAACATCATTATCGTTGCATAAATCTCTTATAAATTTTCTAACAAATTTTGAAAACTTGTGTTTTAAAATAATAATAGAGGGCTGGCCAGAGATGGATCAAAACTGTTCTCTGTTAACCGTCAAAATCCGAGACTTTTTCGGATAAGGAAAATGGAGCTTGGACAGGGAAATCTGAAAAAGCGATAATGTTGGTGCAATGAAAAAGATCCTATGGGAGGGCCAGGATGGGGGCAGGACCAAAGACATTAATTTATTAATGAAGGAACATTTGTTGAAACTATTTCCCAATAGATGGCGCATCTGAAAATAAATTCTCCCTATTAGGCATATTTTGCTACAATATGCAACAGGGTATTATTGATTTTCTATTTCGTTCGTAGCATAAAAGAATATTTGCCAAAAACTGTACAAAAATATATGTATTATGTGTATATTATACTTTAATTTTCTTTATCAATAGTCATTTAGATGTTTAAGAACACAGTATTGCAATTTATCGTACGTGTATTTATTTATTTTTTTTTTTAAAGAAAGAATTAACATAAATATGCAGTTTGCAATGCCTCAATACTTGAAAATTATACGAATTTACCGAAAAAATGCCATTTTGATCTATGAAAATTTGTTTTTAACATAAAAATGTGAAAGAAATGCTTTTATCACGTCGAACATTTCAAAAATTGACATTAGTATCATTAAATAAGTCTGCTAGTGACAGCTTAATGTACTAGAATTTGAAATATGTATTAAATGTCATATTTGTGGTTCCTAAGATAATTAAAAGCCAAATCCAAGGCCATGCCGACCTAAGCATGGCGCAGGGTATTGTTTTTTATTTACTTGAGCGCCATCTGCTTCTAAGTATAGACACTAAAGCAATTATGCATATTGCTCTATCTTTATATATACATTTCTTTGGGCAGGACCAGGGAACCAGTCTGGGGAAGAGGGAACTGGCCAACATGATGAGAATTCTCACAGGCCGCTCTATACTATGATCACATCTTTCGAAATTGGGAAAGGGTGACTATGGTGGGTAGGGCGTGCAGAGAGGACGATGACACTCTGGAGTAGGGTAAAGCATCGGCACGAGGACGTTACAAAGTCATTGGAGTGCTTACGTGGGGGTTGATTTGGGAAAACAGTTTCTCCAAATCAAGCTGATTTCTTCAGCTAGACAGGTATGTTTGTTTAAGATGATCATGAAGTTTAAGATGATCATGAAGTTTCGAATGGCCCTTCCTTTTCTTAATCAAACCTATTAATTTGCAAAAAAACGGTGAAGTAAAAAGTTTTTCTTTGTCAAACGGAAATTAATAAAATTTTGAAACAAATTTGATTGAGGAGTCTCATACTTTTTAGTGTTTAAGTTGTAGAAAGTATTTAAAAAGACTTAGGTGCTTTTGTCAAAAGTCCACAAATATAAACAAAAAATAAAGCGAAAAGAGGAAAATGAGAGACGACGAGAAATGTAGAAATAGATAACAAATAAAATAAAAAAAAAAATTGCTCACAACCGGCAAGTTTAATATGTATTTTGTATGATAATGCAATGACTTTATAAAAAACTTGCATATAATCTACATTTTTAATATAAATACAAGTAAAATAATCTATTTACAAAATAATAATGTAGATGGAATACACTTAGAAATATTCAACAATTACATTACATGTCAGTTATTAGTGCAGTGAACAGTCTTATTTATCTTAAATGTAACTTTAAAAATATCTACACACAAAAAAATCATTGCCAGTAATTTGAACTCTTTGAGTTTTTTTCGCATAAACTATTTAAAAATTAAAAAGACAAATATGAAAATTTGGCAAAGGGTTACTAGTTATTTATTTATTTATTTTATTAAACATATAATTACAAATTATATTTTAATACCCTAACCGAGCACTATCAACGAAGGCCTTCAGCTCGTTGTAGCGAAAACAGACCAGAGCCTCTGGTGGGAATCGAACCCACGACCCCCGCACTGATAAGCTAGCACGCTACCAAATAGTCTACCCGGGCGCTCGGTTACTAGTTTTAGCGTAATGTTTGTGAAAAATGTTCCTTTTAATATCGAGTGCTTAAAAAATTGCCAAAAAATAAATAAATAAATAAATAATAAATAACTTTAGAAAATTATTGAGATGAAAAAAATTGTTTGAGACTATTTAAAACTTTTATTGTAGAAATATGTACTAAAATTTTAAAAAGTTAAATATTAAATATGAAAAGTATATTCGTTAATTTGAAAGGTAGAGTCAATTTTTTAACAGCAAATCTTTTGTTTTTTAATAACTTAAATTTAAATTTGAAAGGTAGAGTACATTTTTAAAAACAGCCAACCAAATAAACATAAAATGTATGACTTTAGAATGGAAAAGTATTGTTAATTTCTTGTTGTGATTACTCTACAATTAGTCAGAAAACTTATCCCAAATTAAAATAAGTGTTAAAAATGTTTAATAATATGTTGCAAACAAATTAAACAATTACATTTTTTATTTCAAATGTAAAAAATACATTAGTTTGATTATATTTCTCAAAAAATGAAATATATCTGTCATCTTTTGTATAATTAACTTTTATAAGGTAATTTATTTGTAATATAAATGAATTTTATACACTAAAATGAATCATATTAGTTAATTACTTAAAAACACTTTGATTTTGTTGATAATCGTTAATTTTGTATCTACCTAAGTTTCTTTATAATAAATTTTATTATTTTTTGTAATTAAACAAATGTTATGCCTTATTAAATTTGTTAAATTAAAACAAAGTATAATTGATTAAATTATAAACTTTAGTAAGGCAAAACAAATCTTAAATGTTCTGGTAAAAAAAAAAAATAAAATTAAAACAATTAAATAAAACCTTGTTAAATTAATTATTAAAAAAAAAAATACAACCAAGTATTGATACTAAAGTTTCAGAATTTTAATTAACACGATATGCCTTATTTAATAACACAGGAAGATGTCTTCATATTAAACTATATATCCTTCTTTAATTTTTTTTAGTTGTTTGTCATATTCATTCCACCTTAAAATCTGGTTTCCGTTGTTGTTTTAAGTTGATGCCAAACCAGAGTTTATTGACTTTGTCTGCTGCCTCAAGTAAAAAATCTATGCCACACTTCATTGCTTCCAATGAAGGCTTTAGTTGTATATATATTTTTTTCTTGTTTTTATTGTGGTTTTTAGGTACTAAATATCTAACTATTGCACCTCGCAATTCTATTTAAGCCTGACTTATATTTACCTTATATTTTACGTTATTCAAACTTGCCACTCACGTTTCTCTGCTATCTGCTAGCTAAAAAAAAAAAGTTAACATTCAACATTTGTTAGACTTTGCAAAAAAAAAAAGAAAAAACTTTGTCGATATTTTTCCATTCATTATATATTATATTTAGCCGGTTTTTAACATTGACTGTAAATTGTAAAAATTTAACAAGGTTTCAAAATTTGAAATGTGTATATTTTTTGTTTGAAATTTAAACTAGGAGCTAATTTACACTATGCTAGAGAACAAGCATGCTATTCTACTCCGTTCGCCATCAAACAAGACATATGCATGCAACAAAAGAATCTTCATGTAAATTGACTCTTAAGGGAGAAAAAATGAAAAGGGTCTTTTTTTTATCCCCGATAGAAGTTTAAATTGTAAAAAATAACACAAAAAATAAAATTTGAATTCAAAAATGAAAATCATTTCGGGCACATGGCCACCGCGGCTATTCTTAACGAAGCGCATTCTGGACATCCTATTTTGGATCACTTTTTCAAACATTGCTGGTCGTATGTCACGAATAAAGGCGGCCATACATTTCGTTCTTTTCTGTCGGTGTGTGGCAAAACACCGTCCTCATTGAACGTGTTCAAAAATATCTGTCGCAACTTGATTTTATATGTCCGTTTTCAAACGTGTTCGTTCATAAATTAAAATATACCGTAAAACTTGTTTGAAAACCGAGTTCGTTCGAGTTCGAATTCTCGATAAATATGAACTAATTTGAAAGTCAGAAATTTTTTTATTTATATAAAAAAACGCATCTGCTTAAGTGAACTCGCTTAAAACGAACTGGTTCTGATCGGTCCAGCGGTTAAAAAGTTATGAGTGAAAATGTGAAGGTATCTCTAAATTTTCCATACAAATTGTTGAATTTTAGTACAATTTCATAGTAGTGAAAGTCAGAAATATTTTTATTTATATAAAATAACACATCTGCTTAAGTGAACTCGCTTTAAACGAATTGTTTCTGATTGGTCCAGCGGTTAAAAAGTTATGAATTTTAGTACAATTTCATAGTAGCGACTGGCAAGTAAAATATTTTCTCTTGTTTTTTAACCAGTCTCCCTTAGAATTAAATATTTTATATTCACCTCAAATATTTTCAAAAAATTTTTTCCCAACCACATAATTTGTTTTCACATCCAAAAAAGTTTTTAACCTCAAAAAATTTTTTCATCTCTATTATTTCACTTCTAAAGTTTTTTACTTTATTTGTATCAAAAACAGTGAGAACATTTTTTTAGGACATTGGTGGTATTTAAAGATTCGGCACAGCCGAATTTAAGCCTTTTTTTATCTGTTTTTAACTGTTGTTTTCCATGGAAAAATACCAAATAATAATAGTTGTTGAGTTTTTTTTTTTAATTCTTCTTTAGTTTATATTTGTTATCAGGCATCCGACAATGTTTTATTTTTATCAAAAATAATTATCTTTCTAATTTCAGGTGTTTTTATTACTCAATAACAAAGAAAAAAAAAATAAAAAATATTGCTAAAGTTGAAAATCGAAAAATAGTTTTAGGTATAAATATCAAAGTTAAAGAAAAAAAAATAATTTATTTTCTTTTTTTTTCATTCGATCTTCAGTATTATATTATATTATTCTATTAAATTGAGTCTAAGATCTTTTTACAAAAATAATGATTATTTATTTTCTTCTTCCAATATTTCGTCTCCATATTGGGTGACTTCTTTAACAATGAAAAAATTATATTTTTCCCTGAAGAAGTCACCCAATGTGGAGACGAAATATTGGAAGAGGAAAATAAATAATCATTATTTTTGTAAAAAGATCTTAGACTCAATTTAATAGAATAATATAATAAAAAAAAATAATTTGACAAAACATTTTAAAATCATTTTTTTTTTTTAAGTATAAAATTATTAATAAAAATACATTTTTTTATTTTTCTTTAAATGTAGAGATATTATTGCGATATTTTGGTCTGAATGCTATGAAATCTATACCAATTGAGTGCATAATTGCTTGTGTTATCATGCAATATTGCTGTTTTTTTTTAATATTGTGCATGACATGAGAAAACGTTTAATTTGGCCTAGTAAAGTTATATATTTGATATACAGGGTGATTCAGTCACGACCCGCCGAATTTTGCCAGCGCATTCCTTGGCTTATTTCATGACAATACATATGTCCATTACGACCATCCTCGAAAATGCAAGTATGCGAAATGGCAGCGGTTTGAAAATTTTCGGATTGGCGGTCGGAGGGTAAAATTGCTAACTTCTGAACTAGTGGTTGGATTTTTTTGTTTTTTAGCTTGTTGGAAATCTAAGGTGAAATTCTGCGGATCGTGACTGAATCACCCTGTATATGTATATTCGTTTGAAGAATCTGAAGCATTGATTAAGTTTTGTAATAAATTTTTTGTATCACAGAATTTTTTTTTTTTTAATTCGCCATTATTTTGCAAATTTTTGAAATGCTGTTTTTAAAAATTTAAAATCAAAGGAGTTTGGCCTTTTCTGCAATACCCATATCTGGCAAGACTTGGCAATTTAATTAGTCACAAATTCTATCAATTTTATCAATTTGTTACATTCAAAACATTATCAAATTCATTTTTCAATTACTAAGAAAATTTGTTGTGGTGTCCTGTTAAAAATTGCAATTTTTATTTCAATTGTTAAGAGTTATACAATAACTTAAATAAGTTATTTTTGCGGTATTGTTCATTAGATTCTAAAGTACTAAATGAAAATGCTTAATGCATTTCAACTGTCATTGCAGTTGATTTTATGAATTTTTTTAATTTTAAATTTATTGCTATGAACACATTTTCAGTCATAAAATGAATTGTAATTATGCAACAAAGTATTCATTCCACAAAAGGAAAGCAGCATACGCAGCACACTTTTTTACACACATCTGGTCTATTCTAAAAATATTTCTCAATTACTGCTTAAACGTTTCCATGAAATTCTTCGAAACAAATTGTTGATCTTATTTGAATTATTATTTTATAAATTTAATAAGTATCCAAATAACAACAATTTAATGATTTACTAATATGTATTGGTTAAGTCTTAAACTAATTATAAAATACTTAAATGTTTAAACTAGTCTAGTTGATTACATAAAAATTAAGGCATTTTAAATAAATTAAAAAAAAATAAATACGAAATGTTGATTAAACCTCTTGCCATATTCAAATCATCACGTATTTAATTTGAAACAAAAAAAAAAAAAATGAAGTCATTCCAAATATTTGATATTAAATAACAGGTAACCCTTGATTTACATGAGATTTCGATACGCTATGAAATATTTGTCCAATTTTCGAAATTTAAAAAAAATATTTATATTAAAAATTTGTAATTGGTTTCTTATAAGATTTAGTTTATGTCGTTTTTATTTACGCGCTTATTTTTCCCCCAATAAATCGCGTAAATATAGGGTTACCTATATGTGCAACAAATTTAATTGAAACAAATTAAATAAATAAATCTATAAAATTATAACAAATCCTGTTTTTAGTACAAAAAAACACGTTTTGCCTTATTATGGTTTGGTTTACAGTTATACATAGTTAACCAATTGTGAAAAGTGGTTAAGTCCAAGTTTAAAAATTTTACAGAAGAGAATAAAAATTCTAAAATGATTTGTTTTAAATAAAGTTTAAATCTGTAAATGCAATTTTCTTCTTTTTTTTTCAACTATAAAAGATAAGCAATTAAAAAAAGTTCTGCTGTGCCTTAATGTAGCAGCTGTATTTATTTTTTTTTTTTGCTCAATCCAAAAATGTTCTGTTTTTACTTTTCTTAAAGGAGAGTATAATTTTGTAAATAGAAAACATTTAGGGACATTAAGAAAGTTTTTCCATTTTCCTCCTCCAATTTTCTACAGCCTTATTTTTTGGCCTCTATCAAACTAACTGACTTGTGACTCGCTAAGTACCATCGATTTTTCTTTGAGTAGTCCTATCTTTTCTCTGCCTAGCTCTTGCTAGATTTTTTGAATATTTCTGTATGTATTCCGCGGAAATGGGTTAACAATTTAATGGTTTTACGAAATTTTAAATACAATTAATCAGCTACTTGAAATCGCTTGTTATCTTTATTCTTCTGAGTTAAGAAATCGTATGAATTTTGCAAGGAAAATTTATGTGGACAAAGTCTTGTGTATAAAATTTTTTTTCTTTTTAATTTATTATTTTCTTAATACGTTGACAGGCTGAAATTCTTCAATAGCTACGGATTTTTTAAAATTAAATTTTTAATTTGTTTTTTAAATTCTAATTACTGCAAATATTAAAAATTAAGAAAAAAAATAAAACTTAATTTTAAGGAGTTTTTTTGATGGAATTTTTAATCCGGCAATTTTTTAAGCTTTTTAAAAAAAATTCCATGATTAAAGTTTTTAAATCAATTTTTTAATCCGACAATTTTTTAAGCTTTTTAAAAAAAATTCCATGATTAAAGTTTTTAAATCAATTTTCGGCAACCTTAAATGATAATTTTTTTTTATTTGTGGTTGTAGCCAAACTTTTATAGCATCTTATAATTTTTATTGTGTTAATATATCAACTACCGATCCGAATATATCGGTTCTTAATACGATTAAACAATTTATCGGAGGGAATCCATCAATGGTGCTTCTTTGTTAGTGCCTTTTCAGAACTTACACTTAGTCCCTTTACACATCACTACAAGAAGGAACACAAAAATTGTAGTTTTTCTTGCCAATAATCAATATTTACTTATTCTATCAGATATTTTTTTTAAAATGGTTAGAAATTTTTTTGTTTGTTTTTTAAATTTTAATTAGGGAATGATTAACAGAAAAAAGAATAAAATATTAATATAAAAACATTTTTAGCATGTTAATAATAATTTATATTTTGCAGTTTATAAAATTAACGATAAGTTAGGAAAGCTGAAAATACTTAGTTTTTGTTTGGGGAAAAAATTCTTAAATATTATTATGTATTATTATTGCACAACAAATAATGCATAATCGCAAGTTGCAAAATTTCCATTAAGAAGTTAAAATTTTCGTTTCATGTTTTTAAAAAAAAGTTACCGAGTATTTAGTATATTTAGTACAATGCTATTGTATTTGAAAATACATTTCAATATATAATTTTCTGCTTATACTTTTAGACTAAGAGTGAACTATTAAAATTAATTCTAAACTAAGAATAATAATGGCACTGCTTTAAGTTCTTTTATAGCTTCTATTATATTTAACTATTTCCAGACATTTTTTTTCAAGGTTTTCTCTTTTCTTGTTTTCATTTATTCAGACCTCCCCTGGTAAAATCACAACCGCTGCTGGTGATCCAGTTGGTATTAAGGATGCTACAATGACTGTTGGACCCAAGGGTCCTGTTCTCTTGCAAGATGTTCATTTCCTCGATGAAATGTCCCATTTCGATCGTGAACGTATCCCAGAACGTGTTGTTCATGCTAAGGGTGCTGGGGCTTTTGGTTATTTTGAGGTTACTGACGACATCACTAAATACTGTTCTGCCAAGGTATTCGAAAAGGTTGGTAAACGTACTCCCGTTGCTGTGCGTTTCTCCACCGTAGGGGGTGAGAGTGGTTCGGCCGATACAGCCCGTGATCCTCGTGGCTTTGCTGTTAAATTCTACACTGACGATGGTATTTGGGATTTGGTTGGCAACAACACTCCCATCTTCTTTATTCGTGATCCAATTCTATTCCCCAGTTTCATTCATACACAAAAACGTAATCCTCAAACTCACTTGAAGGATCCTGATATGTTCTGGGACTTCATCTCTTTGCGTCCCGAGACAACCCATCAAGTTTCCTTCTTATTCTCCGATCGTGGTATTCCTGATGGTTACCGTTTTATGCACGGCTATGGTTCTCACACCTTCAAATTGATCAACGCCAAGAATGAACCCATCTATGCCAAGTTCCATTTCAGAAGTGATCAAGGTATTAAGAATTTGGATGTTAAGAAAGCTGACGATTTGTCTGGTTCTGATCCTGATTATTCTATTCGTGATTTGTTTAATAACATCAAGGATGGTAACTTCCCCAGCTGGACTTTTGCTATACAAGTCATGACCTTCGAACAGGCCAAGACTTTTAAATATAATCCCTTTGATGTAACCAAGGTATGGCCTCACAAGGAGTTCCCCTTGATTAAAGTTGGTAAAATGGTTTTGGATCGTAATCCCACCAACTACTTTGCTGAAGTTGAACAAATTGCCTTCAGTCCGGCTCATTTGGTTCCTGGCATTGAACCTACACCTGATAAGATGTTGCAAGGTCGTCTCTTCTCTTACTCCGATACTCATCGCCATCGCCTTGGTGCTAACTACTTGCAAATTCCAGTCAATTGCCCTTACCGCGTGTCAGTTAAGAACTACCAACGTGATGGCCCAATGACGGTGACCGATAATCAAGGTGGTGCTCCCAACTATTTCCCCAACTCTTTCTCCGGTCCCGAAGAATGTCCTCGTGCTAAGGGCTTACAATCTAAGAGCCCCGTTAGCGGTGATGTCTACCGTTACAGCAGTGGTGATACTGAGGATAATTTCGGTCAAGTTACTGATTTCTGGGTAAATGTTTTGGATGATGCTGCCCGCAAACGTTTAGTCAGCAATATTGCAGGTCATTTGTCTGCTGCCAGTCTTTTTATTCAAGAACGTGCTGTTAAGAACTTTGCCCAAGTTCATCCTGATTTCGGTCGCATGTTGACTGAATCTTTGAACTTGTCCAAATCTGCTAAGATCTAAATTATTTGGTATTTTAAATATCTAAATTAAGTGTGCAATGTGTTTGTTTCATTTGCTTTTTTATTTCTTTTTGTGTAATATTCTCTTTTTAATGGTTGCGGGTCTATTTTCCCCCTTCTTTTGTTAAAAACACACAAATTTATATAATCATTATTAAAATTTGCAAACGAATACCTGCAAATATATTGTATCCATTATGCTAACAATAATTATTTAAACATTTACATACATACATACATATGTATGTATGTATAATCAAGCGATATCTATTTTTACACTAAAACTTTAATAAAATATTTTTGATAAAAGCAGTTTCTATTAAGCTTAATTTTTACAATGTTCAGTTAACTGCTAACTGAAACATATCACTTTTTACCATGATTTTTGAATTTAGCTGTTTGTTAAATCAAAACTTAATTGTTGCTACTACAAGGTTATAAAGAAATAATAAAGAAAAAAATTTCGAATTTTTTAAATTTCACAAATTTCCTTGAAATATGAGTGAAAAATAATTAAGTTTTTAAAATTTTTTAAATTTAGCTTTAAATAATAAAATAAACCGCTAAATAAAAACATCTCAACAGTACTGACAACGAAATAAATGTACAATAAAAAGTCAAGATAAACTTGCAGTAAATCTTGAAATTTAGTGATTTTTTGATAAATCGTTAAAAAAAAACATTTCAATAATACTGACAAAGAAATAGATCTGTATGATCTCTGTTTTTTTCAAACCCTGGTTTCTGTTATCAACAAATTTAATTTTTATTTTATTCCGTTTGGTTTTCATAAATTTTTTGTCGGAGAAACTCTAATAAATTTAATTGAAAAAAGCAGATGACAGATACACACAGCTAAAATATTTTAAAATCAAGTAGAAACAACATTACATTAAATAGAAACATCTTTGAAACGAAACTAAGCTTGTTTTCTTATAAATTTAAATATGTTTCTACATATTTTTAAAGTGCGAAAACAGTATTAAAAATGTTGACATACCTAAAAATGTTGACATACTTAAAAATATTCTTAAATATAAAAGATGTTAACTCAAATATCATATAATAATTGATTTAACTATGAATTTTTCCTTCCGTGTAGGCTTAAGAAAATGTCAAGATCGACTTGCAAGAAAAGCTAGTTTTGAAAATTGCAAGGTTAGACGATAAAATAGCTAAATTGGCAACATTGCTTATAACTATTTGTTTCTGTTTGCTGATTTTTAGGCTTAAAATAAACAAAATAATTTCGATTTTTGCCAACCACTTCCCCGCACTCCTCTATTTCATAAGCATCCGTCTTCCCTTAAACTTATATGATTTTTTCTTTTCGACAAAACTAAAAGCAGGCAGTTAATTTGTATACTTTGATCTGGTTTTAACGGAATAGACACCTTTTTTTTTACTAAAGCGATTTAAATTTAAAACTAAAATTTATATTTAAAATTTTTATTAAAAAAAAAAATATTTTTCCTTTAAAAGCTCATAAATTTTGTAAAAATATATGTATATTAACATATTTAATATATTATTTAAATATGTTCTTAATAAAGATTAAATGTAAGTATATAAATATGTAAGTGTTATATACTTATATACAATAATAGCTGTGTTTATGCGGAAAACTATCAACGTTGGCTCCTGTCATTCCCGTACAAATCAAAGTTGGCTTATGTCATTTCCATATAAATTTAATGCTCAACATTTACTTATGACAAATTTCCATGGCACTGACACAAGCCAACGTTGATAGCTTGCCGCATAAACACAGCCATAATCAGCAATTTCTACGTACCATTTCAGCCAATAGACAAACTATATTATAAAGAATAGCTACAGTTGAACTAAATGCGGTCAATACAACGGCAACAATAATGATGACAAACAAGCATACCACTGGCTTTGCTACCTTCTGCCAAAGGAATACCAAACCCGAAGGAACTTTAGATTGAATGAATTTCCAGGTAATCAAAGATGGCGTCGGAACAGTGGGTAAATCTCTTTTTCTACGATTGCAACAATAACGCATAAATGTATAATTTGCAGACAAAACAAAACACATGACAACAACAAACATAATAGGCATAGAATTACAGATGTCTTTGGCATTTAACCAATCAGCCCATCCTGGAAAAATACCTGGTTTACGGGTAAAGTACATAATAACCATAATGATGAACAAAATCAAAATTTTTTTAACTTATCTGCAGTGCAGAGTGGATTTTGTTCCCTTCGAATTACATATTTTTTTGTATCATATATTGTAATATACTGCACTCTAGAGTACTGCATAACTCTGTCATTGCTAATGCACTTTTAAACCTTCCTTGGGAAATTCCGAGACTTAGTATGGATTTTGATGCATTGAAATTTTCATAGTCAATCCTCTATAATCATAATTTTTTAGAAACGAAAAATAAATTCGCAGTGAAAAGTTGTTTTATTGGATGCCCTTAGTATTCCCTTTCATTTGAGTATAATATTTGGTGTAAAAAAAATTTAATTTTTTGACAAAAATGCAGTTTATACATCATCTTTTTTGCAAAAAATCTAAATATTTGTTTTACTGAATATTATACTCAAATGAAAGCGAATTAAAAAGGTTTTTTCGCAGTTCATAAATCTCTGGTATTAGTTTTTAAAAAAGTTCTTATTTTTTTCCTTTTAGTTCGGTTTCGTACGAGATGGTATTGTTGAAACCCGCGTTGAACAAATCTGACGGAGATCCAATTGATCATGACAGAGTCTTAGCTGAGTCAATACAGGTAAAGTTTTCTGAAGAAATTTAAAAAAAAATATTAGAAAAATTAATTGAAACAATTTTTTCAGGCAACAGCTATGAATCCAGACAGTAGAAAAAAATTGAAATTCAACAACAAACCCAATACATAAATTGTCGGGTTAAGTGGAAATATGAAAATTAATTCACAGTAATGCAACAAAAAAATATAAACCACGCCCACAATACACTTTATTAAAGTAATAAAATACATATGAAAAATTATTTTTTATTTAATTGTTTTTTTTTATTAAAAACTTTTTATTATTAAATTTAAGATTATAAATGTTAAGATTTTATGTAATTTTTCTTTATGTTAATGTTTATTTTAATGTTTTATAAACACAACAAAAACATAAATACATATATTAAACAAAAACAAATTATATAAACTATATACAAATGCAAATGATTTATGAAAAAGAGAAGTAAAAATAGATTAAGTTGGATTATTTTTATGTACTAACTTATTTTTTTTAGGTGTAGCTAACATTTATATTTATCTACTAAATTATTTTTTGGTTGTAAAAAGTTTTGGGTTTCACTAGAATTATGTAGTAATTAATGGCCAAATTTTATATTATTTGCACTAACTAATTATTTTGGGTGTGAAAATAAAAAAAAAAGAACAATGACTAAATTTACATAATTAGCTGTGAACTTTATATACTAACATATTTTTTTTGGGTGTAAAATTTTCTTGTTAAAACATTCTGTGTACCACTAGGATATAAACTTGTCAAATTAAACTTTATAAAAATATGTAAAATATGTAAAAAACACAAATTAGAAATTGATAACCGTTTAGGTAAAGTTGGCAATAAGAATTTGTATTAACAAAAATCAATCAAATTGAATTTTAGATATTTTATATTAAGAAATTATTTTGTTGACTAAAACCAAAATAATTTTTAGCAATTGACTTGATTATAAATTTTTTTGTTTTTTTTTACATTTTTTATTGATATTAAAAACATATTTTTTTTGAAAAATAATAGTTAAAAAAACTTGTATATTTGTTTAACACTCATGGTTTAGGTGTTGATTTTATTTTTTGTATTGTTATTTTTTCTTTACTTCATTATAGAAGTGGGAAAAAATTAAAATATACCACAATAATATTCAACATATAATAATACATTTTGTATTAGGTGAAGTAAAGGTGCTCCGAACTACAAGTCAGTAGGTACGTGGTTCAATTCCTGCTTGGTGCTATTGATTTTATTTTTTTAATATAATAGTAAAACCAACAACCTAGTAAATGCACCAACCAAGTTAAATTTATACTCAACTTAGTAAATTCATCAACCGGGTGGTATGTTGAGAATAAGTTCAACATACAACTTGTTTACTATGAATATAGCAAAGGCACTATAAGGTCACACAACAACCACTATCATCAAGAACCGAGTGTGGTGCAGGTGGTGGTGCTACGACTCACAGTCAGTAGGTTGTGAGTTCGATACGTGGCTGGGGAGATGAATTTTATTTTTCAAATAAAACTAATTTTAAAATAAAAATCACAGGCCTACACCCGAAAAAATGTTTTCATATCGTTGTAAATTACCAACCACATGTCGTAACTTATTTCTTTGGGTGTAGCCAACTTTTATGTCTATCAACTAACTTATTTTTTGGGTGTAGCCAACTTTTATATCTATCAACTAACTTATTTTTTTGGGTGTAGCAAACTTTTATATCTATCAACTAACATATTTTTTTGGGTGTAGCCAACTTTTATATCTATCAACTAACTTATTTTTTTGGGTGTAGCAAACTTTTATATCTATCAACTAACATATTTTTTTGGGTGTAAATTTCCTCCTAAAAGGTTCTGGTACCACCAGGTATTATTTATTAGTAGTTTACGAACATATTTTTTGGGGTGTAAAAAAATGAAATGTGAAATTGTGGCTAAAAATGCCAAAAAATTTCGACCAGGCACCAGGCAAACAGAAATGCAAAATTAGCAGTAGGTGGATTTTCCAAATTTTTTAAACCGCCCTAGAGTATGCTTTGAAATTTCAATTATAATACGTGTTGCCAGAAATGGTTTTACCCGTATCCCCATACCTATATACCCAATTTAGGCCAATCCCCTCATAAAATGCCCAATTTTGTGCCATTTTGCCCCAAAATCAATTTTTTTTATTTAATTTAAACAAAATATGTCATACAGACTTCGAAATAGAAGTTTTTTAATGGATTTTTATTAAAGAAGTGATAATAATCAAATTTAAATAGAATTTTTATAGGTTTTAACAGTTTTTTTTTGTCAAAATATCTTATTTTTTCATGTACAAACATATTAAAATTAAAAAATACTTAAAAAAGTTCAATAAATATGAATATTTTATATATAATAAAGAGGGTTTTATGCTAATTTTTCCCATATGAATCCATATCCTGGTATTTACGTTAATAAATTTTTTCAATTCAGATTTCTCTACACATTTTCCTAGATAATTTCTTGGATATTTTCTGTCTTCCTGAAATTAAAGCAAAATAATTCAAATTATACTTGATCTAGGGTATTTATAATGAGCAATTAATTTTTCTATACAGACCAAATATACTCAAATGCAGAGGAATACTAAGAGCATCCAATAAAACTACATATCACAGCGAAATTTCCTTTTGTTTCTGAGAAAATGATGATTATGGAGGATCGAATATGAAAATTTCAATGCATCAAAATCCATACTAAATCTCAGAATTTTGCAGAGATTTATGTACTGCTAAATAGCATTATGATCTGCCTTTCATTTGAGTATAGTAATGAGTGAAAAAAAATTTTCGATTTTTTGCAAAAAAGGATGATGTATACACTGCATTTTTGCCAAAAAATGAAAATTTTTTTTCTGCCAAATATTATACTCAAATGAAAGGGAATACTAAGAGCATCCAATAAAACTACTTTTCACTTCGAAATTCCTTTTGGTTGCTGAGAAAATGATGATTCTGAAGGATCGATTATAGCAATTTTAATGCGTTTTAATGCAAAATCCATACTAAATCTCAGAATTTCCCAGAGATTTATGTACTGCTAAATAGCTCTTTAAGACCCCTTTCATTTGAGTATAATATTGAGTGAAAAAAAATTTTTCGATTTTTTGCAAAAAAGGATGATGTATACACTGCATTTTTTGCCAAAAAATCAAAAGTTTTCTTTTCACCAAATATTATACTCAAATGAAAGGGAATACTAAGAGCATCCAATAAAACTACTTTTCACCTCGAAATTCCTTTTGGTTGCTGAGAAAATGATGATTTTGGAGGATCGATTATAGCAATTTTAATGCATTTTAATGCAAAATCCATACTAAATCTCAGAATTTCCCAGAGATTTATGTACTGCTAAATAGCTCTTTAAGTCCCCCTTCGTTTGAGTATAATATTGAGTGAAAAAAAAATTTTCGATTTTTTGCAAAAAAGGATGATGTATACACTGCATTTTTTGCCAAAAAATGAAAAATTTTTTTTCTGCCAAATATTATACTCAAATGAAAGGGAATAATAAGAGCATCCAATAAAACTCATTTTCACTTCGAAATTCCTTTTGGTTGCTGAGAAAATGATGATTATGGAGGATCGATTATAGCAATTTTAATGCAAAATCCATACTAAATCCGAATTTCGCATAGATTTATGTACTGGTAAATAGCCCTTTAAATTCCCTTTCATTTGAGTATAATATTGAGTGAAAAAAATTTTTCGATTTTTTGCAAAAAAGGATGATGTATGCACTGCATTTTTGCCAAAAAATTAAAAATTTTTTTCGCCAAATATTATACTCAAATGAAAGGGAATACTGAGGGCATCCAATAAAACTACTTTTCACTGCGAAATTTCTTTTAGATTTTGAATAAATTATGATCCATTATGATAATTTCAATGTATCAAAATCCATACTAAATCTCAGAAATTCCCAGAGATTTATGTACTGCTAAATCCCTTTCATTTGAGTATAATATTGAGTGTAAAAATCACATAATTATAAATATAAAGTATAATACAAATTATTTCAACTTAAAACTAATGAAATGTAACTTAAGCCATAGTTATTTATTAAAGCACTAAATGTGATATTTCGTGGGATGTCCGTTAAGATGATTATGACATATACGTTTTCTGCAAAGGATCTACTGCCGTATAAAGACCAATTTGAGGTCGACTCTATTATTTTATTTTTCTTTGATTTCGTTCATAGCTGGTTCATGAATTAAATCCAGAGTCGTGCGGTGAGGTTATCAGCTGGTTGTCACGCTGTAAAGCCAAATATGTAGTTGTGACAATGCTGAAACGATAAACAAAATATATTTGATATGAATTAAAATATTTTCTGATATAGTGCAGAAATAGAATAAGAACGTGCAGTATTTTTCAATACAAATTGACAGATAAAATACGTCAAGCAAATCCATTGTATTTTATATATTCTAATTAATCTTAACACAAAAAATACATAGCGGAATATAAGATATTCCACCACACTGGCGATTTATAGAAAACTACTCTTCTACTTCCATTCCGCTATGTATTTTTTTACATGTATAAACAATGCTGCCAATTGATACCTTTTTAATATCGTTGTACGTTCTAAATCCCTTTCAAACTGATAACCGATACCAACAAACAGAACGTTTTAACAAGAAAATTTTACAACCAAAAAATATGTTAGTATATAAAGTTGCGGCTAATTTAGTAAACTTAGCCATTGTTTTTTTTTTAATAAATTTTTAAACCCAAAACAAAAAAATAAGTAAAAAATAATATACCAGGGATGGACAAGTATCTGTCACCGAGGGCCATATTGCTGTTTAATCATAGAACTTCAATTGGAACTTTACATGAAAATATTTTACAATATCGCCTGTTCCAGAACTATTTCTACCAATTTCACGGAACTTAAATGTAAGGTAACTGAAGTGGTGACCAGTTCAATTTTGAAGCAATAGACCTGTTTTTTAAGCATCGGAATTATTTATGGATTTATTTTATTTCGCTAGAAATTTCATAGTTCAATTTTTAATTTGATATAAATTTTATTTTTGTCTAAATCTAACACTTACTCGCTAGTATAATCTGAAAGAAAAAAAATTTAAAATGCAAACACAGGAATTATATTAAAGTTAATTAAATAAAGGAATTAATTAAATAAATTAAGCTTAATCCAAAAAACATTTAAGAAATAGATATATCCGTTTTGGATTTAGTTTAATTAAATTCAAGTTATTGAATTCAAGTTATTCTTTCACATTATATTAGCAGTAAGTGTTAGAGATTAAGCTAAAAATAAAATTTGTTGCAAATTAAGAAACTAAAAATAGAATTTTAAACAAAAAAATTAAATCCGAAAATAAATCCTGAGATTAAAAAACAGGCCTAGCATTGAAACCTATAAACGAAAAGAAGTTGTTTTGAACCCGATTTCTTGAAACAGAATAATTTTCCGGGCTATCTTAATAACATAAATGTGTATTAAGCGGTAGAAAATATGTTACAAATCTCGCAATTTTTTTAAGACGTTTTTAAGCATTTGTTAATATATTTATTTCTTTGTCAATGCTGTTAAAACCTGTAGATTTTTTTATCTAATTTTTCAAAAAAAAATATATATTAAAATAATTATTAATCGCATTAAAGTCTAAGGAACGATGCTGTTTTTGTGGATGGTGAAATACAAGAAATATTGTCAAAAATCCGAGGGTAAGCTTTTTGATTTTGTTAGTTTAAAAAAATTTGCGATAGTATTGCGATACTTGACAAGATCTTGGCGATTTTACTAGCATTATTCCAAGAAATTTCGATAACAAAAACAATATCATAATTTCTTGGAATAACGATATTTAGCACTTACATGACTTAACAAATTCAATATAACATTGCCATCGTATTGCACCACACAGCATAGCAGCTAAGCTATCCAAAATAGCCAGTACGAGGGCGGCATACTTACCACATACTTCTCCAGAGTAATCATTGATGACGACAGGCATGAAGGCACTGGTAAGGCCATCATGTAATTAAACAGCAGCGCTAAATTCCTTCCCGGCTTCTTGATACCATAGAATTCTGGATTAATTTCTGCGGTAAAGTATTTAAGATTTGTAGATTCTACAACTTCCAAAGCTTCTTTTTAATCTTTGTGCCCTGGTGATGAGGCAGTTTGAACTCTACACATTGCATGGACAACTAATTAGCCCACCTGCAACATTAAAATTTATTTAAAAATAAAAATTAAAAATTTATTTAGAAAAGTTATATAATTTATTTAAAAAAACTATGTTAAGACTTTTTTAAATTTTGTTTAATTACCTTTATCTTCCGGTTTCATCTTCCGTGCAATTTTTTTTGGGTACTCCATTTTAGCGTTGTTCTATTTCTGATGTTTTTCCTTTTTTGGCACTAAATAAATAAAAAAAGAGTTATTAATAAAAAGAAACAGAGTTGTTGAATTCATTACAAACTTTACAGAGTTGCTCAATTCCTCAATTCCTTCCTTCCTTCAATTCCTTGAGATTTTTGGGCTAAGGTGGTATACAATTTAAACTAAAATTTATATTTCAAATTTTTATTTAAAAAAAAATTTAATTTTTACATTTAAAGTACATAAATTTTGTAAAAATATATATGTATCCATTTACATATTTAATATATTATTGAAATATGTCCGTGTTATATTTTTATTTCACATCCTTTCGTTTTAAAACTTTTGTATATAATTGTATCAAAAAATATTGGAACAGAAATGCATTTAGTTTACATACATAAATATATCTACTGTACATAATAAACATGAGAATAGGTAAATTTTCCTTGTTTTCGCTTAGATCGTTTGAAATCGGACTAACACTTTTTGACGATCTTTTTGATTACAGTTTGAGGATTCTTGAGTGGAACATATTTTAATGCTTTTCAATTTTTGTCCACGCTCATCCTCTTTCTTAATAAAGGTTAAATGTACATAAATATATAAGTGTTATATACTAATATACAATAATATGTATTTAATTCATTTAAAAAAACAAAATTATTAAAATATTTGTTAAATTTTTTCAGCTAAATTAAAAATGAAATGATTGTAAATTATAAAACTTAAAGAAAAAAGAATGGCCGATTGATTTAATTGAAATTTGGTTTCAAGCCTAAAAACTACTCATACAGAAAGTTTTTTTTGTTCACTTATAAAAAACTTTAACTAAAAATTAATTAAATAAAAAAAAATGTCTACTAAAAAAAGTCCACTAAATTTCAAAAAACAAAAAAAAAAAAAAACTACAGAAAATGAATGGAAGAATGAAATTTGAACTTAAAAACTACTTAAGAGGTGGTATTTGCTGCTAATCTTGCCCAATCGGGGAAAGTAGTCAAATTGGGATACACCACCAAGCCCCATGTTTGGCAGAAGATGAATAAAACAATGATACTGATAACGGTGGGACCAATACCAGCAATAGCCTGAAAAGAAAGTAAAATATACATTTTTAATTTAACTATAAATAATTAAAAATAACACAGCGCTACAAATTACTCTTAAAAACAAGAGTAATAACCATTGATCCTTGGACCTCCGTTTTGTTTTACTTATGGGTTAGATTTAGTTTAAATGCAGTTTTTTTTTTAAAAATTATATGTTCTAACTAATTTTTTTTTTGAGCTTAAGATTTTTTTTTTAAAGTAGTTATTAAAAAGAAAAAGGTTAAATAAAAAATAACAACGATTCTATGTTCCTTTTGAACAGTAAATACAGGGTGGCGCAAAAATAGCCTTCCGATGTTTTTTGGCTGTAATTAAAAAAAAAAAAATGAAAAACTTTGATTCTTATTGTGGATTTTTTTTATTTGGTCTTTTAATTTTTTTTTACATCAAGTCGAGAGTATGATGTCATGTAAATGGCCGCCGCCACAGTTGATTGTCATTTGAGCCCTTTTTATGGCATTTTCCATCACTTTGGCCAAAACTTCCGGCGATAGGTCCTCACATTCTTGACGGATATTGTCTTTAAGAGCTGCAAGAGTCTGAGGCTTGTTGACATAAACCCGCGACTTCAAAAAGCCCCACAAAAAGAAGTCTGGAGCGGTCAAATCAGGCGATCTTGCTGGCCAGTGCAAATCGCCAAAACGGGAGATTAGGCGCCCGGGAAATGCATCCTTCAGCATATGGGTTGTGGCAAGTGCAGTGTGTGGCGTTGCACCGTCCTGTTGGAACCACATGTTTTCCAATCCCAATTCATCAAGTTGCGGCAAAAAGAACTCGTTGATCATTGCTCTGTAGCGCTCACCATTCACAGTAACCGTTTGGCCCGCGAAACAGCACACCATACAGTGACTTTGAGCGGGTGTAATGGCTCTTCGTGGGTTACACGCGGATTTTCAGTGCCCCAGAAGCGTAAATTTTGCTTATTTACGTACCCGCTAAGATGGAAATGGGCCTCATCACTCATGATTATTTTTGATGAAAAATCATCTTTATTATTGCTCAAATAAATAGTCACCAATATTCCGCGTTCTGGAGCAGTGTAGCGTAACATTGTTTATTAACGTGTATTTCGCATGTGTTTACTACACAAATGTCAAAATAGAACTGACATTAGGGGCCAATCGCAAAATTTATAGCATTTTCTGATAGGAGGATTACTTTTGCGCCACTTTGTACAAACAAGACTTTTAGCTATCGAATAAATTAAAAAAGGAGTTCGGCAATTAAGCGTGACCGAAATATATGGGAACAATTATGGGTACTGTTGTTTTATTTAGCGTCACGCAGTGTAATCTAAGGAAAGCTTAAATAAATTATGATGAAATTTAAAGACAAAAATGCAGCTAAAACCCATTTTGCGTAAGGTTATTTGTTTGAGTTCCGCCTGACAAAGTCTTATTCCGTATTGAGGGACTTTTTTTCCTCAAATTCCACATTTGAACGATAGATAACACAATCTGGTTTAAACTTACCATATCTTTTGTGCGTATATTGGCATAACCAGCAACTAAAGCATTGGGTGGTGTACTAACAGGCAAATGGAAAGCCATACTACAGGCCAAACCGGCTGGCAATATTAAGTACAAGGGATGAATTTCAATGGCAAGTGACTGTAATATGAAAAATGAGAATATCGTAATTAAGATTAATTTAAGAAATCACATTTCGCCCCAAAAATTTGCTTAATATACTACTTACCATTTCTGCCAATACAGGAACCATAATATTAGCAATAGCTACATTTGAACTGAATGCTGTCAATACAACGGCAACAATAATTATGACAAACAAGAGTACAGCATGTGGCAAAGCTTTTAAGCCAATCAAAGCATTACCAATCAATGCAGCCATACCACTGGCTTTGCTACCTTCGGCCAAAGCAAAACCACCACCCAAGAGGAATACCAAGCCCCATGGTACTTTAGATTGAATGAATTTCCAGGTAATTAAAGATGGTGTAGGAGCAGTGGGTAAATCTCTATTTCTGCGATTGCAACAATAACGCATAAATGCATAATTTGCAGGCAAAATGAAACACATGATGACAACAAAGATGGTGGGCATAGAATTACGGATGTCTTTGGCATTTAACCAATCAGCCCAACCAGGGAAAATACCTGGTTTACGGGTAAAGTACATAATAACCATAATGATGAACAAAATCATAACTTGGATTTCATGAGCACTCATAGGCCCCAATTCCTTGTAACGCTGATCGATAACCTTCTTGGCAACATTGGCACCTTGGTTGCCCAATTTAACTTCCTCGGCTTCTTTGCTCTTGGGACGGAACAAACCCATATAGTGATATTGCAGCCACAAGAACATCAAACCAGTATAAATCAACATAGAGGGTACGGAATAAAACATAAAGGTAGGGAAATCTAATGTCTCAGCAGATGTAGGGAAACGACTTTCATAGATACCCTTGAAAGTTAAATTGGTGGCGGTACCAATAATTGTACCGCAACCGCCCATAGATGAAGCATATGCAATGCCCAAGAAATAGCACAGGGTAACCTTTGAGGGATAAGGAGTTCTAAAACGAAAAAAACAACAATTTCGATCAAGTTATGAATATTTAGTTTATTTGCAGGGCAATATTTGTAAATAGCTTACTCTTCTTCGCCATTTTTCTTATTGTTTCCAACAATTTGATATTGTGGCTCACGGGTCATTTTACATAAGCCTTGCTGTTGCAATTCTTCCAACACAGCTTGAATAATTGGACACATCATTGCAGTACAGGCAGCATTTGAGATCCACATAGATAAAAACATGGTAACAAAAATTAAACCAAAGTGTAATCTGAAAAAAAAAAATTAGAAAGTTTTTAAATTGTGGTTGAAATTTAAGAATTGCTAAAAATAACAAATTAAAAAGGGCATCCTAAAAAAATACTTTTCAGTGCGAAATTCGATTTTGTTTCTGAGAAAATGATTACGGAGTATCAATTTTGAATTTCCATGCACTAAAATACATACTGAATCTAAAATTTTCCAGAGATTTAATTTAATTCCCTTTCATTTGAGTATAATATTGAGTGGAATATTGTTATTTATTAATTTAATTGTCCTCTAGGCTTTCAAATTACAAAATGTTGAAAAATCAAAAATTTAACTTCTTAAATTTTTTAAGCTTAAGGTTGTTTTTTTTTTTATAAATAAAAATATTATTTGAAAATAATATAACTTTATTCGATCTTATTTTAACATTAATATTCAAATTTTTTAAGCCAAAGATCTTTTTTTTTTATAAAATTTCTTATTTAAATAAAATAAGAAATTTTATATAAAAAAAAAGATCTTTAGCTTAAAAAAATTGAATATTAATAAAAATATTATTTATTTTGCCCTTTCAATTAATTTTCGAATAGAAGGAAATATTTTAAAATTTATAGGGTTTTAAATAGGCAAAATTGTACACATAATCTTAGGATCTTTTAGTAAAAGCTTGACAACAAAATTTAATAACTTCTTGGAAACTTTCTGAATTTTACACATTTAAAATGTATTAATTCTTTAAAAGAAAACAACTGCCTTGGAAATATAATACAGTAAACTTTTTAACTCACAAGTTTAAAGTATGTGCCATAACCCATATGCATTTCATTCAAATTCAATTAATATACCATAAATATTTATACACAATTGTGTATTTAATTTAAAATAAATATATAATGAAAATGAATGGCAACAACGTGCAAAGTACTCATGCAAAATATTCAATAACTACAAGTACAAGTAATTAATATCAGACGATTGACTAATTTATTCATATACATGTACCTTCTAGGACTGCAGCCAACAATTTGAATAACGCGCAAAGCTAAACGCTTGTGTAAATTACAATATTCAACAGCTAAGGCGACCATGATACCACCCATAAACATTACCAGTGTATCTTTGAAATATAATCTACAAGTTTGATCAGAACTCTGAAAACAAAAAAAAAAAAAAAACAACAACAGAAAACACAATAATTAATAACAATTAAGATATAAAACAAAATGTCTAACAATCATACCATAATACCCATGACAGGAAACGCTACTATGGGAATCATAGAGGTGACATATAGAGGTAGGGCTTCAGTAACCCAAAAAATAGCCATTACGATGAGCAGGTACATACAACGGTATTCCTTTAACATAAAATCAAAATTATATAAGTTTTATTTGTAGAATATGGCAAAAGTTTCAAAAACTTACAGGACTATTATTTAGTAAAAATACAGGTAAACATAATAGAGGCACTAAAAATACTACCAAACCCTTCCAATGGTTTGCTATAAAATTTGATGTTTTTGCACAACACGACAGTGGTGCTCTCTCACCTGCCTCACTAGAAAGAAAGAGAAAAAAATTATTTAGTAAAAATATTGTAAGGTGTGGTTTTTATATATTTTTTTTTTTTTAGGGAAAATACTTACATCTCCATATTTTACAAAATTTTTTATATCTAAAAAGAAATAAAAAGAAAAAGAAGAAAAATTAGTTAAATTAAAAAAAAAAAATTGTTAACTTTTTGTATGAAGTTTAACATGGGGAACATTAATAAGTTAAGCAATTCTTGTAGTTGTTGTGAAATCTAGTTAAAACTTTTAGTAAATTTAAACAATTTTACATTTAAATAGATAAAATTTTTACATTAAAAAGACTAGTGGCAAAATTTTTGGCGCCCAATACGGAACATCATTAAAAGAATGCTTGTTTCAAAAAAATAACAGCCATATGCATAGACATTTTATTGATTTTTATTATCCAGATGTTCAAAAAAAATTGTGAATAAATTTATAAAGTCCCACGGGCAATTGTACTAACTGCCACCGTTTTTTTTTTAAATAAAAAAGTGATTATAGGTTATTTAAAGTAGAACTGGATAACCTAGAACTAATTCTGGAACTAGTTCCGTAAGTTATGCCATACACCTACGTTCAGTGGAGAGGGTTACGGAACTGATTACATATAATCGTTTCTGGTGAAACAAGTTGAAGGATAGATATGTTTGGATTGCGATTGTAAACAATTTCACCGGGTGCTTCAAAAATCTATTAAAGTTTGATTCACACGATAACCATCCTAATCCAATTTGGGTGATGAAAATGAGCAACCTGTCCTGTGTCTTCGCGCCGTGCTCTCATTAAAACATACAGCTATTTCAACACTCACAATATATTTTTCGTAACCGAATGTAGTTTATTTAAAAAGTAATACGTAAAGTTTGTTTTTAAACGAAGAATCAATTGAAATTCATAGAAATATATTTTTTAACTATTTGAATCAGTCATTCAAAAAAACAAACTATAAAAATTTACAGACATTCAGTAGGAGTTGATATTTTCTGTTAAATGTAAAATTTTATGTTTTCTGTTTTTAAAAATATAAATTCATATAATTCCTTATATACAAAATTATTTCAATAAAAATTACAAGAAATTATTCAAATATAGATACACACATAGAAAATAAAAAAATATATACGTCTGTGTGTGTTGTGTTTTGTAAAATTACATACAAATAAAAAAAATCCATTTGAAAAACAAACCACAAAAATCGTTTTTTTCTACTTTTTATCAGTTAAAAATTGATGGTTATTTTAAACTACTTTCGATTGCTTTTACTACTTATGTCGATTATTAAGCAATGATTGAAAATAAACAACAAAATGGGCTGATAAATAATTAAAAATTTAGAAAAAACAAATTTCACTTAATTAAAAATAGCTTTTTACGTCCTTTAAAAACTATTATATCATTCAATTAGGAGAAATGACCGCTGTCAAAATTATTAAGTTTCAATAACAAAATAATTTTTTGATAAAGTAAATCAATAGAGAGAATTTAAAACTAACGAAGTCTCCCCTAAGTAAAACACTTCATTCAACAATTGATGTCAATGTGCATTAAATAAATACATAGTCGCGATAAATATTGCATGATGTCAATTGTATTACATTAAAACCTTTCAAGAGTGGATACCTACAATATAATAAAATTTGTCCATTTTAAGGAGGTGCCTGTTAACATCCAATCTACTCATGGGAAAGAGAGATTTTTGAACCTCACAAAAAAAAAAAAATGATTTTGTCAATATCCGTATGTAACCAAGTCAAAATTTTTGATTTGACTCCGTCTATTATTAACAGCTTTTACTATAACAACTACTGATGATATATTATTTTACAAATTAATTTTGCTATGATTTTTACTTAAAATCAATTTAAAAAAATTAAAACATAACAAATCAATGGAAATTGTAAATCAATAAGTATCCAGTAAACAAGAAATATTCCTCTTAAAAAAAATCAATATAATAGCACATGAATACATGAAAAAGGGGGTCAATACTTATATTTGACGTAGAGAAAATGGCTCGTGACAGATAAAATTAAAATAAATGGCAATTTTGTATTGTAAAATACGACTTTTATATTTATTTGTAGACTTCATATGTACATATGGTAAGAAACAGAATAACAACAGGCCGTAGTTTCTCATACAAATTGACAATAAAAACACGTCGGACGTTGCAGTTGTGAGATAGAATATATTTTATTTTCACAACGTTTTTTTTTTCTTATTCTTTCAAAAGTATTGCCACATTTTAACATTATTTTGCAAACAAAAAACATATGTCCAGTAAAGATAACAAAGACATTATATGACTATCTCTTATGTACCACAACGAAAGTACAATGTAATTAATATAAACCAACTTATTTTTATTGTTTAAATGTAAACACGAAAAAATACAATGTTGTTAGTAGACGAACGAAATAATGAAAAGGAAAAGATCTCTACTGTACTTTTTACACTAAAAAAAACATGACAGTTTTTTATACTTCACGTTGTTATTCTGGGCCGGCACTATGACTGTTTAAGCATAAATGCTTATACGAGTAGATAGTAAAATATATTTTTCTTCTATAAAATATATTCTATACATGAGTTTTTAAAATAGAAAAAAAGAGAAGGGGGAGCTGGAGCGGGGACAAACATAAAAACCATAAGTCATGACTAAACTAAGCGTGTTCAATTTTAATGTGTAGTTTTACAATGATACACAAAATAAATCAAGTTCAATGTTAAAATTATGCCATATTTTATGAATATTTTTTTTGTAATAATAAAAAACACAAGTTTTTTTTTTTTTTTTTTTTTTTTTGAATTGTTTAAAAAAATAGTAAACATTTTGTGTAAAACTTAAAGATAAGATCATTAGACTTTTTAACGCAGTATAGCATTAACTTTTATCAATTATTTTAGTTTTCTTCGATCTTCTCTATTCATTCAATATTCCTTATCGAGCTAAAGATCCTTTATTTATAAAAAATTTAATTATAAATATTTATTTATCCCAATATTACGTCACCACATTGGTGACTTCTTCAGGGGAAATTGTCTTTTTCTTTATAATTAATAAATTTATTAAATATAAAAAATTTATTAATATTTAATAAAGAAAGACAATTTCCCCTGAAGAAGTCACCCAATGTGGTGACGAAATATTGGGATAAATAAATATTTATAATTAAATTTTTTATAAATAACGGATCTTTAGCTCGATAAAGAATATTGAATTAACTTTTATTTTTACTTTTTCTTGGCAGTTTTTTTTTATAATTTTTCATTATTTACGAAAAAGTTAAAAAAAGGAATAAACAATCAAATAAAAACTCTAAAAAGTCAAGGAAAAACAAAGTGTCTTTTAATATTTTAAATATTTACTAATAAAAGTTCATTAGCTTATTATGGACTTTAGCATTAAAATCTATAAAATATTCTATATACTGCAAGCTTTAGTGATAACACTAACAATTATATTTAGATTGTGTTTAAAATATAAAATTAAATTTCAAATGACAAAGAAAGTCAAATTTATAAATTTAACAGGGTGCACCATCTATTATGTCTGTATGTGAATATTGAATATCTTAAAGAAACAATCGATCTCCATATGTACAATATTTTTTTTATTAAATTTGGTCCTTTTTAAATTATTTGGACCGCCATGACAAACTGTGTCTTTTTTGCTGTATTTTCCACAACTTTCTCGAACATCTCTGGCAGTTTAGCGATGATTTTGGCACGAATAATATTTTGCTTGTCAAATATTTACACAAAAAGAAGTCTCGAGAGGTTAGATCTGGATATCTGTGTAGACCAGTCACATCACACGTCCAGGGTACATTTGTTTCAAAAACGCCATTGTTTGATTTGCAGTGTAGCATGGTGTACCAACTAGTTGAAACCAGTTATCGTTTAGGCCATTTTCACATATTTTCGGGCAGACAACATTCACCGACAGTTTCCCATCGATAGTTTTGTCGGAAATGGTCCACGTCGATAGCACGCTCAGTTAACACAACTGTCAATATTTCGACGCGTTGGTTTGGTGTAGAGCGCGATACATGGTGAAAATTGTACTCAATTGATGTTTCAATTGGTAGACAAATGGTAAAGTATAAATTTTAAAATAAGTATTAAATCAAAAATATAATATCCAATTCATACTGTATTCAAAATATTTATTTTCAAATTTTCTTTAAATTTCTTATGCCGTATTTTATTTTGGTTTTTAAATATTTTTTAAAAGTTCTGTTTTAAATATTTTGTATAGAACGCTGAAAACAAAACAATCGTTATAAAATTACGACGACTTCAACAAAAGTATTAAACATGTTCCGGAATTAGTGCGAATTCGCGTTAAATTGAAATTTATAGCACTTATTTCACTGTATTCCAAAGATTGATTTGAACTTTACTGCATTAAATGACAACTGTACAATCATAATTCACTTAAATTTTTAATAAAACTAAAACAAATTAAAAAAAAAATTATGAAATTTTCACTTTCACCTAAAAGCGAAATCCGAAACATACCCGTATATGTTTAGAAAATTTAGATATTAAGGCTGTTAGTTTGAGGTTCAGTTTAAATAAGGTATAATCCTTATTTCTAGGGCAATGAATTCATTGCAAATGCAAATTTGATATGAACTGAATTGTCCCAATCATCAAATCTAAAACAATACTGTTATTTTTTTTAGTTTAACAAATCATTTGATTAGCTTCAAGTGATCAAGTGATTAGCTTTAAATTTTGAAATTCATATATGTTTTTATAAGGTTTTTACTTGAAATGAAATCATACAGACTTAATATTAAATAGAATTTATATTAAAAGGAATTATCACATTTTGCGTATTAACATTAAAGTTATTTATTTATAATGAATATTTATAATAAATATTAACAAGATTAGACGTCATAAATATGGTAAATGATTAGTAGTTTCCCGTAAGCACTAAATCCTCTCACAAAATGACAAACTACTGAAAAGTACGAGAAGACAAAAAACCTTTTTTTTTATACAAAAAAATTCATTTCAAAGGAAAATATGAAAATATGTATAATTTTAATTTGAAAAATTGTACAACTACACATATTTATTTTTATTAAAAAGTTTTTGGTTTTTATTAAATTATTTCTCATAAGAAGTTTCTTTTGCGTGTTTCTTTAGTTTATTTCAGTGGTCGGCAAAAAGAGAGAATATGTTTGTATTGGTGTTTTACACCGTAAGAAATTATTTCATCTTTCTAGATAAATAAATAAATGAATTAATCGATAAGAGAATATCCGTATTCATTGAATTAATATAGTTCATGTTTATGTTTTCTCTATTATAAAAAATTAAAATAGTTCATAATAATGATAATAATTTTTTGTTTGCATAGAAGGCACTTTGCCTCATTTAATATATTTTAAAAATAATCTTCCCACTCAACGTTCCACATTTTTAATTTAAAACGTTAACGAAAAAACAAAAAAATACCTACAATAAAAAAAAAACATATTTTTAGAGTGTACTTCATTTCTTTAACAAAGCGGCATATACTTGCTCTGTTGAAAGTTAGCGTACTACTGAATGAAATAATTGTATATTTTGTGCTCTTAGCTGTGAGATTTGTAGACATTCGTGTTGGGTACGTGTAAATTGCCGATTGTGTTCGGCCCCTGAGTGCTATGAGTGCCGATCACTGGTTTATTTAAATTTTCAATTAATTTTCACATGCGATTTTTTGTTTATAATTGCATCAGCTGTTCATTTTACAATTTACCAAAGTTACCCGAAGTAAAAGACTGGGTAACTTTCGGTCGAAAGAGAAACATTAATATACTGTCATAAGCGCTCTCATTTACCCAATTTTTGAGTATGGAAATGTGTTTTGGAAATCGCGGTATTCTGCTGTTACGTAAGAGAACAAACTTATTACTGTCAAGTAAATATACAGATGTTTTAACATAACAAATTTAATAGATTTCCAAACATTAAAACTTTCAAGTTCCTGGCCTTTTAAAATAAATGAATATTTTAATATAGAATTTAAATTAAATCTTTTGATAGTTTATAACAATTGTTTATAATATATTTGTTGTATTTTTTTTCTAATATTATTGTTATAGTTTTTACACATGATAACTTTATAATTATAAAGATTATTATAACAATAATTTGAAACACGCGACGTAATTGAATGTATTTAAGCACTTTCTAAATAGGTTTCAACAATAGTTGTATTGTAATTGATATAGATGTTATATTTTTTGTTTATAATAGTAATTATAATTATTCAAAATCTATACATTATTTAAAAACAATTTTACATAATACAATTTAAATATTTTCCAAACTATAATTTACATGTTTTAAAATTATATTAGTTCCGCTACAATTAATACAAGTTTTTAGCATATGTGAAGCATTGAGTAAGAAAACTTTAATAAAGGATTTAGAAAATAATTATTTAGAATATTGCCAATAATAATGATAATGTAAGAGACTATAAAAAAACTTACTCTGGGTGGTTTTACACTGAGTAAACTCTTAGTAAAATTTGTTAATTTGTAAAAAATTTTTTTGACATTTGCTTTTGTTCCAAAATTGAAAGTAATTATGGCACTTGAATTTTTCAAATAACTTTATTAGGGAATTTCTATTAAAATTTTATAAAAATAAATAAATATTGTAGCTGCAGTGATTTCGATTGTCCATGTTAAAATTAATAAATTTCGCACTTGGTATCTTTGTTTGCTTTAAACATTAACTTTACAATTTGCTTTTTGTAAAATTCAGTTTTCTTTTATATAAAATTTATATTTACCAAATAAATAAAGTTTATTATTCAACATTAACCATTAAATTTAAAATTCCTTATTGACTACTTTTTTATTAATTGAATGAAGAATATTTTAAATCATTTAAATCAGTTGCGTCCAACTCATATGCACAATGTGCAAGCTTTTACAAAAGAGCTTTTTCACCTACAGCGAGCTTCGACGAGAGATTTTACATATATGAGAGCACAATACAAGGATGGAAATTTTGAATTTCGAAATGTTATAAATTGTATAATTTATTTAAGTCAAAACACTTTAATACTTATTTTGAAAGATCTTTAAAAAAAGCCATCTTCAAAAGGTTTGCAGTGCTTTGCTAAGGATAGAGCAACAACAAAATTAATTTTTTTTTGATATTTTTCATATTGAAATTGTTCGATTGGCAAATTTTTCTTTTGAAACTTTAATTTCAGTTCATCTACCAATTTGGCCCTATCTAAATTTTTATTCAAAAATCTCTTTTGGCATGTATTATAATTCCTTTCAATGGTATGTTTGTGATTGCGTTTAGCATTATAACCACAAACCAAACATACGGGATCGCCGTCATTGTTTTTAATAAACAAAAACAACTGTTTCCACGCTTTATTAAATATATATCTTTTAGTGAACATGGACTGATCGTTGTGTTTTTGAAAATGTTTCTTTGAAAGTTATTTTCAAGTTGATGGAAAAGTACTAACGTACTGAATTTTCCGTCCCTGAAAAAAAGCTGTTTACTACAAACGCAAATATCATAGTATTAGTGTTTGAACGCAACTGATTTAAATTTAAATGAATTAAAATATTTTCATATTTTTTGAATTCTTAATGAAATGATTTAAAAAACAAATTTTATTAAAATATTAAAAGTTAATGGAAGAAGTAATACTTTTTAAGTTGGAAAAGTAACACTTGATAACAACTGGTATTTGAAATGTTTATAGAACCCCATAAAAAAAAATAAATTGATATAAAAAATCTACAAAGTATTTATAAAAAAATAATTTACTTTTTTTTACCATAATAATAGAAAAATTTTATGAGAAATTAATAAAAAAACAGTAGTCAAAAGTCTACTACAGTAGATTGTCACAAATTGTTATTGTTTATAAATTTATTATTGAAGATAAAATTTTTTAAAAATCAATTAACACTGATTACAATTTAAAAAAAAAAAATATTTTTTGCCAAAGCTAAAATAAACTTTATAAGGAAACACACATAGACACAAAAGTTCTGTGGTTTAAATTCTGATAAATAATTTATATTGAATTTTTATCTTATTTTATGCAAATTATAGCTGTCTTCCACGTACACTACCGCGGGAACCCAATCTTACCAAAAAGCGTAAATTGGGTAAATGACAGCGTTTGTTAAAGAGTAATTGTGTTTCTCTTTTTACCAGAACTTATCCGTACTTTTTGTTCGGGTAAAATAGTAAAACTGTCAAATCATTATTTGTATTTGTGAAAAAAACTAAAGTTAAATATAAAATTTACAATAAAGAATTATTACTTCATAATAATGGAAAATACATTTGAAAATGTAATTAGTTATTTTCCAGTTTAAATATATTTATTTAATAAGCTGTTTTTTAATGTGAATAAATTTGACGTTTATTTTTGTGTTTGAAATGTGGTTTTGTGCATTCGCAGTTTTTTTGTGCATTTTTATGGTTTTGTTCTTCTCTACTACCCCGTTCGCCGCAAATGAGAATTGCACGCAATAATTGCATGCAAAAAAGCCACCGTATAAATTGGCTCTAATTTTTAACAATTTTTTTTTTTTTTTAATTTTAACGGGTCAAACATCAGAACTATTTTCTTTTTTTAAATCGCAGATATATTTAAGTGTTAGAAAAATTTAAAAAAAAAAAACCTTAAAACTATTAAATCGTTAAAAATCAATTTTACGATTTCAATATTTTCAGTTACTCTGAAAATATTTAATTTAATTGACAAAATGTTTAATTGAAACTCTATTCCGAATTTTAAAGTCTTAGAAATTCTTCAACAGAAAATTTTGTCGATACATTTTTTTGGCCCTGAATTTAATATATTTTCATTCGTAATATTTTAAAAACATTCACCCCAAAACGAGCCTACCAAAATTTCATTGTCAAACAACGGTAAAAAATATTTACAAAAATAAAACAACACATAAATTGTTATTGTTTTATTTTTTCTGGCGGACTTTTATGTTTATGATTATGTACAATAATTCATAACTAAATTGACGTTGTAGTAAAAATGGAGAATTAATTTAACAAAATAATATTACGGTAGCAAAAAATGTTACGACAAAAATATATATATATTTATATATTAAAAAAAATCAAGGTCAATGTCAAGATATTATTAATGTTTCTGTTTTATTTTTATTTAGTTAAATCACCTAAAAAGTTAGATAATAATAATACTATTAATAAAATGTTTGCACTAAATTAAAAAATGTTTGATATAAAATCCGTAATATATGCAGCAAAACTTGCTATTACCAGGTAATAGGAAAATAAATTCTTTATCGTAAAAAATATTTTTTTTTATATGGAGTATAACAGTTATTTTACCAGAAACCCGAACAATTTACTATGCTTAAAAAAATATTTAACAACTGGAGACGGTACTTTGGGATAAAAATTAGTGCTAACTATACTAGAGATTCCACGAGATTTCTATCCCGCATAGATGTGCCTTATTTGGTGTCTTCACATTCAAAAAAATTATAGCAAGCAATTGTCAAATAGATTACAGATACATGTAAAAATTATTTCCATTGCTTTGTAGTAAAGAACACTTTCCCATTTCCTTCTTCGAAAAGCCCAAATTTTATCAAAAATTAAATTTGTCAACAAATTTACCTAAACTGTGTTGCTTTTAATTCCTTAATTAGAATAGAAACTAAAATTGAGTAAGAGCCGATTGTATGTCGCTGAAATCTTTTTGCCAATTGCTATCATTTTTAGCATTTGAAGACACCGGATTAGCTCAGTATTTTGTTCATACTTTTTCGAAAAAAAAAAAAAATTTTTCACTTGCGTGGAATTCTTGCGAAATTGCGGTGATATTTTTTTTGCATCAATTAAATAACAACCTTTTGGAAAAGTAGCGAAAAAAAAGAAATTTGACTATTTTACACACAGAAAAATCAACCCATCTAAAAATCGAAATATATATGAGCATACATGATCATACATGGGCTTGTATATGATCATACATGGGCATACATGGCCATATACGTCCATACATGATCTCATATATGATCATATATCTTCGGATCCGAAATTTGAGGGTATATGGTGATATATGTGCATATATTATCATACATGCTCATATATTATTCATGTATGCTCGTATATGATCATATACGTCCATATACCCTCAAATTTCGGATCCGAAGATATATGATCATATATGAGATCATGTATGGTCATATATTGAACAATGTATGGACGTATATGACCATGTATGCCCATGTTTGATCATATACAGGCCCATGTATGATCATGTATGCTCATATATATTTCGATTTTTAGATGGGAAGTTTTCTACTTGAATAAATTAAAAAGAAACAGCTTTGAAATCATACTTAGTTTGCAGTGTTTCTATTTATGTTTAAAATGCGAAAAGAAAACCTAAAATTTTGTACATATTTAATTTTAATAGGAAAAAGTGTATTTAAACTAGAATCTTATTTTAATAAGATTCATACTTAATTTAAAAATGTTTGTAAAAAAAACAAGATATAATAATATAATATAATTATAATATTAAAATTGATTGTAGAAAGTTTTTGAATTTTACAGGTTTTTATTACAGTTTTTGGGCTTCAAATATAGCGCGAAATATATTCGCTGTTGTAAACAAAACACTGGCCTTAAACAATTTCATAAAAAAAAATTATATAAAAATAAGGTTATATTTAAGTTTTTATTAGTTAAACAAATACAAAAATTGATAAGATTATTTTAAAATAAATGCAATTAAGAATCATATCTAAAAATTGTTTAAGATGTAATTTAAATTTTACTATCAGATGAAATTATTGCGCAAGCTTTTGGGCAAAATACAACCGTGAATATTTTTCGCAAAAAACTATAAAGTTTTAGTTTAAATCTCATTAGATTTTCTTTATTTGCCTAAGTTTTTGGGATTGATTTTGGGCAATTATGGATTGTGCAGTGCTTATGTGTAAAAATTACTTAAAATTTGTTAAAAAGTTGATTAGTGAAAGTTTTTTGTAATAAAACCTAAGCTTGATTTAAATATTTTCATATGAATTTGAAACGTACACAAAAAAATTGTTGCCCAGAAACTGGTCAAAAATATTAACAAAACATGATTGTTTATATATATAACTTATAATTTTTTAAACGATTTCTTGAATAAAGCGAGAAACCAAAAATCTTTAAAATGAAAATAAATTAACAAATAATGATTCTAAAATTTAAAAACAATTTCATGATGTTGTTCTTGTAAGATGTAAACAAACTTATTTGTTATTATTAATTATTATTATTATTATTAAAAAGTGTAAAAATAATGGAAATTTTATTTTTTATTAAAATAATTGTATAAAACACTTATTGTTGATAACACTGAATAATATACAAAGAAGAAATGTACCGTCAATGGTTATTGCGAAAAAAAAAATTTACTTTGTTGTCGACAAATATGAAATAAATTAACATCATAGTATAGAGCTGGAAAAACTATGACACGCGTGCCAATAGTGTAGAATATTTTCAAAAAATTTTAATCATTTATTTTCGCTACAAAATTATTAAAAAAAATATCTTAAAAAAATTCTATTGAAAACACTGAAATTTTTGGTTTACTTGCTTTTACATTTTTACCAAATTTTTTTCTTTTTAAATAAAAAAAAATATATATATGAGAAAATAATAATTTCTCGTGCGAAAAATTAAACGCAAAAGATATTTTTACGTAAAGTTTTTTTTTTATAAAAAAAAGATTACAAAAATATTTTTAAGCAAATAAAATTATTTTAAAAAAAACAGCGACCTCTAAATTTGATTTACTTATTTTTGTAAATTAATGCTAACATTATACTAAAAAGGTAATTTTTAATAACATCTATAAACAGATGTGTAAATAAAGTCAAATAAAAAATGTAAATAAAAAAATAAATATATTATTAACACTATGTGTGACTTGTTCTACATTATTATCGAAATAGCGTTAAGTCAGCCCAAATTAACTAAGGTGCGTTTCATAACTATAGCACAGTGTTTAAGGTTTAACTAATTGAGCTAGAATTCTTATTGTATTTGCTGAAGCTTTATATTTTTTATGCAAAAACAACAACTTGTTTGTGCTCTTTTAAAAACAACAAAAATTGCATATATATCAAGCTTCTATTTTAAGTCCCGTTATAAAATTTATTTGTTGTCAAATTATACACTTATTATAGAGTTTCATAACTATAGCACAAAAGCAAAATATGACTGAGTTATTTCAAATAAAAAAACAATTTTGTCCTATTTTTATTTTATTATACCTCCTTTATTTTTAATGCATTTAAATAGTCTTTCATCCATTGATTTTATTAAATTTTTTAAAATGGACGGCTCCAAAGACTCCCATTCTCTAATAATTGCACTTTTGAGCTCTTCCACGCTGCTGTAGTGCTTGTTGTTGGCATAAACACGCCTCGCAAGAATGCCCCAAATGTTCTCTATAGGGTTCATGTCTGGCGAGCACGCTGGCCACTCCATCAAATTAATATTTTTTGACCGTATCCACTCTGCGGTCTCCCTACTTGCATGTACAGGCGCATTGTCATGCTGAAAAATAAAATATTTTTCTGGGTGTTGCTGCAAAAAGGACAATAGACTACACTCCAAGACTGCAATGTAGTCTCTGCTTTTCATTCGACCTGACAGAATCTGTAGTTCTAGCAATCCATCTGCGTGAAAAGCCCCCCAAGTCATAAGGCTGCCTCCTCCAAAGTTACGCTTAGATAAAATCATCGGCTCCTTGTTTAAATCGCGCCAATAATCATTGAATCCATCTGGGCCATCCAAATTCCATTTTTTCTCGTCAGAAAAAATAGCCTGAATAACAATAAAGGAATATTATCTAATCAAAAATCCACGGAATTAAAACTTACCTGTTTCCAGTTTGTCTTCATATTTTTTTTGCAAAATTCTAAGCGAGCCTCTTTGTGCCGTTGAAGCAAACATGGTGCTTTTTTAAGTTTACGACGCACGATGTTTGGAGCATCCCTTAAAACTCTCCACACGGTTGATTTGGACACATTACTTCCAACAATTTCAGCCAACTGATTGCAACTAAGCATGGAGTTGCTTGCTTTATTTATTATTATCCTTTGCTGTCTTTTGGTTAATTTCTTCTTTGGGCCTCCAGATCGGTTTTTGCCATACCCTTCCTTATTTTTTAGAAAATTATAAATAACCTTTCGGCTTCTTTTTATTTTTTCAGCGATCTGTGCCTTTGAAAAACCCTCAGCCTGTAGAGCTAAGATCTTGCCCTTTTCCATATCATTAAGAGGAGCTGCTCGTGGCATGATTTATTTTAATTATTTTTTTTTTTTTTTAAGTACAATATTTTTTTAAATAACACTATATTTTTTTTAATAACACAATATTTCCTAGACTTGGCACAATGAACAGTAAATGTGCTATAGTTATGAAACGCTATAATAAGTGCATAATTTGACAACAAATAAATTTTATAACGGGACTCAAAATAGAAGCTTGATATATATGCAATTTTTGTTGTTTTTAAAAGAGCACAAACAAGTTGTTGTTTTTGCATAAAAAATATAAAGCTTCAGCAAATATAATAAGAATTCTAGCTCAATTAGTTAAACATAAAGCACTGTGCTATAGTTATGAAACGCACCTTATGTACTTTAAAGCCCCATTCACAATTATGGAGTACTTTACACCGCTGTGTGGATTACTCCAGAATTGTGAATGAACCTTAACAATTAAAAAAAAAAAAGTTGTAAAATCTGTTTCAAGCTATTTTTAAAAAATTAATTTTTAAAAAATATGTTATACACTGTTTTGTTGTTTTACAGCGTGCCCTTCGTTAAGTTTATTTTAGGTTGATTATTATTTGTCCTTTCAATTGTTATTTTAAATAAATGCACGGACTCGAGGTCTCTGTTTATTTATAGAAATATTAAATATATTTCAGAAAAGAGTAGTAAATGTTTTTTAAACTGATTAATTGAATTTGCTTTTTCATTGAAAATATGGGGTTTTCCCGGATTGCTTCATTTCCCAGAAAAGAGAATTCATTTCAAATATCAAAGAGATTTCATTTTAAATATCTGGGATCCCCAGAATAAAATAAATAGTTTTATTTATTTATTTATTTAATTTTGTAACTTCTACAACAAAACATTTGTTTTAAAAAGTAGAAATCTTATAGTGTTATAATATCAATTAACAAAAGTAAAATAAAATACCTATTACATACGGAAAAAAAATAAATAAAATTACAAAAATTACAAAAAAAAAAATTCTTTTAAAAACAAAATATAAAATATATTTTTTTTAAACAGTTTTTAATGAATTAATAAATTTTATCTTCAAATATGTTATCATGAAAAATTTAAATTCAAACGCGTTGCTGGTTTCTTTAATTGTTGGAGGAATATTATTCCAAAGACGTATTGCAGCTATAAAAAATGGCCATTCAGATATCAACGTATGATGTCTAATTTCTAAAAAAAATCTTCTAAAAAAATCTTATTCGTGAAAACAAAATTTAAATTGTTCCATTAAAAACATAAAAATTTTAATTGATTTAAATTTAAATATATTTCCAAGTATATTTTTTAATCTATGTTTAATTTATGTTATAGTCAAAGGAAACGTTTTCTGTTTTTTTAACCCGATCCTTGAAATAAAAATGTTCGTTTCACCAATACAAGCTAACTTATTGGCGCCCAACATGTTTGCTATAAGTACAACTGTATGAAATACATACATATACGCTAACTTATTGACGCCCAACATAGGAGCAATATGAATTTTTATATAAATTATTTGTTAAATAGCACAACAATTGTATGCATTTGATTTAACAAAATAACAATGTTTCTTAACATTAATATTTTTCTTAAAATCTTCATTTTAGTTTTGAAAAGGAAAAAAACCAAAAGAATGGAATAAATCTCAAAGTTTAACTTTAAAATCTACCGAAATGTTAACTATAAATTTTCCGAATTATAAATCAATAAATCCTATGTGTGTAATATAACATTTCCATCGCTAATTACAATTTTATTAATTTCATCATTTAACCATCATTTCAATGTTATTTATAATATAAATAAAAACCTATTATATTATTATATTTATATTATTTATTTGCAGTTTAATTCTTTACGATTATTTTGTACACATATATTTGTTTTCAAACACACGTGATATTAAATTTAATTAGAAGTTTGCACAAAGCGAAATAATAAAATTAACACATTTGATCAAATTTAAACTTAAAAGATGACAATTTGAAAAAAAAAAATAATAATGTGCTAAATAGATTATAAAGGGTTATATAATTGTAGATACAATTACATTTTACCTATTTATTTCAAAAATTAAACAAATTGGAATTAGATTATTTTAAATTCTTGATCCCCAGACAGATAAACAAGTTAAATCGCATGTGAATAAAGATTTTAGTTTTTTTTACCAACATTTTAATATTAAGTATAAATCTTTTTAAAATAATTATTAAATTAATTTTTTAACATTGCAAGTTAGGTATTCACATGTTAAAAATAAATAGAAATATATTTAAATTGAAAATAAAAAATAGTTTGATTTCAAAACTGTTTCTATTTAATATAATGTTGTTTACTTCTGTATGTAATATCTCATGTCATTGTTCTTAATAATAGTGATGCTACTGTAATTAAAGAAAATAAAAATGTGACCAATCAATTGAATTTCGTGAGATTTATTAAAATTATCAGCACATTTTTATTTTATTATTTCTAACTAATTTTCAATTTAATGAGCTTTATTATATTTCAACCATTTTAACTTTTAATTTATAGCTGTATAAAATTTTATTTAAATTGTAAACTTTATCACATTTCATAAGTGCAGTAACAAACACTTTTATTACTATTATTACATTATATTTTTTACAAACAATTACGACGATAAAATTTACCGTCACTAAGTTAGCATTTGAAAAATAAAAAAAATCTTTAGAATGAATAGAATAGTATAATTTCAAACATCATTTGTTTATTATGTCTACTACTTATTGTATGATATTAAATTACGTTATTTAAACGAAATGCTGCCGCAATACTTAGAAAATTTAAAACTGTCAAAACAAATGCATTAAGGTAATTGTAAATATAACGCCTAAACAAATATTTCAATAAATTTTTATTGTTGTGGAGCACGTTAAGAGTGCTAAAAGGTGGAAATTTGAATTTCTTTTATAAAAGTATGAACTACAAACGATATGAGTAAATATGTATACATATTAACTAGAAATAATTGAATTGTTTAAGACTATTTAATTCTTTTGGAATAAACAATTTTTTATTAATTTTTTTTTTCAACATAAAAACTGTTCAATATTTACTTTTACTAACGTAAGAATATATATTTATAATACGTCAATGAATTCACAGATAACAAATCATGTAGCAGTGAATTGATAGCACCGGGATAGGGGAAATACTTTATGACGAGTTATCCAAATACTTTCACGTTAGTAAATTTACTAATAATCCCATGTTGGGCGCTATATTTTGTAATGAATGGGATTTAAAACAGAAGACCTTATGCCTTATGTACCTAACCTAAAATTGTAAAATTTTCGAAACCAGTGCCCAGATTCTACAAGACGAGAATGTTGCTTACTAAGCTTTTGAACTATACAATGCAAAATTACTGTTTTTAATTAAATTTGGTACAAACGTTTAAAATTTGTATGTAAAGCATCTCCAAAAATCAAATAAAAAAGCGTGATCACCTGTCAACAGAAATCTTGGTAAGTACCAAGACGTTATGTCAATTTTGATTTTTTTTCAAATGCTTAAAAAATTCAAGATTGACATAACGTTATAGTGGAAACTAGCCATTGCTTTTCTCAAGAAACCTTGTCTTGACTGAAGTCAGCCAGTCGCAAGCCCGGGAAAAATAGCGAACGTTTGAATTAAAGGACTGGTCCGATCCTCTAACCATCATGAGAGCGCACAACAAGCCGACTTTCGCGCCTAAGTGTATGTCCTATTGATTAATCCTTATATGAATTTTTTGACAGGTAAAAGTTTAATCATTCAGCTGATAAAAAAATGTGCCATTTTGTGTATGTTTTAGTGTTGTAAAATGTAGTTATAACCAAACACAGAGTTGCACACAATTACTACAGAATCAATTAACGGTTAATCCACCAAATTAAAATATAGTTAAATCGACTTGTTAAGTGCTCGATTAGGCACTAAATTTTTCTTTTACTAGATGAACTTTGCTGTGAAAAACTCAGTATAACTCAGCCCCCATGGTAAAGATTAAACGTTAAGTCAATACTATTCATCCCTATCCCTTCATATCTACTATTTTCTAGTATTGGTAATATGAATTGTCGTATCACCATTACTGGGAAATAGCCCTTAAGAAATAATATAAATGTCGTGTGGCCACTTTACGTGATATTACATATAATTCGTGTAATTTTACTTTCCATATGTTTAATACTCGTACAATTTCTTAAAACAAATGTTGGATTATAAAAAACTTTTGTTTCATATAAACCTTTAGATTTTAAAAACTTTCTTTGCTATAGAAAATTTAAGGCCTGTTTTGGATAAAATATAAACTACGTGTTGAATTTTTGTGCAATTTCAACAGTCATACGTAATTTAAAAATGTTTGTAAAAAAATAAGATTTAATTCAAATATGATATAATTATTGATTTAATAATGATTTTTATTTTCTGTGTATATTTTTTGTTAACACACAGAAAAAAATTATTTTAAAGTCAAGTAGCAACAACATTAAATAGAAACAGTTTGAAATCAAATTTATTTGCTTTTCTTTTTAATTTAAATATGTTTATACTTATTTTTAAAATGCGAAAAAATGTAAATTTTTGATATATTAATTTAAAAACGAAAAAGTTAATTTTAACTGGAACCATGTTTACTTTAATAAGATTCATATTTAATTTAAAAATGTTCATAAAAATTGACACTCAATTTAAATGATATAATAACTTTTGTTCTCTGTGTAAACTTTCACTGTGCTGAAGGCTCTAGTTTTCTAAAATCTCGGGTTTTGATGACATCTTTTGCCAGATCGAATTATATTTATCAAAGAAGATAAAAAAAATAATTTGCATTATTTTTCAAAATATTCAGAGGATGAAAGCTCGTTATACTCGTACACAGAAATAAGAAGATTATTATTTCGATGTACATAAAAACAAAAACTAAAGAACAACGGTTAATTTGAATTATTTTTTGAATTTCAAAGAAAATAGTAAATCTGAGTTTTGTGAGTTCGCACCCACCCTTAGGTGGAAAATATAGTCAGTTTTGGAAACAAAGAGAGTAAGTATGTTTTCACATGAATTTATATATTTTATATATACAAAAATTGATAGGTAATATATTATGTTGTAGGATTGCCTTTTCCATGTGTTTTAGAACTCAGTAAGCAATTTAAACAATTGATTTAATTCCATATTAAACCACCCTAATTATTAAACACCAAAAAAATAAATGATTAATTACTTACGTTTACGGAACAATTGTTTCCAAAGTAAAATTTAAAAAAAAAATACGGAAATGCGTTCGAAACTAAAATATTGGAAATATTTTTGTACTTTGTGATTGCTTATGCACTTAAATAACAAAATAAACCAGATAAAACAAAGATTATTTAGTTTTTATATGTTTTTTCACTAAATAAAGAATTAAAAAACATAATAAAACACAATAAAATAAAAATCAAAGAAAAGTAAAAACACAGTAATGAAAATATTCAAGAAAAAAGTACAAAGCACATGTCACGTCATTATTATTATTTTAAATTGTTGGCAAATTTATTTAAATATGTATTTAGCACAAAACTAATAAACTTTTTAATGAATTACTAATTTTTAAAATTTTAATAGTTGTTCCTATTCTTTTTTTTTTGAGAAAATTTTCATTTATTTAAGAAAAAATCACATTATTATTCATATTCATTATTTTTCTTGGTTATTTTACTTTGCACATTTTTGTTTAGATGTATGTTACATTTTACACTCACTTCGTCTAAAAAAAAAAAAACAATATTATTTATCTTCAAGATCCTCCTCGTTTGGAGAACCCTATATTATCAAAAACAAAGAACAAGACTGTTCAGACCGTTGTGCGCGACTAACTTAACATTTTCGAATGTCCATATATTTAGTTGTTAACATCGCACAAGTTAAGTGTAGACAATTTGTCAATTTTTCTTTTTAATTCAGCGTTTTTAAGTTCATTAAATTTTAATTATCAGGAGAGGACAAAAAATGCAATGTATTTAAAACAAAAAGGAATTGGAAAAAGCAGAAATAAAAGTTAGAAAAATTTTATTTTTTTTTAGAGAACAAATGGGGAGAAAAAGTATTGTTTTTATTAAAACAATATGAAAAAATATTTAAAGCTCAAAAATCTTAAGAAAATGCTACTTTAAAGCTCAAAACTGAAAAATCCATAAAAGCAAAAAATGGTAAAATGAGAGAACAAGCAAATAAGGCAAATTTGGCTTCTCTGGTCATTATAAAAACGACTTCACCTAACAAAAATAACTAGTACTAGTAACTAGTGCAACGAAATTTGTATTATCGAGGTGAATAAATTCATCAAAAATAAATATGCCACTCGATTTTATCAAAATGAATCCCTCTAGAGCTTTATGAAATTTGTGTCTGTTTCGCATAATTTTCAAGAACTAAGCGAGATAGGCAAAATAAATAAAATATTTCGCATTTTATATCAAAAATTCCCCATATGGAAGTGCAGTTTTGACTCTTTCCTTACTTCGTATACTGAAAAGACCGATTTGTGTGTACATAACATTTCAAAGACGGAATTAAATGTTCACTAATTGGCGTTTGAATGAAAACTCCAATTCTAATCTTCTGGACGAACAGACGAGAACTGAGTGCGCCAAAGTAATTAACGTGAAGAGCTTCTTACGATCAGCGTCTACGTGTTAAAGTTCTTTCTAGTTCTCGATATAGCAAGGAGTTTTGGGATTTTCTTTCGATCCTTTATCCTAATTCTAATAATAGATGGCCAATTATTTTCTGATCTGGATGATAAATCCAATATTTTGCCTGATCTATTAGCCAGAAATTAAGCAATATTCGAGCTCAAAAGAATGTTTCATAACATACTATGACTAAAATGTCTTTTGAAGCTCGAGCAGTTAAAACTCCTTACTTATTTCAACGTCGTTTACTGGAACATTCACTGTGAACTGATAAACCTCTTGCAAAAGAGGTTGAGAATAACGCCAAAATTGTATACGAATTAACTCTTAACGGGAACTAATGTCAAATTTATATGGAATTTTTGAACACAATTTACCGCACAAACATAGCTATTTTATTTTCTGTGGTTTAACTACAAAACAGTTGACACCACTTAACACTACGTTCTTTATTTGCTGCATTATCATACCACTAAATGAGCATATTATTTTATAAGAAATGAGAAATTATTTACTATTGAGAAAGAAAGACACAGAGAAAGAGCACCAAAAAGAGCATTTTAGCCCCTCAAAAATACATAAAATTTTATAAATTACTATATTACGGCAACCCAATTGCAATTTGTTTTTGTGCTTTGTTTTGTTCGAAAATGCATGTTTTTATCATTTGTTTCTAATCACTATGTAATTATGAATGAATATGAACAATTTAACTATAAAAATTAACCATTTATAATAAAGCAGACAATTTTTAGACAATATTATCGATATATTTACTACATACATTTAGTATATATAAGTATATATACACATATATATATATATATATATATATATATATATATATATAAGTACGTAGGCAGTAGTACACGTGGTGAAAAGTACACATATTTTGTTTATACAGGGTGTGGCAAAAACTATCATCTGATTTTCTTTCGCTACATCTTTTATTATTTCTTCATATTACATAGCCGAGCCTTTAAGGCCTCATATGGCTAATAAACTTTTGCTTAAAGTGAAGACTGATTTGGTTTTGAATTATGTTTATTCACACTTATATTTTTTTTTTTTGGAAAATTGTTAGCTATATCGGAAGATCTGGCTGGCCAAGTCAAATAAAACAGATTACACGCGCTAAAATACGCATTGTGTTGCTTGCAGTATGACATGTCCTCCAGAAGAAAAATTCATTTAACATGCCTCTATGCCGCCATTAACCGTTATAGCGTTACCGTCAACTCCTTCGAAAAATAAGTTCCAATCACATTTCTCCACGTAACTGCACGCCACATGGTGTGAGGGTGTAATGGTGCTCCATAAATTATGCGTGCCTCAGAACAGAGAATTTTGTTTATTAAATGAACCTCGTCGCTCATGATCAACTTTTATGGAAAATTATCTACTGCGTCGTTGAGTTCTAAAATCGTAGAATATAGCGATTCATTGTTATTCTACTTCACGAATGTCAAAACCAAACTGACATACAATAATGGCATTTTAAAATATTAATACTTATTGTCCCACCTTGTATCATAAGATCTTAACCCAATGCCGGTCAGGTTGCCGATTATTTAAGGCGATGGAAAATAACCCAATTAAAAACTATGATAATTCACTTCGAGGAATTAGAATCGATTTTGAATGATTTGCGAAGCTGTGAAGCAATCAATCTTCACTCATTAAAAAACAATGACAACAAATAAAAGTTTTTATCACTTAGCAGAGAATCGGTACATATGACAGTTTTTTTTTCGAATTTGATGCTGAATTTTGGTGGAGAAGATTGATAGAAAGTTCCTAATCCAAATCCTGTTAGCAATATTTATTTTTTGAGATGTGTCCGCCAGTGGAAGAGTAAAGGGGGATGCTTAGTTAAATGGAACAATTCTTAAGTTAGATGAAGATTAAGTGTTTCAAAGAACCTCTGTAAAGCTGGATTATAAGTCCAGTAGAGGGGCTCTCGAAAAAATATCTTGAAATCCTATAAGAAATTAATGTTTTGTCTAAATCATCATAAAATTTTAACTATGTTAAAAAAATCACTTTTTTGAATCAACTCTCATCTCTGCTTTAAAATAAAATAAGCCGGTTTAGCGTTGCCAATTTGGTGTAGTTTCCCATTTGCTGGATCTTGTTTTTTTTTTGTCTTAGGTTAAACCTTGCGTGCTTGTATTGTAATATTATTGCAAAAAAAACCAACAGGTATTGTTTTTACACCAGGATTTAATGAATTTACTTTATACATATGTGCATACATATATTTCAACTTTTCCCAAAATAAACTCAACAACAACCATATTTATATCGATTTTATATTTTTTTAAAAAAGCCATCGTATTCACGACATAAATTTTTGTAAATGCATTTTAAAAATGAAAGACATACAAAACAAACAAAACTCGTTTCGTTTTCATTTTAAGGTATTGTTTATGTCAGTGTTGCCAAGTAAGAGGCTTTTCCCCCAAATTTAAAGTGTTTTACGTTGTTTAGAAGGAATTTTGGTGGTAAAAATTTGTTAGATGGAAATTTCCCCAAAAAAAATATATAATTAAAGATTTATTAAAACTTGGATTAATTCCTTTAAAGTCGTTTGTGTGAAAGAATAATATTCTTTAATTTTGAATTATTTTTTTTTTCATCTAAAATAGAATTTAAATCTTTGAAATTACTTTTTATGCAAAATTGGACATTTCAAATTTTTTTTTAAAAATAAATCTAAAATTTTTGCAGATTTTGTAAAAAAAATATTTTAGGGGGGGAATGAATCTAGCACTGCTTTTTTATAGCGATATAGAGGGGTTTGAAAAAAAAATACTGGGCAACACTGGTTTTTGTATTGTTTACAAAACTACAAAGCATTAAATTTAGGGGGCTTCTTATAAAATAATTTCAAAGTCAATGTCTCTTATTTGTATGTGTATGAATGAATTCATTTTAAAAATATATGCATGCAGTTCAAGAGGTCAATAGCCGAAATTCAAAATATAAATTTATTTTCAAACATTGACGATGTATAAAATATTCTGAGTAGCACACTTGTTGACCTAATTTAACACATAAAATTTAGTCGGATCTGTGATTTGTTTCTAAACAACTAGGGACTTTTAGGAATATCCGAATGGTAATTAGTTCGAAAGTTAAATGCATCAATGTTAATACAAACGAGTAACGCTATTCCACATCAACAAAGAGCGAAATTTGCACAAAACTAGTGAACTTTATATCTAAGGATGGAGTGGAGAGCCAGAAGTCTTCTAAGTTTGTGATCCCTCTGCGAAGATTGTGTCTTGCCATACTGAAAACAGTAGCACTCTTACACAAAATGTGCACTGTGGTCTAATCCACCTCCGGACTGAGTTGATATAAACTTGACACTGTACGTTTAAAGCCTAATATCACCCACACAAGTAGAAGGAGTAGAAAAATATGAACCTTATATAACTCATAGTGTGGTCCACTATGGCTTTGTAGAGGAACAAATTGATTGGATACTATGCTTGACGCAAACCCTAGGAGCAGAACCTGTCTAATAGCTCTCTTTACCTCAGTTGAAATGTTAATTAATCATTGTTAAATCAATGTTGTTCCTATTTTTAATTTACATTACAATGTAGATCATAGTCATTTGAAAAAACAATAAGTTGTATGAGTAATTTTACGTGCCCCTATCTTTCTTAATACCACATCTAGATGATGTAGGGACACGCTCTTAATTACTACGAGTATATTATACTATGATTCATACGCTCAATTTAAGAGTAAATAATATTATTTAAGTGATATTTTGTAAATTTTGTTTATTAAATTAATTTTTATGAACTTTCACCCCTTATATTGATACTACATTTAAGCTTCATTTTATCATATGTTTACAATTGTTAAGAATAATTGTTGATCTTGTTACATTCCACAAGACAAAAATGAATTATGGAGGTTGATCTAAATTATTTTGTGATCGCTTGTATGTATCTGTAAAATATCTGGTTTAACAAGTGGCATACGTGATAACATTGAATAAAAAAAAAACAAGAATCATGGTGGATGCTGAATTTCCTATTGAATGCAACCAAAAACGTCAAAGTATTTACGCATATGAAAAAGACACAAGAAAGAGTGCAGCAAAAACAGGTGCGTGGTAGTGCAGAGAGTTTGGGAAAGAGAAAGTGAAAAATATGCTGGATAGATATAAAATTACTACTCAGACAACATACACAGTTCTCCAATAAAGATTTCGAGTGTAAATTAGAATGAATTTTAGTCACATTTGTACATTTTAATTTATATACGAAATGTTTGGATTATTAAGTAAGGCAGTTGAGTCAGCACTTATAAAAGAAACAGGTGGTACTCCTTTACGTTAAGAGCCTACACAATTTTAAATCTGATATGCATTGATTGGTTGTTGACAATTTAAAGGACTCCAGTGATTTCGTTTTGACCGAATGAAATTGTCTTCTTAGGATTGCGACCAAAAATGCTTCGTTTATAGTCCAAACTTTCAGTGGCGATAACCGGAATTGGGATTAAAAAAATGTTTCGGACATGACCTCAACAACCAAACTTGAGACTATGGATAAATATAATTTAATAAATATGTTTTAAGCCATAATCCCAGGAAAAATAGAAATATATAATACCCATTGGTATTATGATCCCAAAACCGTGTATTAGGACCATGTACTTTGGAGTAATAGCCGTGCACTCCATTCTCTACGGGTGGTTCAATAACATTCGCTGTTATTACTTTGCATTATGGACAGTGAGTAGACACATAGTAACATTGATTTCCTACTGGCTGCTATTAAAGGTACTACCAAGATTTTTAGGGTGGTCAAATTTATTTCCTTACAAAAATTCCTGTAACATTTTATTTTGCCCAAACACTTCCTTATATTTATTATGACATGGTAATTGTTCCAGTCGCCA